>JADLIF010003192.1:0-351355 GCA_016648015.1 Steinernema khuongi | reverse complement strand
GGACAGGCGCGGCGACCAAGGGTTCCTCGGATGGTTCTTCTTCGAGAGAACCAGAGAGGAGAGGGGACGTCTTTCGGTATTCTGCGAAGGGCACTCCATAGTCGGTGTCGAAGGACTGCTCTAGATCGGCGCCAGAAGTGGCAGAGGACTCTTCGTCTAGGCTCCTTGCTGGGAACAGCTCGGGCTCTAGGAGTGCTTCTTCAACCATTGCTGGCTCCACAGCGTGCTCCTCCTTCCGAGCCATCGCTCGTTCGAATGAGCTCTGCTCGGCCATCTTCATTACCCTCTCGATATGGGCCATTTCTTCCTCAGTGAGACCCTGATCAATCTCCAGGACAGGCGGCTCCTTCACCACAGGTTCTTCAGTGGGGACAGGCGCGGTGGGCAAGGCTTCTTCTGATGCTTCTTCTTCGACAGAACCAGAGTGGAGAGGGGACGTCTTTCGGTATTCTGCGAAGGGCACTCCGTAGTCGGTGTCGAAGGACTGCTCTAGATCGGCGCCAGAAGTAGCGGAGGACTGACCAGTTATGCTGCTCGATTCAGTTGAAGGCGAGTCTCTAGCACTATTGAGCTCTTCAGCTGTCTTCTGTTCTTCTGTAGCATACGTTTCTTGCTGTACGTGTGTATATTTTCTCAGAGTCTTATTAGTTATAGCGTTGGGCTCGTCGTCTTCCGTTTCAAATGAGCGATCAACTCCTGAGGTTGCACTTGAGTTGTTGTCGAAACTCATATGCTGCACTGGGATTTGGATATTAACATTTTCGTGTTCACTGGAGTCTGAGCTACGCTCTGTGTCAGCGTCAGATCGTCCGGATTGCTTCTTGCCGGTTATGTGCCTCGATCGTTTATGTTGTATCGCATAGTCTCTTAGTCCACCTCTTTCTATTTCGGCACTTGATGTGGAGTTCGATTTCTCAATGAAAAGTCCAGAGTCGTCGTGCGCTCGTGTGTCCTTTAACTGGGTGTACTCACTCGGTGATTCAGCCTCAATGTCATTAGGCGCAGTGCCGCCGTCGGCTTGATCTCCTGTTAATGAATCTTACACATCACGTGGTTTTAACTGATATTACCATATTGTCCAAACGTCGACTGTATCCAGCGTGCCACGACTATCGTCCGATTTCGAATCTCCGATTTTTCCAAGTTCTCTATTGGTTCTTCGCTTTCCGAAAGTATGGAGTAACACATCTCCGACTCCTCAGATTCTGAGTCCGAGCAGGTGTGGCACTGTTCTGTAAGTATGACTCGTTCAACGGCTATGCTTTACATAGATAGTTACCTTTGGAAGTGGCTGTCGTTTGATCTGTATCGCCTATGGAAACTACATAGAATATCTGTCCTTGTTCTGTTGGTTTGGTGAATAAAAAGGAAGAAGAAATGTTTGAGCAAGTGTTGACCGAACTGAGTCGAGGTTGTAAGGCACAAGTGACTGGTGGGGTTGCAAAAAGAACTTTCAGCTCGAGGAAGGTCCTGGTTAGCGCCTCTTCGGTGAGGATTTGAGCGAAATTGTCAATGAGTTGCAGCAAGTTCTCCAAGTGGACTTTTAGGTCTTCGCCACTTTGAAGCACTGCTTGTTCAACGACTTCGTCGATGAAGAAATCAAGTTGAACATTGGGTTCAGGTTCATTTGATTCCGGAACGAATAGTTCTTCACTCCTGAAATTTCTGTACTCGTATTCCTCCTCGAGGGCGGCTTCATCCGTGCCCTCATTGATTGCTCCGTCGTCTGGAATGCTTGGAAAAATGAGTAAAAGTTAATTAGCGCTCACCTAAATTGACGCAGATTTGTTCGTCTGTGTCTAACGTCTTTATCCACTGGTTGATGCGGGTGGACAGAAGGCACATGCTCGACGAGAAGTAGGACGAAGGCTCCGCTGAAGTTGAAATAGAGGGGAGTTAATGAACGAGCGTGCGCTCCGCACCAATCTCCACCTTCTCGTGGGCATTAGCATGGCCGCGTGGATTTGAAAAACAACAAGAGGTAATAGATTACATGCGATTGACGTCGGACTATGAGTGACTTATGCATACCTATAAACTTAGCCGGACTTTGCGTCTCCGAGTATTGATCTAAAGAACTTGTTCGGCCGCTGCTCGCTTGCGACGAAGACTTATCACCAACGCATCGGCTGGCGATTGAGGGGGGTGGCGCTGGCAGCACAGTAACCTCGAGCGCTGAAGAAAATAGGTGACTAATTATATTTTGGCCACTCCCACTTTCTGGAAGCGAGTCCATCTGGACAAGACGCTCGTCTTGGACAACAAAGTCCTGTTCCCAGTCGTCGCCATGATCGACAGTGGAGTGTTGTACGCCGAAAGTGCGCAAGCGACTCAAATGTTTCGCATCGATGACCACTTTTGCTTCTTTGTGAGACCTTTCAGCTTTGAGTAAGACCTGAGCAGGTGAATTTGGAACAGTTCTCATGGTGCCTGTTTAGGAATACCTCTCTAATCTGATCTTTCTGCTCGTCTGTTAGCGAGCTGCCAACTTCCGGAGAGACACCGAAACCCGAAGTCGATGCTCTTTCCCTCCCGTCGTCCTCATCTCGTTCCGAGGAGTCACTCTGCTGCTCGGCTCGACTGCTTCCCGCTTGAGGACTACTAGAACGCGATCAGGTTGTACAGCATGCGATTTACATTCTCGCCCTTACCCAAAGTAATAATTAAACCACGAAGACATCGCGGGTGCTCTTTTTAAATGATGTCATCCTTTGATCTTTCTCTAGTGAAACATTTCGAATTCTGGAAACATTGATAATTAGTATCCTAGCAATCTATTGTCACGCAAGTGCCACGATGCTGTCATGCGAGCGTAATTATGAAAATTGGACGATTGCACAGCTAGCCATGCTACCCAGCCTTGTGATATCCACGTCGTTGCTCATTTGCGCCGCTGTTTTCCCGAAGGCCACTTTTCCGAAAAACTCCATCTTTAAGCCGCTTTGAAAGAAGTTGGTGTCGCTCAGAAAGCAACAAATATGTCAAATGGAAATGAAGTTGCTCGTCAAAACAAAACATCCTTTCGGTATTTGTTGGGTGTATTGATTTTATGTTACTCGACCCAAACGACCGTTGCGTTTAAGACGACAAAAGGAGGTGCTACTTACTTACTACATCGTAGGAAAATAATTTTTACTGTGCTAAGGAGACCACTGCTCATGTCTAAATCAACCGCTGTTTTGAGGGGTCCAAAAACCGCAGTTCTAAATTTAAAGCACTCGGTGCTAGTGGCATTTGCTTGTCAGGAGATATTTAATATTCGTATGCGTGATTTAATATTCTCCAAATGCCAAATTACATAATCACTAATCCACCTAAAGGTTATTATGTGGTTCAAACAAACTATTTTTTTACATATATCTAGATTTAATGTACATATATTTGTTGCTACACATTTAAGCTACAACTTCTGTAGAAGTAACATTTTACCAAACGTTCTCGCAATGAGATGATAGAAAATTTGCGAAATAGGATAAAGTAGAATCATTGAACAGCGTTTGCGATCTGTAAACGTCTCGTAAATGTCTCCCTGGGAGCTTCAACATAACTGGAAATACTTCCTCTTTCTCCTCATTTTCGCTATTCCGGTAAAGTTTGAATAAAGCAATTCTGACGCACCTTTTTGGACGTCCAATTATTTAAGAATTTTTTCAATGTTAGTAAAAACTTGGGCGGGAATTTATGATGCAAGTTCATAAACGGACCCATGGGGTTACTGTGACTTGACATCCCTCGCTGTGTTCAATTACTATATGTAATCAGGTTTCACAAAACCAAACTAAACTGAAATGGTATAAAGCTGGATTGCCGCTAAAGTTTGGATAAACCTTTTGAACTTTTGGGTGTTTTGTAAAAATTTGGGTTTACTTTTTACCACTCTCTGTTGGTTCAGCACCCTAACCAATTTAACTCAATCCCCAGAAAATTCATGTTTACTTTCACTTTACTTGAAATAAATTGATCAGCTTTACAACAACGATTTGCTGAAGTCCATGTCGACTAAAGCAAAGTTCTATCATCTCATTAGCTCATTCCATATGCATTAGGACCGGTACCGTTTCCGAATATAACATACATGCAATGCGCCGAGACATGTACGAAATTGAGGAGAGTTATGTACGTACAAAATATATTTAAGTATATTTTATTTACATATTGCATGCAAACTGAACAAAGGGAGAGTGGAAGCTGTCGTGCATGTGAACATGATTCTTGATGAACATGATTCTTGGTTGTTTAAGCATGAACAAATTACAGAATAGAAAGCTGTACATTTACGTAGTGATTACTACTTCTAGCCCACCATAAAGACTAATCACGGTAAATTAACATTTCCTTTGAGAACGAACTGCTAGAATGATGTTCGACTTCGACTAGAAACGCTTGAGGGGGGAAAACTGTTCTGTATGGACATGTTGTTAGTAAGATAAAACCCATTTCGTAGTTTTTTTCGCAGTAGTTTAGGTCTCAGGTGGATTTTTAAGATTCTAAGCATGACTACGTATCGACAATGCGATGCCAGTTAAAGCGTCGCAGGCTGCGACTCGCAGCATCGGTGCGACCGCAGACCACACACGTCGCGACATCGCGGTCATAGCACGGATGCACGTTCTGCGTTTGACTACACCACGAATGAGGGAGGAGAGCCCACTAAAAAGTGCTCACTTCGACTCTACATTTTGTTTGTGTGCATTTGTAATGACGGCTGCTCGTAAATGAAGACGGGTAATCGCGGATGTGCATGACAGAACAAGAACAAAAGAAAGACCATTCTAATGTGTTATGCTCTATTTAAAAATTTCTGAGATCTTATTTGCAAGTGAATGTACTGAAATAACCAGTAACTGGTTATCAAGAAGTATAAAAGCTGTGATAATGAGATTCACGATGACCACAACAGTAGTTTCCCGTGTTAAAGTTGCATTTTGTAAAGCTGCTTCTCCAAATTGGTGACATTGAAAGCGAGTGCTAAAGCGCATTAAATCCCCTTCGATCAGATCACTAAAATCTGTTCAATCGATTCCAAGCAATCTGGTGAATCAGTTCAGAATCAGAATACTTTCCATAAAACAAACAAAAGGAGAAATATTATAGGGAGACGTTGAAACTAGCCAGGAGTTCCTACAGAATTTCGACCTTAAAAACCTGTGTTCTCACCGTCATTGTAAACATTAAAATGCACGTAAACTTACACAAAACCTGGATATTTCTTGAACAACGCTGCTTGGTCGAACAAATCTGAGCGCACTTCTTTTGAGCACTTATCGCTAAATAGAGTTGTTTGGGGCGAAATTAGGAATCAATTTGATGGCGGTCGTAAGGAGTGTATTTTCTAAGAATGAAGTCGAATGCACGGCACTGCCATGAATCGTTGTGCTTAGAAATAAACTCTTAGTAAACGGTCTTTGGTTTTGGCGCTAAATTACGCGGACTTGGCAACATCGGGCATGTGTACCAGTTTGGCAACGGACGGCTGCGTGTGGACAGCTCGAGCATTAACGCAGTAATTCCGATTTTCTAAATTTTGTTCGCCCAAAATGCGGTTAGCACAGATTTTCGCAGAGAGACTGCTCTTTGGGAACAGTGATTTCAAAAAATAAAGTGATGAACTTTGAAATGGCTACTAGAAATATGCTACGTAGCAAGGGAGCAGTCGAATTACCACGAAGTTAAAGGAAAAGGCGCCCTCACGTTTTATCAAAAAATACTTGTCAGGCTCAAAGAAGCCGAAAAGACTCAATGATATAAGATTCCGGGATTCAGAAATGAACATACATAGTACGGTGCCCAAATTGGCATTGTACACGGAAAGCAGCCTTACATGTTGCAGAATTTTTCGATTCTCGTGCGGCTGCGAAGCCTTAATCAATTCATAAGGGAAACAGTATTAAGAACGCGAAAAATATATATGAAGATTACGTTAAGCGTAGGATAACGATTGCGCGAATGTAATTTAAAGGGTCTTTCCGGATGAAAGACGTTCACGATATTGTTTTCTAATGTGGATATACGTTTGCAATACGCGATACATACGTCAATGAATAGCAGCAGAAGTGTACTGCAAATGAGAGACGAGACTGGAGGGAATGGCATAGTCATGCTTTCTCATTTTTCGAAATCATAACATCTCACTCTTATCCAATTCAAATTAAAAAATGGAATGCATGAGAAAACTAACAGAATTAAACTGCAAGGGGGTGTCAGGTAAACAAATATATAAATGTGGCTTAATAGCGTTGAATTGAAACGCATTGATGGAAAATAACAATTGCTTCAACGTTACGCGAATTCAAGCTCAAGATTGGATCAAAGACTTATACTTGTGAGATCAAACAGACACGGTGATTAGAGACCTTCTAAGGAACATTTTGAGGAGCAGACACGCTCAAATATTACTAAAATTTCCCTTTTGAGCCTATCTAGTGCCGAAAGCTATGCTGCATTGTAAAATGGGAAGTCGATGTGGACACTATTTTTACATATCTTCATTTTATATGTTACTTTTGTAGGACAACTCGTGATACGGATCTGAATTTTGTCTTTTAACACTCGGAGCATAAACGACTTATGCTAACAATTTACATATACATACAATGTTTGTTATATTTACTAAATGCTACGCAGCAGATGAACAGTATTTACAGGGTTACAGTAGAAACATGGTCACGATAAACTCAAGTAACTCAAGCCTTTGAACTCAAGTACACTAAATATTCTGATAATTTACTTGGTTCATTTTTCTTCATGTAGTCTTTTCTTTGAAAATATTATGTAGTCTTTTTTATTATACGCGGAAATAAAATCTTAAGCTCACTTTCTATAATGAATTTCTTAAAGTAAGATAATAGGATTTTGTATTACACATAGGATGTTGTATTACGTAGCAAGGTAATAGGAGAATGTAAAAAAATGAAGACAAGAATTGAAGTAGTGGATAAAATATAGCACACGATGACCAAACGGTCAACGCGCATGATATGAACTTCATCGCGAAAATAAACTATTCCACCTTCTTAGTTTGCTAATATGACTGGCTCGCGAGGAACAAGTCTCTAGGGTGCTTCCACCAATAACCTTCCCAAATCCAAATAATCAAATGTGCCCCCAATTGGACTTCAGGGTTGACTGATTGTCGAACGTAAACAGGAACAATCACATGCGCGGATTCGCGTATAACCTCAGAGAGACGGACGCGCGGCTTCCCAGCCTCTTGGATGCGGGTGGCCGGTAGCCTCTTGCGAGTCTATGCCTTAAGCGTTATTGCTGCAGCCCGCGCACATGCACATTCACTAGCCAGTGACCAGCAACGGCGACGTTCGTCTAGCACGTATTGATTCGGCGGTCCTTGGCTCAATTTGGACAACGCCCCCTAGGCATGCAAATGCCGCCAGTTTTGTCTCAGTGCAAAATTATTGCAAAAATATATCTCAACAATAACAACAAAATTGTAACAATGTCAAATATCCCGAGAACATCTTCCTTGGGTGTCCCGAATCATCGTTGCTTTTCTTCGAAAAGCTTTCCGCTCCTTTACATGCTGTTTTTTCTGAATCTCCTCATCTTGCTTACGAGACGACTTCAATTTGAATGTTACGGTCTTTCCACCGAAGGGAACATCATCACTCTCTTCAGCCATTGAAGAAGCAGCCTTCAGAGCTGCTTTACGAACTCCCAAAGTAGTTCCCTGAAGCAGTACGTTAAGCGTTTACCGACCAAGTACAGGAAAACTTACGTCATCCTGGTTGACAAAATCATTAGTGTAGATTGGCAACTCGATTGCACGCTCGACCCCGATTAATCGGAAACTTTTCGGTTTAAAGACAGCGGCTTCTTCATCGGTTGTTGTAATCTGTTGTAGCTGCTTGGCATTAACTACGCCCTCATCATGATAAACTGTCAATTCCTTCTTCTTTTCCTTCTTTCCCAGCAGCTTCAAGGCAGGCAAAATCTGCTGATATTGCTCACTGGTTTCGTCCACTTCGAAGTCAGGATTTGAGAACAAACCCTTGAAACGATCATCAGTCAGGAGAGCAGTTGCAGTCTCAATCTAAAGACGGAAAACAATACATTGTATCTAGCGTATGGTCTGACCTTTTTCTGCGTCTTTTTAGACTTGTCTTCTAACTGTTTGTTAAATTCGACAGATTCATATAACTTCTCAGCGAGCTCCGTATTGACCTTCGGTAGGCTAGTCTTCTTAGGTGCAGCAACACCGTCAGTGCGTCGCTCTTCTTCGATGAGATCGCGCAACTATAAATACACTTATTGACTATGTCAATAGAATAGCATACATACCTTGCGCTCCTTATACTTCTCGAAGGCAAACGGCTGTGTCAACGTCTTGGCCTTTTCATACAATCGTGAATCGATGAAGTATCCATGCATATACGCACGCAGCATACTTGTCCCGATAAGGTTGGCAAGTCCGACTTCTTCGAGTTGATCCTTCGTCAAGAATTTATAATCGTCGTAAACAGTAGGGATGTCAGTTTCCTCCAGTTCTTCTGTGATTGTCTCCAAATAAGAACACCACTTAGGTGCAGTTCCGATCGCTGGGACAAAATACTGCAGCATTTTCGGAGCTTCATTTGCAAAGAACAAAAGACCTAAATTTTTTTTTTGCGCGAAATGTTACATACATCTGAATCATACCGGAATCGGGATACCGTGTGAAATCACTGAGCGTTGTACCAGGTTCTATCGATGTGAAAGGCTTACCAGTGGTGCCATCCCACATTTTTAAGATTCGAGAATCCATACTCAACACTAGATCATGTTCAGGGACAAAATCAAGTTTTCGGATGGGCAAGCCCATCATCTGGTCACGGACCAGCATCGGCTTACTCGATCTAATGTCATACATTAAGATCTGAAAAAAATGAAACATGTCAAACAGGCACATGAACTTTAAGATAATTACCTGCCCAGTGCTAGTTCCGACAGCCAAATGCAAGGCATCTTTGAAACGAAGGGCTGTGACCTCGGGAACAACAAGCCTGTAAGAGTTCGAGTGTTTACACATATTAAAGAAAGTAATTCTATTTACCCACTAGAATACGATAGCTTCGGTTGATATGATGCCCCCAAACTGCAGTTTAACGTGGCAACGCAAGATCGATCCCGATGGTCGTATGCTTCGACACAGCCATCTTCAGTACCCGCCACAAACAACTGATGGTAGTCATTAAATTCACAACAGGTGAGCGATGGTGCTGATGAATGCAGCGGTTCCAGGAATCTACCTTCTTCGAGGTTTAAACGATAGATGTCACTCCTGAAAGATGAATTGAACCTCTACCATAGAAATTTACCAACCCTGCAGCCACAACAAAGAGATCACTCGCTTCGCGGGAATATGCCATGTCTCTCCCTGCTTTTGGAATCCGCATCCGGAAATAGCGACCAAAAGTAGCATGCATTTCCAAATAGCGATCATCTTCAAGGACAATAAACTGAAATATCAGAAGAAGACTGTAAAATATGTTGTTCCGATAAGCTGTACCTTTGAGTAGTCTTCGCTCAAACACACCATCTTGATAGCTTCACAATCTAATCCACGCGAAAATTTTATAGAAAGCTGCTCGAGATCGAAACATTTGATAAACGGTTTGTATGCTCCTAAACGAGTACGTACAACTCTTGTCCTTAATCATTGACAATAACAAACCCGTAGCGAAGACAAATCGTCCATCCGGGGTGACAGTCACATTTGAGCTAACATCCGGCATGTCGAAACCCTGGACGAGCTGAATCCTCCGCCTAACATCTACATCCTTTTGTTCGAGCTTACGCCTCTTTCGCTCTGTTATCCACTGAAACAGATGACAGTAACGGAAGATGGGTGAGAAAGCAACATACATCCGGAAGCGACTTCCCCGCGCTCAAGTTGTAGATTTTCACATCGTTTGTCGTCGACAGTTGCATATTTGAACTCTACAATATTTCTGATTATTTCTCGGGAAAACATCGACAAACTGATATATTCACATCAATTTCACATTCGCGATTTCACATTTCACACATTCACACATTAAGAGTCACGAACGACGTTTTCACCCGAAAACTCGTGCCTACGGAACGAACTGTTCAGCAAGATTCGCCAAACCCCGCCTATACCCCTTGTTCTAGGCCCCGAACCTACGACGTCTCGGCGATTTGCGCGCCGAGACCGCCTCTGAACGGCTGACTCCGCGGAAATCATCATACAGTGGAAAGTCATAGCCGCGTTTTCCATTCAGGACCAGCGGGAAATCTCGACCACGAACCCCGTTTCACACATCATCCTACCGCGGTCTCACTTGTTCTCAGGGCAGCGGCTCTCCGCCCGAAGTCGACTCCAAGGGGATTTGTCGCGGTTTCTGCTCATCAGTAATATGTGACAGTGTGTCATCGTGCTAAGCATAAAGCTGTGAGCTCCACTGCGGCCCCGTCGTGTTCATCTCTAAAGCAGCGGCGTTTATCGCGAAGTTTTTTTTTCAAATCTCGAGTCGGAAGAGGCACAGCGCCGATGGAGACCCTCCCTTCGAGCTATTATTCTGTCGATTTTGACACCTGGCCTGTTATCCAAGTTCCGAGGCCTCTGAAGCCATTTTAGAGTTTACAATTCACGTTATTTTCCTACTGTCGAGGAAATTCCTTGAATCTGGATCAGCTTGTTCTGTCACAAGGTGATAAAATATCCTCATTGTGTGCATTGAAAACAGCTCATTGTTTTCCCATAATCCGACGAGGGGTAATGGTTCAAAATTCCTCGCAAGGCTCGTAAATTTCTGCTGGAATACTTGGCGCTCACTGTGAAATGGAGGATTAATTGCGAGAACTCCATAGCGAACACTAAACTTATTTGGCGGGAACATAAGTTTAGGAGAGACGATATTGACTCGCAGCACGGCATTGCTGAGGCGGTCCTGTTACGACATGACATAAAAACTCATCACCATTCTTACGTTACTGATAAGAAACTGTGAAAAACGTAGCTTGACAGTGCTGTTTCCATTGTCTGTGCAACCATTGTGTAAACCTATGGTGCTGATGTTGATTCAATTAACGTGCAAAGAGTTAATTCGCATATTCTGTTTTTTTTTCCTTTAGACGTAACTCCACGCTGACGTTAAGTTCTGCTCTCAGCAGTGTGGACGAGACATCGCTGTGTGCGCGTGTCTCGGTCGGGGGGCGCACATCGTCGTCCTCCATCCTTTCATTGACGCGGCCGCGTTCTTACGTCGCCTTAACCAACAACTACATCCCCGCATAGACTCTGCAGTCTCTCTCGGTCCCTTGTCTTATCTCCATTCGCTATGCCTCTTCTTATTTTTCTCCGGCGAAATGAAATGCGCTTGTGATCCACGGCTGTAGCCTATTTCGGTAGAGAGTCCGAAGTAGAGGATATTAAGATGAAGACTGCTGTTTTTGCTGAACAGTCGGATGCTTCATGCATTTTTCCAGATGATTTTGTTCGTCGCCACTTTATTCGATTTGCGTCTGGTGAGCATTGACTTCGTTTCGTGTCTCGTGGAGCCAGAGGATTATCGATTGGTTGTAATGTGTACGATCTGCTTGTCCTACTCCTCTTCTACTACATAAAAAAACCCGCTCGGTTCACCCTTTGTGGTTAAAATCGGTAGCCTTCAATCTCGGAGAACTTTGTTCTAGGAAAGGGATACGGATGCTAACAGCGTATAAGCAGTATGTCATCGCATTACTGGTTCGAAAGTGTGTGATTGGAGCTGATCATGACGCATTGTGTCTACGCGTCGCTTTTCATGCAATTAGCAAAATGACCGAGAAATATTTAATCTTACCGATTCCAGTTTATCGTGAAAAGCACAGAACTGAAATCGAGAATAGAGAAGTAATTCAAATGGATCATCCGGCTGGTTCAGGCAGGCCACCAGCGGAATACGGACAGCGTCACTCCGGAATTCAGTACGTCCACAACGAATATGCTAATGAAGACCGCGACGATGGTTTTGAAGCCGTTGCCACAGAGTCGGAGTTCAGTAATGACCTAGTGAGAGCTGAAAGAAACCTGGCTTTTAATTGTGTCCCTTTCTTTAGAAAAGGCAAGAAGCCATCTTTGGCGAGAACAACAGTACAGACAGTGAACGGAGTTCAGAGGAAGAGGAAGATGGTGAGGTATTTACGCGGCGGTCTAAGCTCCGTCTACAGACAGTAACCAGGAGCAACAACAGCGCAAACGGTGTTGTGATCAACTCTCAAAAGGTATGTGAAACAGCTAGCTCCAAACAGTTACGATGGGATGTTTCAGATTAGTGTATTCTCTCGGCATGAGCCGAATTTGCTGCAAATGAAAAGGGAGACAGAGAATGCTCCTGATGCAAAAAATTATCAGTTACCGGTAATAATTTAGTGTTTATAAATAAGGTCAGCTGTATTTTGTTGTTCCAGCATGCTCACGAAAATGACGATCTTCCTGAGATTTTGGAAAGCGATGAAGCACCGTCAGCAGCAGCCTCGGCAATGGTGGATGAAGCAGCGGTCGAGCTTAGCAATCTTAATTTGCCTGCTGGACCAAGTGCCGTTGTTCCACAAGAAGAACCACCGAATTTGTCCCCCGGTTCGAACAACGTCCTTCCGCAACACGAACGACCAAATTTGGAATCTGGATTGATGAATGTCTTCCCACAGCAAGAATCACAAAATTTGGCATCTGCCCGGAATAACGTCTTTCCACAACAGGAACCGTCAAATTTCCCCTCTGGACCGAGTCACATCCACTCGCTACAAGAACCGCTGAATTTGTTCCCTGGTCCTGGTCCTAGCGGCATTCCACATGGAGAACCTCTTGAGGCAGTGCCAGTTGAAAATAACATTGCTGACAGTAAGCCTGATAGTACATCAGAACCAAAAAAGGCAGAGGAAGACCAAGATAGTGATGGTTTTGGTGGTGAGTTTGACCTGGACACCATGCCGGACGAACTGTTCGGAAACGAAGAGATGGATGATGAACTTCACAGGAGAGTCTTAGCTGCACAGCGGCGGCGACAGGCCCCCCAACCGTCGGGGCAAGCTAATCAGTGGGCTTTCGCCCAAGAGGGTTACCAACCACCGTCGATGGATGATCTGCTGCGAAGACCCATATCGTTGAATGCAAATCGTCTAGGACCCGGAGTACATCGAGAAGAAGTGACGGAGCGCCGCACTGAAGTGGTGGTACAACGGGAAGAACCGGATTCAACTAACGAAGAAATGCCAACGGAAATGATTGTAGACCACAACAATATCGATGTAGATGCGATAGATCCAGGTAAGAGCGTGCCTTATTTTTTGTCAAAATAGAACTCGTGCTGTTGTAGCAAACATCATCATCCCTCATGGCGGACAATACGCGGAGGAGGAAGAGCATGAGAATGAAGAGGAGGAACAGATTCAGATTGGAGAAGCAAAGGAGGAAGAGATTCAGAATGAGGATGACAAGGAGGAGGACCAGGAAGAGGTCGAGGAGGATCAATCAAACGATAACGGTGTTGCTGCTCTAGAAGTTGGCGAAGAATGTCTACACGCCCTAAACATGGTAACAGTCGAAGCTTTTAACTATTGTGAAGAACGCTTAATTAAGAGTTCCGATACTACGAAGATGTCCACCGTAGAAGCAGTGAGCCTTATGCGCACTGGTAATGCAGGACTTCGGGACGACGCAAATGTACAACTTGAATCTTCAGCTGCTATTGCTACAGCATTCATAGATGCTCCAGGGCCAAGTCACCCTGAGCTTGACCGTACTTCGCATATGAAGTCAGATGTTATTCAATCTGTTATCGAGGATATGGAATTGGTTCATACCACAGAGCGTCAACAGACAACCACGAAAACCATCTTCGAGACTCCACGCCTTTACGTTACAAAAACTCTAAAAGTATCTCAACCACTAAAGCCGGAACCAGAAATAGTGACAAGATCGAAACCAAAGAAGGGTGTGAGGCGCGCGGCAACGAAGAAAACAGAAAGTAGAAAGAGCAAGCAAAAACCAATCGAATCCGACTACGATGAATCTGCAGGGATTGACGCAGAAGCTGAGCAAATTCAAGCCAAGAAATGTGAACTGAATGACAACGAGCTTGAAATCGTCGAATCTTGCGTCGCTGAACTAATGCTAACCAAGCAAGAACAGAATGACGTATATGCCTACAAAGTTACGTGCCAAACCCCTGGCGCGTCACTATCGGTCGCAGCGACACCTTCGGTCAGCGTAGAGAAGAATCAACCTGTGGTAGATGTATTGGTAGCTATCGCAGAACCAATGGAACCACCGAGATCCTCATCCGGGAGCACTGCGTACGAGGATGCACGAGAATATTTTGAGAACGACGTTTCCGTTGGGCAGAATCAAACAGCGAAGCAACCAAGCCCGGAGATTGTTACTATGCTGTACGAGGAGCTGAACATGAGCAAGCAACCGAGTCCAGAGAACTTTATTTATCCTTTACCTGGATTTGAAGCAACCGATGATGAAGACGATGACGTTGTGCCTCGCGGGGACATTATTCCAGTTGTTGAAGAAGTTCCTGCTGTGGTGGTTAAAAGAGGACGGCGAGGTACTTATTTCATTCTTTAATTGTAGTAAGAATATATTTTTTTTCAGCCAAAAAGAAGCGAGGCCGACCTCCAGGCAAGAAAAACAATGTGACCAAGGAACCTGAGTTACAACAAGCTGACACTTTAGTTGTCGATGAAATTGATGAAGAAAACCTAGTTCGTGTTGCTCATATGGAGGAAGAAGTACAAGAAGCGGAACCGAGCCAATCTCAGCTGCTAAATGAACCGAACGAAGTGGAAGAAGTAGTAATTGTGGAGGACGACGAAGAAGAAGAAGTGCCGAAAGTTGTGAGTCATCGTCCACGAAGCCGAACCAGACGCCGTCGTAGTGGCGTAGACATGCTGATCTCTCAGTGTCGCGACACAAAGATTCTTTCTGAAGCCGAAATTGAAGCTCTTAAAGAAAATGTATTCGTTTTATTCGTAATGGCTATCTGATGTGTCTCGTTCCAGATCCCCCCAACAGCAGCGCGCCCACGGCCTCGGCGAAGCAATTCTTCTAACGCATCGCGGGATAATAGTCGTCCTGCAAGTCTTTATAGGACGCCAAAGTCACGTGAAGCTACCAAGCGACTAGATACAGCCATCGAGTTAGACATCATGATCGCTGCTCGCGAATGCAAGCGCAAGCCAAAGGACCTTCCTCCAGAACCTCAAAATGATGATGATGATGATGACGATTTGGAAGAAATTCCTCCCTTCAATGAAGATGGCTATGAAGAGCATGAATATGATTATGATCCAGCACTGGTATGACGGTCGTCCCGAGTTGTCCTTGCTAAACTCTGTTTTGCAGAGATATGAAGTGGCCGAGCAGTTTTTTGACTCTTATTACGACTATATGATGCAGCACAATTTTGAGAACGTCTGGGAATGTGATGTGTCGAAGAACACGCCTAGAAAGTCAAGAAGCGTTTCAAGAGCTCGATCACGGACACCGGGTAATTTAGAAATGTACATTTCAAAGTTACCCCTCCTTTTATAGCAGCACGATCCCGTACACGTGGTAAACGTTCTGCCAGATCTAGTATGGCTCCGTACAGCGATATCGAAGATAGCGAGTTAAGACTCACACATCGACATAAGAATACCGATTTTGAGTTGTTCAAGTATCTGCGCAGCGATCAGTTTAAGAAGGATCGGCACAACCGCAACGAACGGATTCGTCGTTTGCGGCTGAAGACTGGAAAGCAGAAGGGGGAAGCTGATCCGGAAGTCCAGCGCAAGAAGCGTGAACGTGAAGAAACGATCAAGAAACAATTGGAAGAGGGTGACATTTATGCACTCGCGCAAAACAGGGCTCAGCGGGAGCTCGATGGGATCAACGCGGGAGCCAAGAAGACGACCGCTAAGTCTCGTGCTCGCTCAAGTTCAGCGGTGGCTCCCCGTCGGTCAAATTCGACGGCTTCTACGCGCCAGCGAAAACCCCGGACTCCTCGACAGGCAGCCAGTACGGCGGCTACGCCCCGACGCCGACGATCAATTGCTCCAACGGTATCATTTCAGTGTTTCCTTGTAAATAGTCGATATTTCAGGAGGATTTTGATCCGGAACGCTTTAACGATGAACTGCATGGTGCGCTTGAGGACGGCTTTATCTCAAGGGAAACAACTCCAGCAACGGAATTTTCCACCGTCGAATTCGCAAATAATGAACTGTACTCACCCGCAAAGCCCAACTCCGGTTACATCCCGTATACTGGTCCGCCCGTTCCATCTGGTCGCCGAAGCCAGTACAAATCTCCGACCAGTCGAGCGGTGTCACAAGTCTCTTCACGAGCTCCATCTCGTACAAATGCTCGCCGTCGAGCTTCACAATCGGGTTCCCGTCCAGCTTCCCGTGCTCCGTCACGCCCGCGACCCCCTCCACCACCAAGTGTTCCAGATGAACTGTACACAGGCCCACGCACTCGTTCCCGCTCACGTCCAGCAGAGCCTCACGTCGTGGGTCGGTCTGCTGTAACCTTCACAGGGCCGGAACCCGCACCCAAGAAATTCCATACGAAAGCACAACGAGCTCAAACACCAGGTCCGCTTCGAGCTAAACAATTCGGCAAGGAACTGAAAGCGCCCACACAGCGTGGGCGTAAACGAGTGCATGATACGAACGCCGCAAATGGATTCGAAGACTCTGCCGATCCTACCGCGCACCAGGTCAAGCGTCATCGTCGTAGGTCCACCACCACTGAAACACGTAGAACGCCCGCGAAGCGTGGTCGTAAACGTCAAGCCTCTTCAACGGACGACGATGAAGACAATCAGAATGATGCGCCAGAAACTGTTGCCATGCTAGATGCGAAGCGGCAGCGGGCGGACGAAGATTCACTGTTCATTGATGTCGAAGGCGACCATGGACCAGCTGATGGCGGGGTGTTCTTCCTCGGTAACCTAAGACATGATGTACAGGAGGATGTCGAGTTGTCTGACCCAGACCAGCCTTCTACGTCGCGCGCTATGTTCGGGCGACGCAGACGCGTCAAGTCGTCCTCCAAATCTACAAAGCAAAAGAAGCACACGTGTAGGAGCGACTCCCATTCACATAGTCCTTCGAGATTCAGGTCAAAGGTAATAGAAAATGATTGTTGTCCAATTATGCCTACAATACGTTGTTTAGAAGACCGGCGACAGCATTCTGAAGGGCAGCACTAACGTGTTCCACAACAGCCTTGTTACACTCTATTGCGTCAAATGCCATCGTCGTCCTCCTCACGTGCGCGTGGAAAATGAGAACCCTGAAGACGAATATTTCGAATGCTGCTTCTGCAAGACTCGTATTTTCCTATACCGCGCCAACAATGAACCGACAATCGAAGAAAAACCTGCTGAAACGAAGGCAGACAAATACACCGAGGAAACTGTCCATTTTAAGCAGCTAGGCACTGGAAAGGAACGCGATCAAAGTGAGGCCACACCGGCCCAGGGCGCAGCCATCCCTGCTGCTCCTGAAAATGAGCAAATCGAGGACGAGCAGCTTGACCCCAAACCATCGACATCGTCCGGCACCAAGACTTCCATTGATCAGAAGGACAATATATTGACCGGTATACCCGGCACACGTCAGTCTTCTACCTCAAATACGCAGCCGCGAAGCGATTCCACCCCAAACGGAGAAAGGAAAAAAGACGAAGGAACCGAAGAACAACAAGGAAAGCCAAGGCGTCGGGTGCGCCGATTCCCAAGGGATTAAAAACTTTTTACATTATGCAAACTCTAAATAACCGTTCCTGCCAGTAACTCTTGAATTTAATGCGTGGTAACACAAACCTTTTTTAGACTTCATTATGCCTGTAACACATTTGACATGTAATCTTAAAGCGTGCTAATTATTGTCTCTATACAATGCTTACGGTGTCTTCAACCTCTCGCCTTCCCTTAAATGTAAACGTGTATTCCCTATTACATAATGCATATGTGTTGTATTTAGTGGTTTGATTGCACTATAATATTTGTAGAATAAAATCATAAAAACCAAAATCATTCGTTGCAGACCATCGCACACCGAGAAGTATGGGACATAACTGCTTGAATACATAACTTGAACGAAAGACTAAAACATGTGCCTGAAGTCTATCAACTTTGCAAACATTCATCTGTATATTTTGTGTAAAACAACAGGCACCGTTGAGAGCAATGACATATTCTGATGGAACCAAGCGACTATATTTATATGCACCGACATGATACACTGGATATATCTGCACTCGTCACTCACTTGCTAACTGTATTTCTAGAAATCGCATTACGCAAAGCTGCACGATTTTTTAGTCGTTTGTGTTGTTTTCGTGAAATACTCAACTTCGTCAGTACAAAAGAGATCTTTCAGATTCGGATGGACTGTTGGTTTTCATGAGGCGTAACTATGTAATACTAGAGTCATTCTGCTTTATAGTCAAGTCAGTTATCTTATATTTATTATCAATTTTCTGAGATTATAAATGTGAAACACAACAACCGGTCAGCGCGTTATTAGTTATTATGACAACACTGATCTTCTTTGCCGCTTACAGCAGGCTTTTCTTATGACTAGAACCAGTAGTACTGCTTGGATAGTCGGGCGTCGGGATTACCATTTTTTGGATTCGACTGAAAGCACAATATGATTACAAACATCCCTTCGGTGCAGGCTCACGCACTTCGTGACGGGGTCAATGCTGGTGGAAGCGTTGACTGCGTACATATTTTCCTCTATTGAGAAGTCACCCTCATCAATCTGATGTTGACGACCGTAGTTGCGACTAGTGTTGCGTTGGGCGGACGGCAACCTTGGGTCGCACCAACTGTTCGGTCTTCCCAGGTTATGCGAATTTGACCGCAAGGAGCTGTTCTTTAGCGTCATATCTTCGTCGCTCATTGGCATATGTATCATCTGATTTAGAAGAACATGCATATGTAAGTGTGTTGTCTATGTGAAAAACTTACTTGTGTTTCATAAATTTTGTTATGATCTAAGGTTTGAGGCATGTAAATCGGATGTTTCGGGAACTGATAGCTATCAGGATATCCGTGGATGCTTCTGCTAGACTTGTAACGAGTATAGCATATGCAAAGTAGGATTATGGCAATTAGAGCAATGAGGGCAATAGCGAGCCCGAGCACAATGACAACTGCAATGACATTTCTTGAATGTGTCGAGAGATCAGACTCACTTGTTGAGGAGATCTTCCAGTCACTCGGAATCAAGCCTGTTTTCTCGTAGTTCGAGTCAGAATTAGAGTGTAAGGTGTCGGAGATTGCTTCCAACATGAACCACGGTCGTAGTTTTCCTGCCACCAAATCTTTGGTGCTTCTATCGAAGAGTTTTCTAAGAATGTGTAAGTGTGCACACAGATATTATCATGTTGTTGTGCTTACTTGTACTCTTGTTTACGGCATATTTTCTTTGTGGACGGATTAACTGCGTACCAGTACACATCCGTCATCATTTGGCCGTCGTAAGGCGACGAATAGTCACGCATCTTTTCGAGACCAAGCAGTGTACACCCACCAGTGAATTGCCGAAGTGTTTTGATGACATCCTGAAGCAGCAAATCAATATTGTTCCAAACAACAGTTCCTCCTGTACCGCTTCGTGGTTCCGGAACTGCTGAGGTGGAATTCCTTTAATGGTTGTGACAAAACGATGCTGATCGTTTATCAGGTTAACGATCACATCTGCCTTGGAGCAAAATGTGTCCCCCGTCACTGGTGAGTCACATGCAACAGCCTTAAATAAGTGCGATCACATGTAAGCATTCTTTCATGTTGTTATGTCTACCTTCAACTCGAAAAAGTTGCGGCGGTTCTTCGAGATTACATGACTCATGCTTTGTCTGGCCGAGATTTCTCCAAACTGGTTGATACTGAAGTATTTTGAGTCTACCAGCATTGGGTCAAGGCTGTACTTGACGACGCTGCTGTTGCCAAGATCTGCATCTTCAGCCTAAATTTGAAATCTACCACAAAAGAAATGTCTTTAGGTAAGTTTATTGGAGAGAAACATTTCTTCGAAACCTTTTTTTCCTAATGTAATGTGCACGAGATGCATATTTGCAGTCGTAAGTGTTCATTTTACTTACTCAGCCTTACCTTAACTGTAATCACCCTCGCCAGCGCTGGTGCAGTGCTAGATATTCCAGCGAAGTACATGGAAAGCTGGAGGTCATTGTCGTAGATGAACTGAGGCGTATTGTCATTGACGTCTAGCACGGTAATTGACACAAAAGCGAAATCTGTCTGTGTACCGGACGTCACAGTTACGTTCAGCAAGTAACGTTCTACGCTTTCGCGGTCCAAAGCGATATTTGTGCGCAACTCACAATTTCCGTCAGGACCTGGAGACACCGCGAACGCGCCTGGAAATAAAGGTTCGATTTAAACGAGCACATTCACGGCACCTCTGAAGTTTCCAGACACGATTGAGCACATAATAAATCGTGAGTCTTCAGGTTTGTAGAGGACAGTGAGAACCTGTACGAGGTGCGGTGGTCGCAGTCCTTCAGAGACAGACGCCCTAGACAAGAAGTTAGAATATACAACGTAGGGTCGGGACGCACGTGTAGTTTCGGAGCGAAAATTGAACGGAGCCTTTAGAGGGGTTGGACGTGAACTGATGGGGGTTCTTGTCAATCAGCTTGCTTTCCGCTGGTTCTACTGCTACAAGCACAATTGTCTGGCTCTTATCTGGATGCTCCCCATGATCCCAGGCCTCGATGCGTAGCTGAAACATCCACTTGAATTATGCAAACGTTCAACAGCTCACAGTAATGGTTTGACCAACGAATTCAGCTGCAGAGCGGATGAGCGTCACCAGACCGTTTTCCTCATTGACTGAGAAATAGCTGTCCATGTTGTCCATGCTGACCAAATTATAGCTGATCTTGTTATTCGGTTCGTCTCTGTCCTGATCGAACGCGGCGACTTGTCCGACGACCGTTCCAGGTTCGGTGTTTTCAGAAATAGCGAACTGATAACTGTCGCTTTCAAAGGATGGAGTCCAATCGTTGACATCGGCAACCCGGATCGTCACCTCCGCTGAATGGGGCAATTGAGCATCTACGGACAGTCCAGCAGACTGAAAATTATCAATTATTTTTTCACTTCTACATTAGACGTACCTCGGCCGTGCCAATCCGAACAGTGTACTGATTCTCACCAGCTTCTGCGTCCAGGGGCCTCAACAACGTCAACGTGCCAGTGAAGCTGCTCACGCTGAAGAGCGATGGGTCGCCGGCTTGCATCACATATGTGATAGATCCAGGGGCGCCGTCTGGATAAACTGCATGTAATTTGGCCAACTCAATTTGTTCTTCACGCTCTTTAACCGTAACGCTAACATCGGCTGGATTGAATACTGGAGCCAAGCGAAGAACTGTGGTAGTTGGAGGTTTCGTCGTTTCAACCAAAGGAACTGTGGGAAACGAGCTGAAACTGGTTGTTCTGGGTATGTATGGCGTTGGTCTGGTCTCCTGCAATTCTTGCTCAGTGGTTGCAAGCTCTTCCTGTGTTGTAATTTCGTGTCCAGTGGTAATCAAGTTTTGATTTTGCCCGTAAGTTGTTGGCAATTCTGGCATGTACGGCTTTGGATAGGTTGGCGGAAGAGTGGCGAGAGTGAATAACGTGGTCGTTGGGTTTATGTCGAGCTCGTTGTTTTCCGTTGAGGCGGATTCCGTTACCATTGTACTCTGCGCCTCCGTAGGTTCCGAGACATAATCACTTCCAACATTGACCAGAAGGACACCATGTGTTTTCCTCGGTGGTTCGCCGTGGTCACTTGCGATGATAGACAACCTGTGGAAGCCGAAGTGCTCGGTCGTTAGGTCGCCGTTCACAGTCACAACTCCGTTGTTGTCAATGTTGAAGAGCCTAATAAAATGAGACGTGAACTCTTTAGGATCGTCTACCTGTTTTGCGGATGTGCAATGGATAAGCTCACATCTCCATTTCCATTTCCATTAACCTCGTCTTTCTCGTCATTGTCTGTGACGACAATGCGTCCCAGAGGCATGTTCGGTTTGAGCTCTGATAGTTCGTCAATAGTCATGCTCATTCGCATAGGTTGAGGGCCATGGAACTGCGGTGAGTTGTCGTTTACGTCCTTAATACACGGCTCAGGATGACGATTTCATACAGTAACCTTACCTTCACAATCACTTGGATTATGGTCCAGTAAAGATGTCGCCCGGATGTTTGCTCTCGGGTTTCTACCTGAAGAGTGTAAGACGCTGTTTCCTCTCTGTCAAAGGATTGTGCAGTTAGAATTGTTCCACTAAAATCTGCACGTAGGAAGATAAAAAACGGACTGGTTACGTCTGAGCATTGATAGTGAATTTTCCGTCATCGTTTCCATGCACAATTTCGTAGATGAGTCCAGAAGGCGCCTCGCCCTAAAGTTGCCGTCGTCATATTTTCAAATAGCGGGTTTCGTATACTCACCCCCAATGTGATGACGATGGAGTGTGGTGGGCTGGCTTCGTCCAGTTCGGTGACGAATGATCGGACATCTTTACAGTGGGAATTAGTTTAAGGCCGATTAGTCAAAATGCAAAGCAAAGCAATACTGGGAGAAAGCTGACCGTGTTCTTGAATTTTGCAACGACTTTTCATTGGGTTTTTACATTATGAATCCATTAATAGATCCATATTATTGGAGTGAAAATAGAAAATTGACAGGAACTGAGTCGATAGGGCACCAGTTAGTACAGAACAGTATCAGATGACTTGATAGGGTTTTGATTGTCTTGACTAACTTACCTTCGGTCGATGGGGTCGCTGTTGTCGGTACAAACGGAACCAACGGCAATAGCGGGGTAAAGGAGTTGTCCTCAGTGGCCAGAGCAACAACAACTGTGCTAGTCGCTCGCCCTCCGCGATCACGTGCTTCCAAAACGATTTGATATCTTGTGCCAGGTTGAAGATTTCCACGGACCATCAGCTCGTTTGTGTTATGATCATAGTAAAACTGTTCCTGCGCTCCTCCTCTCACCTCGAGTATGTGGTAGGCGATCTTACTGTTGTTTCCAACATCGTTATCTACGGCGAACACCTAAAACGCCAGATGGTAAATTCGTCAACGAATAACGGCCACCTTCATTACGGGTCGTTCACCACCACTGGCAGAAACATTTGCCAAATAAACTTGTTCGGAAAACTTTGGGTCATTATCGTTTTCGTCCATAATATGGATGGTGATAGAGATGGGCTCACTACTTCTTATTGGAATTGTTCCCACTTCGCGAGCTTCCACCTGAACATCTATTTAGATCTGTTTTTTGCTCTTAAATAACGAACAATGAGTTGATAGCTGGAAGTGTATGGTGGATCAGCATCAATCGCCGGAACATTGAGGTACACATAGCCCTGTTGATCAACAGCGAACATTTGGGCACCATATCCGCTGAGAATGTATTGGTAGGTAGCATCTGGCATTCCAGGTTTCTGAATAAGCAGTTGGTGATCAAAAACAAGCGGTGTTCCCCTACCAGGTCTAAATCATCGACAAGAATTTGTAACGACTCTGAGTGCAGTGACCGCGAAACTCTCACCGTCGTTCCAATTTCGGCTGACTCAGGCAGATAGCCCTCAGTGGAAGAAGCCTGTAGGGATAAATGTTATTTTTCATAAACAGTTGAGATCAACGTTACTTTGAGCACAGGTGCGTAGTCTGATCGTATGAGTCCATTCGCACTCGTGAGCTGTGATGAGCAAATCGGAAGAAAATATAACAGCAAAACAAAAGAAGGGGAAAATATCATTTTAGGACTGCGTAGATCAACTGTACATTTGCTGTATACTGAAAAAGCCGTATCAGACTGAGGCTGATCAAGAGCTTCAGACATTCCGATATTCACCGCGATCGGAGTTCACAGAAGGAGACTTCTAAGTTATGATATACATATTGTATTTTTAGATAGCTTCCTGCACTTCTGTGTTATCTGTGCTTTGTTGGCTCATTTTATAAAGGAACCTCGTGATATAAGAGAATTGCTCCTTTCCGCAGCATCTTCTTAATGCTTCTTGACCTGGCTTCCACTAATTGGCAGCTATCTTGAACGGGAGCAACGGTCAAAGGGCTCGCGCGCGCGTCTGGCGGATGATTAGTGTTTATTTGCTATCAGGAGTATCTTTTGAGCAAACAAATTGCGATGGACTGTGAAAACAAAGGCCCGCCATTCAACAAGGAAGATAAATTGGCTGCTCGGTGACCGCGCGAGAGTGCTAGCACCTTAGAGTGGTGGGTTTACCTTAGAGTGGTAGATAACTTTTTTCGGCAGTGGAGGTCATGCCCAAGGGATTACCGACACAGATTAGAGCGGGTTGTGCATATGTGTGAACTGTTTGGGCGTAAGGGATTAACGTACAATGAAAGGGGTTTAGCTGCGAATATTCGTGTATTTAAGATGCAAGAAGTTTAAATCGGGAAAATCAGACAAAGCGATGTATGAGTAAGAGCACATTGACGAATTTCTTCATAAAAATGAATGTGAAAGAAACACTGAATATAATGCAGTAGTAGCCATAATAATGACCAATAGCACCAGCGAGCAAAGTGAACCATAAGTGACAAAAAACGCTCATGAAAGGGTTAGATAATCAAAAAACTGGATATCCGAAATGATTAATCGGAATCGCCTTTTCGGTTATATCTTTCTAAATGTACAAAGCACAAGAAAGAGTAAATCTGTGAATTTCTGTCTAAAACGGGCACCCCAACAAACCTACAATTTCAAGATATAAAAGTGGTATTTATTATATTTGTTTTGGGTAGATTTATCCGATATAATTTATAAAAACACGAATATTCCGCAAATATCAAGACCAGCTACCTTCTAAAACAATATGACAACGTCATTCAAGCATAATTCGTACAAGTCAGTCAGTTACGGTGCACGGAATTGACGAGAACGACGTCGCAAACGATGAGTGGAGGAGGACCGTGGTCACTTGGCCGCCACCGTCAAATATCGAAGACCTTTGCCTCATCGAGGGAAATACGAGGGCGAGTTGGACGGCGACTGTCAAACTAGGTAAACACACGACGCAGTGGTGGCCAGAGTCGGTCATTCCTTCGAGTCACCGCAAGTTGGCGGCAAATTACTGACGCGATCGTCACTTCCGCTCGTCGGCTTATGCCTCGCTGGAGCAGCAAGGGGGAACTGTATTAGCTATGCTTATCCCATTGCTATAAAAGGGGTCAGTTGGGGGGGGGAAGCCAAAAGTTTGGCTAGTCCGGTGCTCTTTTGCAACTGAACTGGATGCGAGTTTAACTTGAACAAAGTGTAAATAACGAATACTAGAAAAATACATGTTCATTACTAGTGTCCAGCAAGCACAGGAATCACTGCATGTCAGAAAGAAGTACATTCGACGTCGTCCATTATGAACACTGAGGACAAATGGTGATTAGCGTAAGAGGTGAATGAGCGTGACAAGATTAAATTTAATTCGTTCGACAAATACGATGAGCCGCGAATAGTTAGCGGCTAGACTGTTTCTGGGCAATGTGCGGTAAGGCTACTACGTAATGATGAAGTTGTCGTACAGCAAACTAACAAGAGAACACTTCCAGCCGTCCCACTCGAACCCTTTTGTTGGACAAGCATTTGTGCATGACTCCAGAATTTTAATGGTTCTCTACTTGTACATTAACAATTAGTCGGATCCAGATTATGCGGTAGTAAAAAGGATGACTTGAACGAAGTTATGCCGATTATTTGTACCTCTTGAAACATCGAACAGCCTGTTGTTTAGAGAACTACACGCCAAAAACGGAGTTCCATACCGAAAAGATGAATAAACACCTTAAGCGCTAATGTTACGTTACGGTACTGAGACTGGCACGTTGCCAGCGACTACATCCATATTTCATAACAACGTCTCTATTTAGCAGCCTGACCTGTTTTGCCACGTTCTCTGCTCCTGGTTGGCAAGGGTCACAGTTATAGCTGCTCCCCATGTTCTCTGGCCATTGGATCTAGAATTCGGGGAATTTCGGAAATCTTTTCCGACGTTTGCTGCCATCTGTCATGGAACTTCTTTTGAAAGCATCCTGTGTCCTCTGAGCTTAGCAAGGCGATAGGCTGCGGGGTATTTCCGGTATGTTGCTACGTGCAATAACCAGCTGTTGGAGAGAACATATTGCGTGCTTTGTACTATGTAAAAGTGTATCCACGAAATTTCCTTTTGAAATGTCAATCAGCGCTTAGTTCAGTAGCCCTGAACAGCGCAGACTATCGATCGAATTTGAAATGTGATGCAATGCGCTAACGTCCAGGGAAAAGTCATAACGGTGAATAACATCCTCTGCACTTTGGTCGACCGTATGTTCACTTTGTTGCAAAACAACAAACCTGCACTACACGCTGTTCGGCTAAAGTACATCTAATTAGAATAAGGAACACCCTGCAATCCCTATGTCGCCTATTTCATGTCTCGTGACAAGCTAGTGCTCGAACTCAAAGAACATCGAGTGCATTCCAAAAGCAATTTCCGTATCCGACGAAGCATTTGCTTGGATATGGATAGGCTGCTTTTTTGGCTCGGAAAGTCTGACTTGCAAAGTGAATTTCACAGAAAAACCCTCTGACTGGCCGACCGTAAATAATCCTTTGTTTGTGTCAGACAACGGGTTGTGTACGTGGTTTGTGTACCACTGCTATCAGCGTGGGAACAATCAAGCATTCCACATCACTTCCCCCTTGTTTAATGCTTCCTCCTCACCACGGCGATATCATCCATGTAATAAACCATTTATACTTGTAGATTTTTACATAAGGCTGTCATTTACTTGCTATAAAGGCTCGTACATACACAAACCTATCTGAAAGATTGGAGTAAGTGTATTGGATCACGTTAATCAGATTTCGCATATAGTGGCTGTCAACGACACTCATTTTACGTACGTTTTAATGCTAATAAAATGCATAATATATCATCTCCTACTTGTAAGACTCGCGACAAAATGACTATATCTATGAATACATGGCAACAGGTTTAAATACGGCACACAGAGGAGTAGTTAGTGCTCGTTAAACTTAACGAAATAGGGTTATTAGGAGTCATTTGAGCGTAGGCAGCAGTGTCACTGTTGTAAAAATTTAAATATAATACAAATGTCCAATTTTACAAACTAAGTTTTTCGGTGACGGCCGCAATCATCGCCGCTCCCTTCACACTTCCTTCATCGGCCGGCACGAGTTCCCACTGAAACGGATATGACTGAAGTGCGTGTAACCCAATTGGGAAATTACCTGAACGTTCAGGGGAGCGAGGGCCTGGAGCTTCTCCTCGAGAAGGCCATGATAAGTGGGGTGGAATTGAATGAGTGCTCCGCCAACTCCGATCTTTATTTTGCTTTGACCCAGGTGGCGAAGCAAGGCACTAATTGCTGAAGTAGAAAGTGGACGACTGCGCGGTTGTCTTAAAACTCACCGGCAGCGACGATTGAAGCGGATCGTTGGGTGACAACGTGGCATAGTTCTCGCATGATTACGTAGTCGCTGCTTCCATGGATCGGAATTTCGAGTTCGTCGCAAATACGACGGCAAATCTTGAAGCTCCCTTCCGGCTCACTGCAAGACTGTTTTGGTGGGATGCAATGGAACGATTTTCATACGCCAAAATTTCGGATATGTACTTTGTGGGGAACGTGTCAACCATATCGAGCTGTTCAACTTGACGACCTCCGAAGATCTGACCGTCCAGAACGAGTTGAGCGAGCATTCTGCGAACGAGATCACCAAGGTAGAGGGCACCGGTCAGCTTATCGATGCTGAAGTGAACTGCTAGCAAGTGGACGTCGCTTCGCACTTACATCTGCTTTCCCTTGTGCACGGAGGCTTCGTCGATCTCTTTGTCGAAAGGTGTGAGGACATCGTCCAATTCGCCCTTGCTTCCGAACTCTTCCCACTCTGTCACGACAACCATCTTCTTATGAGGATAGCCGGCCTTTTTCGCGTCGAACTTCGTTATTCTTTCCGTGTCTTCCAGATACGACGAGTTGCATCTGCATGAATCCGGGGGTAACCACATTAACGATTCATGACAGCGTACCCGTATCCGATGACAACGCCAACAGTGCACTCAGGCCCGTAGCGATGAGCGGCCGCCGCCAACTGTCCGACAGTGTCGTTCATCACAGCTTTGATCTGAGCCTTCGTCGACTGAATGTAACAATTGCAGACGTACTGGCAATAGCGCTGGTCATACCATATTCAGCTCGAGGGCTTCCTCAAGAAGTTGAACAACATCCTTCTGTAGACAATCCTTGATGTCGAAGCCCTTGGTCCACCAAAGTAGACGTGCGGAGCGGATAGAGAGGAGCTCACAGGGGTACGAAAAGACGAATCCAATGGGAAGGTTGGCTTCGACAAGGTCGAATTCCTTTAGGAACTTTTGTAGGCAGTTCACGATGAAGTTGAACAACTGATCTCCAGTTCCTTTCATCACGGATTGGGAGACTATGAAGTTGTGATTGATGGCAATCGATTCTTTGCCACTTCCTTCCAAGGTGAGGAGCATGATGCGGAGGTTCTTGCCACTTAGATCGATGGCAACATACTTTCCAACTTCTAAAATTTCATCACTTCTTACGCCGCGTTGTTTCGCAAGGATCTGCGAAATCGAGGGGTGCCTTCACTGATATGTTCTTTGTTATTGTACGGTGTATATTGTATGCAGCGGTTCATTAAAACAAAGCACGCCTGATTCATTTTGAACATTTAACCTATCATAAAGAAGTAGGAAGCTGGCGTGACAAAGGTCGCCGTTTTTAAAAAGGAGTTCTGGGTAGATATCAGTAAAATCCATTTTATGAACTTCAGGGATTGTCCAAATGCAGATAGTTTCCCTTAACGACTTACCTGAACCATCAGGAAGCGCAGGCACGTAAGAAGGCAACATAGCAATGGAAGAAGCCGGTCGCCCGGACTCCAGTCCCACCTTGAACTCCTCTTCGATCTTCTCACTGATCTGCTTTAACTTATCATCCTCGATGTAGAACTGCTTGAGCAAGTTCTGAACTTCTTGCGACCAGCTGCACATTGTTCCAGCCGTTGCGCGTTGATCGATAAGTTAAACAAGTGTCTGAAGAAGGCCACCAATCTGAATGCGTGGTTAAGGCTCGAATGATTAGGTCGCCGGGTGGACGTGAATCACGGTGGAAGAAGGCGTTGTTTACAGTTTAGAGAACTGGAACGAAAACACCTTAGGAAAGCGCAGTGCGCGACTGGACAGGGGGAATCGACGTTCCAAGGGTTGTATTTAGGTGAACCGTTTGTTTTCCGGCACAAGTGATAACTGATCACTTAGATAAATGTTGCGAAAGATTATGATCGTATGACAGGGAGCAGGAGGAGCGCACATTGCAGCGCAGCACCTCACTGCGGCAAAGAGGTCGTCGTCGTCTGCTGCAAGGAGAAGCCGCCGCGTACTCAAATGCCGTCGACGCGAAGCGCATGACGCAATGCGTTGGGAAACACTCGGCGGCCGCCCTGACTTAATGCGCGCAATTCGGGATGGGCCAAGCGGCAGTCGTGTGCACAAATATAAACACGTGCAGTTGCCAAGAGTGAATAAAATCTGTCGATGTTTGCGGTTGCATTCGCGTCGAGACCAACTGCACTATTGAACGCGCCGATTAACAGAGTTGACGACCTTTCTCTCGCCGCCGCCCAATGCCCGAGGCGAAGAAATTCCCGAAACTCCCTGTGCGGGGATCGATTAGAATAAGAAGAACAAACGTTACAACTGCATGAGGAATAGCAGACGGCCAGTGCGGATATGTTGCCACCGGCGGCCGACCAGCAAGACGACCAAACGAACTGTGTGGTCCGTCCGGAGGGCAGACGTGCGCAGCTGCTGATCGCTCTAACGAGATGCGTTTGCGCTTTGATTGATGCTACTCCCCCGCCGACCGGAGACAACGCGCGCTGACTCAGATCAGCGGCGACGTGGCGGATGAATAATATCCACCTGTAAATTGCGCTCACCTTGTAAAGGGAGACATATTGCTTTAGCAGGGCTTTCCCCGGAATATTTCTAGAGAAAATATAGCATGGGCGTAACTAGACGCAATTGGCTAAAGAAGGAAGGCAACTAAGAGGCAAGCAGTAGAACAGACTCCCTACAATACGCGTGCCAGAACAGTGGAGTCTGTTGTCCGCTACACTGCCACCGTTACAAGGGAAACTATCGATCCACTAGGACTATCTTATCTAAATTTATCACTGGTGGGCCATGGAACGTGATGGGACGAGGGAAAAGAGAACTACGTCACTTAGGAGAAGCAGACAAAAAATTAAGGCAAACAATGCGCGTTGTACGCCATCAAACGGACGTTCTGTGCAGAAAGAGAGATTGCACAGCGATACAGCCGAACTGGTAAGGGGTGCCAGCCTGCAGAACTACGACGTGTATCAACAGGAGGTGAATGTGTTTGTGCGCACCGGGAGCCACTCTGTGATGGTAATTCTAAGGCAAAGGGTCCCAATACATATTTATTTATTAGTGACAGCTCTGTTTTCCCGGAAGATATCTCAAAATGTGTTGTTAGAACCTTGAAACCCTACGAGAACAACCTATTCCTCGCCTCTCTTCAGCTCAGTAATTCATAATCTCTGAGAAAGATGCGCTTCCGCAAAGATAGATTCACCAGTTTCAAGGAAATTAGAACTTCCTGGCTCTATAGATTTTTTTCTATTTATGCAAGTTTATGCGAAATGCACACTAACGACGCCTTGAGATGGGCATAACAGGAGACAGGGGGTGTATTTTAATTGAGGAGACATTGACCTCTGATACTCCCTGGAAATATGAAATGAACAAGGCTAACGAAGGGTGTTGCGCACAGAATAAATCACTGAAACGAAATGGAATGAAATTTGGTGAGTCCGGCGTTCGATGTGCAGCGCTGTGCATCAGTTATCCAATTACGTATTCAGTGCCAAATTGGCATAAAACCGGCCTTCTCGGCGACGAAGAAATCACTCTTGAATGTGGAGATCTGCCGTGTTATATAACGATGTCTGGAACACATGTTTTATATAATATAAGTGAATCAACAGTGTAAAGCACGGGCGTAGATCACGAGTGATGACGCCCGACAAAAATAAAGTCTTTGGTCGCTAGTGGCGCAATTTCCTGCCATTTAAACTGACAAACGGTCAAACACAGGTATAATACCGGCATCGACAGATTGGGTACAACTTGAGGGGTGTTCTGTGTAAACGTGACTACAATACGTGGCTTCCTCGAAAACGTGACTACAATGTTTTAAAAACAAGTAAAATAAGTAATGGTGCACTACTGTTTAAGTGGATTTAGTGAAATGTTCCAGTACATTGAGACGTCAACTATAACTTACAGTATATCTAAACAGTAAATCGCTACTTGCATATATTGAAAAGTGTGTGCCTGTATACATTTCACCCAATAATGATAATAGAGGGTGGTGTTTTCGCTGTCTTGCGTCAATCAAGAAATTCTGAGATTTGCGCCTTGCTTTTCACCATTTGAAAGAGCGCACGAAAAAACGGTAATGCACTCGTGAAGCGTATGCATTAAAAAGTGTCGATCCCAATCTTTATCACCGCAGAATTCGAAAAAATCATATCTGGAAACTGCTACTTGTAAACTGGACTACCAAGATTGTAGCTTGCCGTACGTTGTCAAGATTTTTACTGTCATACAGTGTAGGGATACATATGTTGAGAAAATCTTTTATAAAATAGAAAAAAGCTTCTTCTTAATACAAAACACCAGTTGGGATTATAAACACAAGATTATAAACATACTGGAACTGGGGATATTCCAGGTCATCGTAAGGGTAACTTTGACAACATGCACTCCTCCTTGATGGTACGTGCGAGACGCAAATTTTGAACGTGAGATCGGAAATCCGATTGCTAAAAAAATGTTTATGGGAGTAACAAAGATTGTCCCCGCAAGTTCCCTCTGCCCCAACAGTGTTTTCGCTAACCTCCGACGGCAGCCGGCCCCTCTGCGCCCCGTATACGGTAAACCGTCTCTAAAAATAAAATAGCGTGGGAGAACGGTAATTAAAATTCATTGCCTTGTTTGCAAACATTTGTCGGGCTGGCGGGACACAGTATGTTGTCACATACCAAAGGACCACGGAGTAAAAATTGAACTTTATGAGTAGAAAAACGTATTGAACACGAATGTAGTTGTTCATTCCTATAACATTGCGTGACTGCAAAGCTAAAACATGTGCCTGCGCATATGCTGAAGATGTGAAAGGATCAGAAAACCGACCCTTCCGGTTCCCATCAATGGTCGTGATTCGGCATAAGTAATAAGAGGTATTTGCATATTCGCTTATTGATGCGCACTGCCCATTAGGCGCCGTCTAAACTTTAGACCGCTACGCACTTTATCTTCGCACCCGTTCGGCGCTGATTGTGTGTGTGTGGAATGAAGGGGCGATGCTGTGACGAGGATGCCGCGCGCAGACAAACCAAGACCTTGAGAGCGCCGTGCGCACTTTTAATGTATGCAAATGCGGCGCTATTTAGTGCAAATTACAAAGAAGCGTTCGAACATCTTATCCTCGTAAAATATCCGCCGACAGAGCCGACGGGAACGGATGATGATATCTTCATATGCATAAGTGTAAATCACGTGCGGTCGGCTTGCCGACTCCGGCTGATCCTGCGGACCCTCGAGGTCGAACAATCACAATAAGGTCAGAGAGCACATGTGGTGAAGGAGTTGTCACATAATTTGTACCGCTGTTACAAATGGAGAAGTGTGCATGAAGACGTTTGGTGTATGGTTTGCGTTGTCACGCAAATATGCCCTGTTTTTGTCTGCCGCAGGACGGCTAAGTGGCCTGCGAAGGCATCCGTTCTGGCGCCTGTCGCTTCCACGGACGGTAACGGAGGGGAGCGTCGAGCGCACCGTATTCCGTCAACTCGTCCCTCTTCGCCTTGCATAAAGTTTTGGCAAATGGGCGGAAGGAAAAAGCGTTAGAAAAACGCGTACAGTGCGGCGCATCGCATAAAAAGTGGCGATGATTAATGGGTAACCGCCAAGACACTCGTGCGCGGTCTTCCTTTTTTTAAACGTCACTGTGTGAAAACCTAGATAACGCCTCTCCCAACTATTTCCACCGTTCAGGTTGCTCGAGGAGGCACAAAAAGTTGCCGGCGAGGCGACCGTGAGGTACGCGCGCGGTAACGGCGACGTGTGCCCTTTTGTCTTAATCCCCTTACGGTCGCACTTTTTTGATTACCGATCATCACTTGTCCACTCACGCGTAGGCGTTCCCATTGGAGTTACAGTACGATTCCGCCCCAATTACTCATCGGGCCAGTCGAAGACGTTCCGTTGTCCGGCTTTCTAAAGTTCCCGTACACTCATTCTCTTCCGTTAGGCGCCATTGGCCATTCATCCGTCTCACACCTTCCTTTCTTCGCATTCTTAATCTACCGAAGGTCACTCCGTCCGGTGACAGACGGTCATTCAGCCGGTGAGATATGGTATTTATTAGCGCGCGATTCACGAGTTCGTGATGTTCTTACCGTAATGGTCTATGTGGTTTCCGGGAACTACCTGACGTTCTTGCAGATCTCACCGCACAGCTCGACGCATTGGGCATGGACCAAGTGTACATCAAGAAGGAAGCAGGTAAGCAACTGTAGTATTTGGTCATAGAACGGACGTCGCGCATGACTGACCATATCCTGACCAGCGCGCAGCCGGCACTGGCGCCAGGTGAACAAATCCGAACTCGCGCGTGTGTTTGATCAGCAAAGGAGGAAGTGCGTTCCTTTAGCGGCTTTCAAATGGGCAGCCGAGAGATCGGCCACTGTTTATGGACACATATGGTGTTGAGAGGATGCTTATTACAACGATCATCATATTGCTATAGCTAGCGATTGACGGTCAGTCGGGCCAGTTAGGATCTGTAAACGATTGCCGTTTAGTGTCGCGCTGTCTTGAGTGTCTGCCCGACGCGTGAACCTACCTCGCGCCATTGACTGATTTGCGACTGGTCAGCGTGAAATCTCTTTGTCCTCACTAATGGATTTCTGGCACTCCGCTCGTTTTCTGTGACAGTGCCGACTTTTAAGCCTGTAATAACTGTTAGGCTGGCCGCGGATAAGCGCGTCTAATTAGGGCCATCTCTGTTCTTGCGAACCTTAATCTGGTACTGTAGGAAGAGGCCGTAAGGGGCAGGAGAGCGGTGTGAGAATGCCGAGCTTCCGCGTTATCGGCGTTCGGACGGTGCGCCCGAGGACGGAAGCAAAAAGTTTCTGCTTGTCACAACGACGACTGCTGTCCTCAATTCATCATAGTACTCGTGTTTGTTGTGGCCGCCGTATGCTACATTTAGCCGCAACGTTAACGCTTCATTCATCATAGCGATATGATCGGCGGTCGTTTTTTTGAACAGATATCTAGGTACCCCTCCTTCTTGCGCCGTTCACTCTCGCCGTTCCGAGTAGTCAGTCACCGCCGAGAGCGCGACTTCCTGTGCCTGATCCACTTTTTATTATACAAATTTATGATTTAATCAACTTTTGACCCGACAGCTCGTTTACGGTCCTCCATTGTTGAGGGATCGTAAAGCGACCCCAAATCTTTCTGTTAGGCTTTGACAACTGCAGAAGAAGTGTGCCGATGCTCGTGATGGCGCGAGCGAGGTGAGGGCAACGGAACGGATTCAGTCGCCGCTACCGGCTGGTTACTGCTCCTCCGAACGGGTTAATAGGTTGTCCTTGACAGTTCTGAGCGCGCGCGTTTGTCGCGAATTAAATGGCGAGGAAATAAGACGACCGAACACACATTATGGACGCTATTATCTCGGTGGCAAACGTCGCAAGTCCGCTCCGCGTGAGGGTCTTCTTCACGTATTTTGTAACTGTTAATCGCTGTGGGTGATTTGGGCATTGCTACTTCATTCAATGAGGCGCGAGCGAGTGTATTGTCCGCTCGATGCGGGTGGTATGGTCAAGTGCGCTACCGTTTGTCTCCTTAATGTCCTGTTAACGAGCGGATGGGAAGCGATTATGCGGATTCTCGATCGTTTCACACTGGTTGGAAGTCGAGTGAGTGGATATGTCAAGTGTGTTTTGAGTGTTCCGCTTTACCGGATATTCGTGTTCCCATGTGTTCCGAGAACAAGTGTTCCGTATTGTGCGTGTGACGGGCGGAAGCGACCTTAAGGTCACTTCTTAGGAGCCCCATGAACTTTCGAGCCAAACACTGGCGCAACCTTTTAATGGTGAAAGATTGTATCTGAGGGCGAGTGCGCACTGTAATCTGTAATCCTTACCGGACGCTCAGGCGTAATTGCTGTAAGGGAGAAACGGCTGTAAAAGGAAGCTTCCCGCCACGGGCATGGAAGATATTCTCACAGCCGTCTTCTACATGCAATTATAGTTGGCTGACTGGTTAGTGTACGGAAGAGAAGACGATCGGGTTGCCTGCTGGAACTCCTGTTTCCTTTCCTTCCTTTCCCACCACGACTCTTGTCGAATTGTGTGACAGCCGTCGGGGCGACATCGACAGCGACGACGTCGATCGTATCCCTCTAGATCCTCTTCGGAGAGCCGCCTCGAGGCCACTTGGCGGCTGTTGGCAAAGAGGGAGCGACACCGACCACACTGCACGCCAGATGATGCGTGGCGACAGTCCTCAACACGCAGCAAGCAGCAGCAGAACCCTTAGGTGATTGCTCATTGTCTCCGCGTTCACCGCTGTTAGTGTCGAAACAATGTGGGCGCCAACGACCCTGTGGTCGCGATAGCGCTCTTCCGATTATTGAACTTGGTGACAAATCAGTGTCGTGGTGGCTCATGCTGATGCCTCGTTCCGTTTATGAGTGACCGCGGCGTGTGTCCCCCTGGTTCTTGATGAGGGTGCGCCTTTGTGGATGCCGTAAGTGATCCGCCGGCTTTCTTTTCGGTGTAATTTGCATAACTGTCAAGGTCTCCGACGTCCTTCTCGCACAGGGTGTCAGCGAGGGAGCGCGGCGCGAGATCGGCACGCGACTTAATCCATCACTTGAAGTGTTTCGGTGCGGTAAACAAAAGCATTGTAAAACGTGAGTGGACCGCGCCATCTGAAGCTCGCTGACCTTCCATGAATCCTCCTTACTCGCGCGCCGCCCTTCGCTCCCGGGCATTTTCCTCTTCCGTCTTCTTCCGACGGACGTGTGCCGACGACCGTTGGTGAGTGGGAAAAATAAGTTTGATCTGACTCCTTCTTTACGCGCGCGCGGGCGACTGTCGCTCGCGCAGAACTGGCCTTGAAACCGGAAATTCCAAAAATAATGGAAAGAGAAAAACGGTGCGCGATGATGAAGACGTTCTAGCGGTCTCTCCTTCAGCGCTCCCCATCCTCTTTCTCGTTTCTTTCCGTCGCCACCGTCCACCATCTTTGAAGACAACGCTTGCCGCACCTTTCCGTACGGTCTGTCGGCAAGCGCTTCCGCTATGAGTTGTGCATTGTTTTTCCCAAAGTACCATCCCTGTTTACGTCAACCTAAGGGTGACTCGGCTACTTTGGCGAACTTTGTTAACAGCGAGGCTATATAGTCACCCTGTTTATCAGCGTCTTCCGGCAAACGTTATTCAACCGTTCTCGCGCCCGCCGCCGAATCGTCTTCGTCTTATCCCTCTCACCTCGCGGGCTGCTCATTTCCTCAGCTCCCTTACCTCGTCCCGCCGAACGCACACTTTATCCTATCGATCAATTCCACTCTTATCACCGTTAATCAGTTCACACACCCTCACCACCGTGCGATATTTGTTTGTTAATGCAAAACAATCCTTTTTTGCGCAAAATATGTTTATAGAAATATTTGGGCGTTGGGGATTAAAAGTTCTAAGCTGTTGACGTTATTAATTAGAAACAAACTCATCAAACAGTACCAATAGGTCAGCGGCGTGGCGCTGAGAAGTTCTTAAAGTGGTCAGCAGTCACTGAATTGATTTTATTCGATTGGGGTTTATAGGTCCTTTCCTTTCTTCATCCTTTTCCGCGACAGTAAAGTCGATTTGTTTCGACGGCTTTGAACCGCTTTTGTTTTTAAGCAACGTGCAGGCTAGTAGCAACGGGCTATTGTGACTTTCATGGGCGGCACCTCCAAAAAAAGGAAGCTTGTGACCTTGTGTGCATTACAGCACCTTGACGATCTATGCGCTACTGGAACTGCGGATACCGTTCGTGGCTTACCTAAACGGCTAAGCTACCTGCCACCGTGGCAAGCTGTCTCACATGCATACCTTACATGACCGTTCGCCTTTCCAACAGATAAAGGTCGCTCGCTCTGGTCTAACCTCGTGACATTTAGCCGGAAGTCTTGACATATCGCTGGCCCGCTCACATAAATGCCGATGCACAGTCCCGAAATGCCTTTTCCCTTCCGCTCTGTCTGTCTCTCCAATTGTTCATTTCCCATTTCTTATCAGGAACACTTATGAAGCGATCCGGGCGCATGCTTCCATAAATATTTCTCGTCTCGCTTTTGCTGCCAGCATCCAGTGGTCTTTTAAGATTCCGATAGCGGAAAATCTCGGAGATAAGCGCATGTTTTCCCTATAAAGCGTGCGGTATCGCGTAGCCGAAGCCGGTGGATCGGAACGCATTCTTTTCCGCGTTTCCTCCTGTTCGCTGCAGTGGTGCTTTGCGAAAGCGATTGCGAGTCGCGTGCGCAGACAGCTCATATCCGATCGGCGATCGGAAAGTGCGTTTAATCTGCCTCAGTTTCCCTGTCAGCTTCCTCTCGCCAGCGCTTCTTTATCTGTTATCTCACATGTAAATCTGTCCCTACTACCGCTCCCGACAGTTTTTGTAAAAGTCAGCAGCACCGTCATCCGACTAGTAGTACAGTAACCGAGGGCAAGTGATTCGCACCTCCCGTCGTGTTATATCAACTTTTCGCGCAGCAAAGCTTCCGCTTCCCCCCACACGCCGATATCTCCGTCTTCACACTTGGCCGAAAGGCACTTCGGTCACTTGCATCCTGAGCTTCTTATCACCTTTAAGTGCACCACCCACTTTTGACCGATCGCGGATGTGATTCGCTCCTGATCGCACTCCGTTACGATTATTCTGTTTTTCCGGGAAACGGACTTTTTTCCACCGTTCCCCTTTTTGCCCCTCATGGCAGAACTGATAAAACAAAACTCCTTTATCAGTTTCCCCCCGCGCGCTGCTGTGAACACAATTTACGTCTCGCGGCGACCCCGCGCTAAACAGAAGAAGGAAACGATTTCCTGTTGGTCTTCTAATTCCTCTTCTCCATCGTCTGACGGTCTCCCGTGTGTGTGATCGTGTCTTTCGCGTCGACCCTGCGGAAACAATGTACCCCTCACTCGCCAGTGGTCAGCCAGCGGCAGTTCGCTTTTTCCGCTGTCCGTCCATATGTTCCGGCTAATCAGCGAGCGCTTCACCTCCTCTCGAGACGATCTTCACTCCACGGGGGAGGCGGCTAGCTGCCCTCGGCGAAGTTTGTCCGTCGGCAGAAGAAACCGTTTATTTTTTTTGCACTGTTTACCTTTGAAACACTTTATACATTTACACACGTTAGCGCGCAGAGACTTCGAGTAGCGACGCGCGCACTGACGCGTCCTTCCTTCGGCTGACCGGAAATCCCCTTTGAACTGTTTTGCGTGTACGAAAGGAAATGCAAACATCGCTGATTGGTCTTGGCGACGAAACGCCGCATTCGAGGGCCGACGTATTGCTATCGGCGGTGAAAATATTTCATTTTTCTGAGGGTTCCGCTCCTTTTTTCCGCTTCGATCGTTCGCCAACTTTTGTGACCGACTCCGGCGGCCACTGCCGCTTGTCATTCGATGCCCAGTTTCGCGCGGGTTTACAACTTTGTTGCTTAACATTTGTAACATACAATAGGATTGACGCCCCGGCGCTGTTAGATTTGATGTCTTAGGGCGTGTAATGGCCACACGTCCGTCGCGCGAGTGTACGGTACGTTTGCGCAAGTGACCAGTGCAAAAAGATAGCATTCCGTTTTTCGCTCTCTGATTGTCACTGTCGTCAACGTGTGCGCGGAACACATCGCTTACTCGGAAATGAGTTTGCCTCAGGAATGAGTCTGTATTGAATTGTCTCTGATCGCGCTGTTACCTAGCGTTACGAGTGTAAATTTACAACATGTTGACGGGCTCAAATTTTGTTCATGTGTGGTGGAAGTAAGAAGAAGACAAGAGCGCTGGAGAGAGAGCAAGCGAAGAAGGCAAGCCGAGAAAAAGGGAATAACCGGCTTCCGCTTATGACTGTGCGTCTTTCATGGGCGTCATCATACGATTGTTTGTACCGGCACTCCTTATCAGTCAGTCCGCGGCTGTTACCCCTCACAGGAAAGTAAATGCGCGGCTTTTCGTTCCGTTCATTCCGAGTTCCTCCAGCAAGCCGCCCGCGCGCCCATTGCACGCGACCGGAAGGGGCTGCAAGCCGTAGTTTCGAACGGTTCCCATACGTGACTTGCGAAACTTTTCCGCGGCGCATTCCGCTTCTTAACATGCCTTTTTCGTTTAGACTGTGACGACGCAGTGAGCTCGGCAATTTACAACTCCTACTTGTCCGCACAATATAAGACGCCCGGGCAGTCTTTCGCCAACCCGTCCGTTTGGCACCACCACACCAATTTCTACAGGGCCCCTAATCCGCACATGGATTCCAACATCACCTTGTGGCAGTTTCTGCTCGAGCTCCTACAGAACCGCGAGCACCAGCAGCAGATACAGTGGACAAACAACGATGGAGAATTCAAAGTAAGCGGAGTACGAGTCATGCTTTTGGTAAACGATCGTCGTCCGTTCAGCTGATCGACGCCGAGGCCGTCGCTGCGTTGTGGGGCGCGCGCAAGGGCAAGCCTCATATGAATTATGACAAGTTGTCACGTGCCCTGCGGTACTACTACGACAAGAACATCATCAAGAAGGTGCAGGGCCAGAAGTTTGTATATAGATTTGTGGGCAGTCCGGACGTCATGTCCAGCGAAGCCGCTCTGACTATGGGCCTGGGTAGGGCAAACTCAAACTCCTTCAACACAGCCACCCCACCGTCGTTCGCTCCCGACTCCGATCAGCATCCAATGATCAACTCGACGTCAACACCGTCCCCTTCAGGCAACAGGTAACTCCGGTTTTCGGCTGCCCTTTGTCATTAAGGTCATCCTTATTTTTAGTGTGTGCAGTCCAAACAGCGTCGCGTCAAGCAGTGGCGTCAGCAGTGCATGTGCATCGAGCCTGTCCGACGCATTCAACGCCCAAAATTCAAACAACAATTTGAGTGCTGCCTCACCGTCCACAAGCCAGACATACAATGCCACTGTAAGCACAGATTTCCGCTTCCGGTTTACGTCGTTCCCAAATTCAGACACTGCCTCGCTCCTCCTCAAACTCTTCCGCGTCCGGCGACAATGACTCATCGGTCTCGGTGAGCAGAAAGCGAAAAATCGAAAGGGACGAGGAGTCGGAAAGTTCTGCAAAAGTGAGCAAGACACCTACCAGTGTACCTACATCGACCCCGTCGCGAACAATCTCCTCTACAAAGACCTCGAATATGTCGGGCTTATCGCGTCGCTCCCGACCGCAGCCACTCAACCTTTCTGCCACTCTGAACTTCACCGAGTCGCTTCTGAATGGAGCCGTGTCGTCGGCGAACACCAACCTGCTCATATCTACGGCTACTGCGTCCCCATTTATGCCCGGTCCTTCCCCTCTTCTTCTAAACTTTATGATGAACAGTCCCTTCTTGAACGGAGTGCCAAGCCCCACCCTAATGGCCTATGCAGCTAACCTGGCGGCAGCTAGTCCTCTCGGTAAAGATTTCCCTTTTCTTTCCACTTCTAACTTTTTTCCTTACAGTCTGTAATTCTTTAAACAAAACGAGCACTACTGCTACTTCTACTGCTGGCGGCGGCGCAAACGGCTGCTCTCTGTCGCAGAACTCGCAGAATCCGCTAAACCTCTTCCAGTTCCCTCCCAGTCCGTCTGCAATGGCGATGGCTTCCATTCTATCGCCTGCCTATCCGAACTCCTTCTTCAGCGGAATGAATCTGTCCACCCCTACCAGCGCAAATCCGTTGTCAACTAAGCTGGCCGTTCGAAGTCCAGACACTTTGAAAACGCCAGTGCCCCCAGTCCCCGTTCACCAGAAATAATTATCATACGTGTTCGAACAATGCATCTTACATGATCTCTGAATTTGAATATAGCATTGATCAGTATAATTCACAAAATATTGTAGAGAGTCCTTTGTTACGCTCCTTTCGTTGGTCTTTAGCTGCGGCGTTCGAACATCTCAGAGCATATCCGGTGTTTCTCTCGCACTTCGACTTTCGGCGCACGGAATGTCCACTTTGATCGTTTGAATACGTGTCCCCTCGGCTCTTCACACCCCTTGCATTGTGAGCTGAATGTTCTCATTGTGGTTATCGACATTGTTATAACTAATAACTTATTCTCGAATCACTAGATGTAGTAAAACATTTAATACATCCATAAAACTTGTGAACAATCGCACAGAATGACTGACTGGCTGGTGCAAGACGATGGTGTGTACAACAAATCAACGCAGTTGTCGTCTTCCTGGAATGGCTTTGACTTGGATTTTCGGCATTGCTGCACGCTGGAGAACCGTGCAGAACACACTACGCACAACTCACAAATATAACCCGACTAAGCGAATAAGCGAAAAATGAAGCATGAAAATGGTGTGAGACACGAACAAGGAGAACGGTCAAATTTGGCAACAATTGTTGAGCTATTGGGGAGTTTCATCTCATGTACAATGTGTGTGTGCTTGGCTCATTTGAATAAGGCAAATACTTTGGCGCCGGCGCCTTCAACCATGCTTCCGACGTTGGAGACGGCCTGCGTCGCGTTCCCGAGATAGGGCACGGCACTGGCGGCCGAGCCGCTCCCGGAACCGGCACTCTCGCTGAGGGCGCAGTTCGTCTCTTCCAGTGCCAGCCGCCGTGTGATCGTCTCGTAGACCTTGCTGTTCAGCCGCTCTTCGTCGATGCCGTGCAGCTCGAAATCCGAGTAGATCTTCTGAAAACACGTGGGCGTTATCTCCGACGATTAGTCACAGGGAACACGTGTGTGAATCATGTAGTCGGGCCAACAGCACTGATAACACCACGCGCCACTGAGTCATTGTTTTTATGATTTGTGATAGTGTCAGCTCGCCCCGCGCTCACCTTAACCATGAAGGAAAGGCATGTAAGTTGATACGGAGATAATGACTGCTGGAGTCGTTCCGTGAGCCAGTCGCTTATCATTGACATTTGACCGTCATACCAGTGCTGAAAATAGACTCGGGAATTGCACGGGTGACAGATTAACAGGTAACGTGCCTCAAATAAAGCATTCACCCACACTTCGTCAATGACGATCTGTCGGAGTTGCTCCGTGCATGCTCGCATGAAGGTGACATAGTTGTGTCCGATGTGACCCGAGTTTTGTGCTTGATTAGCCGGCGTTTTCTGAACGTATTCGAGAAGATATGATGGATTACGCGGACTTTGCTCTTACGGGCTGTTGTCCCATTGTAGGCGTCTGCGCGCCGCCTCCCGTGATGTTATGTACAATTCCTTGGTCGCCAACGAAATTTTTCATCTGGAACCTGTTGTCAGACAGTTCCGCAATTGATACAGTACCTTGTTAAAGATGGAGTTTGGCTTTGGGGCCATGGAAAGCAAGGCACCGATTGGATTTCCCTCGTCGTAGCGAGCCAGGCGCGAGAGTACATACTCGAGCACTGAGATCAACTTGTCTTGGATGCAAGTCTCCATGTCGTTCAGCATCGTCTCAAGCGTCTCATCCAGCTTTGATTGATACTTGTACTAAAATGTGCTGTCCATGGAAAACAAATGATCACACGAACCTCGCCCGAGTCGATGGTCAGCTTTGTAGCTCTTGTTTTCGAGGAGAATATCACATTAATCATGACGCACACTTCACTGGGCAAGATGTAGTCTGTTGACTTGCGGGCTTTCTGCATAAACGAGTCGAAGCATTGGTATGTGCTGCAACATGTTAGTTGATTTAAGTGTGACAACTAGCTCAAGATTACCAGTTCGCACAGCTCGAGATCATGTCACTTGCGAGCGACTTCATGCGCACCTGCAGGTACTTTGCAAACTCCTCCTCGGGCCAGTTGAGCTCCTGGATGAAGGTCTGGAGGGCATCTAGCTTCCAAAAGATGTCCTCAGACGTTGAACATCCATCCCTGTAGATATGAAGTTAAGAAAGGAAATGTGGCGGTCTACAGACTTCCTGATCTCCCACTTTTCCTTCGAGAATCCCTTTTCGATGGACTGTGAGATGGAGTGCTCCATAAGATCGACATATCGGACAACAAGCGGCGAGAACTGCTTCACGAGTTTCGTGTGGAAAATGCCGTTTTTAAGTGAGGCTAAATGTGCATATTGATGAAGGGGTTAACGTGCGCCTCTCATACATTCGGAACACAGGAAATCGTTGAGCAGCTGGAAGAGCGGGAACGAGTCCCACGAGTCGGGCGGCTGGACTTCGAGTGCCGCGTCGAGATCAACGGAGTAAAGTGACCAGAAAATTTCCGAGTGATCAGCGAGTAAGTCGCTGAACCAAGCAAATGCCTAAAACGGGTGCGGCTTAGCTGGTGCAGCGCGGCGATTCTAGAATGCTGCTAAGACAAGACACCACTGACGGTAGACGATAACGAGAAGAGCGCGGGTTGACGTGACCACCGAAAAGGCGACGACAAACTTTGGAATCAACTCCGCGGCTGCACCCCGTTAGGCATGAAAAAGCGGCTGCGTCTACGTGCGTGACAATAGTAAAACATTAAAAGACGTGACATCGTGATGGAGATGAATAAAGGCTACTATGGTCGGTTTGCTTATGTATAAAACTACGGTTAAGCGGTAGTGGTAAACTCACCCCTCGTAACTGCTGTAACCCGGAAAATGGAACCAGAGAAGTAAGCTCGAATATGTGTCAAGAACATACCTCGCCATGGTGCTCCTCGTTCTCTTTCAACAAGTCAATACAGAACTCGGTGACCCTTTCCATGTCCTCGATCCTCTGCTGTGGACTTATCTCCACCCCCATCCTCTCTGCAGCGGTCGCACAATGAGCCATACGCTGATTAGAGCTGGACTTACGTTCGATCTTCGCTTCATTGCAAATCCTGGTGTAGTTTACTAGAGCCGCGTCTTCGAGGCATTTCCGGATTACGGCCCGTACTTCTTCTGGCGGAACAGGCGAAACAACGTCCTTCATCAAAACCTAAATGTATCTCTTATAGTTCGGTACCTTTCTCTGTGTGCATACCCGTTCCAATAGTGACAGTGTTCCTTTCAGAGCACCTTCCGGTCGTCCAAATGGGAAACAGTACCTTAATTATACTTTTTTACACGCCCTCATTCTAAACGTACCGAAAGTTGGTGATCTGCTTCTCAAGAAGCACGCGTAAACGCTCCTTCACTTCTTGAAACCTCTCCTTTTCCTCTTGGGTTACGGTACCCACGCCGTCGGGCCTGCAATGTGTTTCAATGACGCTCAGTTATGCGCGGTGTCGGATTACCTGCTGCCATGGACGTGAGAAGCACAAAAGGCGAAGGAGTAGTGAATGAGTGTGGGATCGACCAGATGGCCTTCGTCGGCTTTGTTGAGCAAGTCGTTGAGGAGCAGCACATGGCGGTAACAGCCACGCACCATGTAGCGGGCACAGTATTCATCTAGCACAAAAACTTGACCCGGAGAGAACCAACCCTAAAATTGTCTTATATCTTATGCCACAAATGGTTACCGTACCAGTGAGCAAATCGACTCGTTAAGACGGTAGTTTAGTGTCATAGTCTGCAGCCTAGCAAAGTTTTGATCGTGGTTGATCGCGACAGGATCAGCCTGAATGATTTCGTCCATGCCGTGCTTGCTAGCTTTGTCCGCGAATCCCTGAGCCTTTGAAGGAGCGATCGATGACTGCTTTGGTGGCTGCGGCTTGTAGGCTTGACCTGTTGCTCGGTATAATGCTTGAACCCACAGATGACGCTCGTTCTCGTCGTCAGTGGCGAATTTTATTTCGTCTCCTTCTTTGATGGCCGAGAAGAAGTACTTTCCGCCTTGGTTGTAGAGTTCTGGGTCAGGCTCGGGCATGTAGTCGATGGTGAACCCGTCGAGTTGGATGAATTCCGTGGGATCAGCTTTCTTCTCTCGATAGCTGCACACGGCGAACGCATATTGCGAGACTTGCACCAGACAGAAGAACCTTCTTTTCCACTTTTTCCATGCTATCTTACCCTGCACGTAACAGTACCCACAGTACTTGAGATTCGGCGGTTTCTCGACTCGGATCGCTATCCTTATCTTCAGCTGCTGGTCAGGGCTGTTTTTTGGCACGGTCATCTTGTACCATTCGGGTGTGCGGGAACAGTTAGGTGTCGGTCTTATCACCACCTTGCCCAGCTCCTTGTCCTCAAAAGCGACGATGCTCTTCACCTCCGTGTACAGCTTGATCTTTACTGTTGGCAACGGGTGCTTCGTGCTGAAGTCGCCTTGCGTGTCCCAACTAAAAATAGTCGCCTAGTGCGCACAGTCGTTATGGAAACGTTACGATGGTTTTGAGGCTTCGGCATGATCCGTTTGCAGCTTCGAGCAGCCATCCACCTCCATGGTGCAATAAACTATTCTGTTCGGCTGGACCGATTTTAAATTTTGGACTTCCATAACGACAACCTTAAACCAGACTCTTGGCAAGCATTAGAATTTTATGAGGCGATGCACTACCTCCATGTTGAAATTGAGGACGACGTCATTTTTTGTCAACGTTACGTCGCCGTCCTCGCTGTCCGCTTTGTTGACGGACCCGGAACTCGTCCTCCGTTTTAGGCTGAAAAGGCAGCATGTCATTTAATGAGGAGGACCGGAATGCTTCGCCAGAACACAACCATGTTCTATAGTTCCGCAGGGAATAGACCGGGGCGCAGTGGCAAGCTGGCGAAAGTGGAAAGAACAGAAGGCTAGCGCGAGAAGACGAGTCGAAAAGTTAAAATCTATTTCTGTTTTCTCATTTCCGAAACTGAATGGATAGAGAGCAGAGCCGTTTCCATCGAACGCGCCCTGAGAGTGTTGTTGGATCCAAACGTGTCTGCGCTAATTCGTGCATGCATGACAGTTCACGTGGGGCAGAGTTTCGCATAGAAAGTTGCGCCATGGGTGCATTGAACGATGTACTGCGGTGTAGGACTTTAAGATGACGGACAACAAATAAGGGAATAAGGCAAACCTGTTAAAAAGGGAGAGATCTTCGATGCTCCTGGATCTAAAACGATATCAAAGCTAATAGGAGGAAACGTAAACGACGGTTCCACGACACTCTCTACATTCAGCAACCCAAGCGTTCACTGGGCATGCAATGGTGTTATGACTCTCTGGTGGTCCACGGCAACGTGTACAGATCGTGTTATAAGGAAGGAGGACAGAGGATAGGCAAGATGAAACTGAAAACCGGATGCTTATTTACCTTTTCACCTTCAATGGAAATCCACTGTAAATGGGACAAGCATTAGTACGAGGCTACACGGTGAAAGCGATAATAGGTGACAGAAGCATCGAAAGCATTAGGCACAAGTCAATTGGAGTGCGTTTACTTTTGGTTAGTAAGCGATATTGAAAGCGGGTTTGGTCTATGCAACTATGCAACTTGCCTCGATCTACTTTTTTGGTCTTTTTTCCTACTCCCTGTGCCTTGACCTCTGGGCGTGACGGGTACCGACTCCAGGTTCGAGATGAGCAGGTTTATCGATTGCCTCACTTCGTCGATGTACAGGGTTTCCATGTCTTTGACAACAAATTTCGGCATGAGCTTCTTCATCTGAAGCACAGTGGTAAGTTCCACGGATCTTCCACAGACTTGCCTTGGGAATCTCTCGAAGCATCTCCTCACGTGTAGTGACTTCTCTTCGGATCGCAGCCGCCTGCTCATCAGGGTTGTCAAGCTGAATGTCTCTTCTGTAAAGACTAAAAGGATTTGCCTAACCTGGAGAGCGTTAAAGATGATCTGGTGCTCAAATTTTTTAACGTTCAATATCTGCTGGAACATGTCGTAGAGCTGGTCCTTACTAAGAATCACATCCGCATTCGCTTGGTTTGTTCCCCGTAATCTTCCTCTAAGACACGCTTATAAGGTTAATCCAACGTCAGCAAACCTCGACTGCCGGCTTTGTATCGCGTCTTCATCCCCCCGGATAATAGTGTCGAACTTGTTCATCCATGACGTGAGCACCGTATCCTTACTGAGGCCATCAATCTCTGGTAAGGAGCGTATCCTCTTCTCAACATTACACCGGAAAACTTCGCGGAAATCGTGAAGGGAGAATCCACCGGCCTGGACGACCTTCTGGACCCGCTCCGACTTGAGGAACACTTCGAAATAGGAGTCGACGGCTTTTGTGAACGCCTCGTCAGCGGCTATGTTTGTGCCTCCGTTGAGAAACGCTTGGAATCGGTCCTTTATCCTAGCCAGCTCTTGTTTCGTAACTTTCAACTGTCTCCGCGCCATGTCGGTCGGCTGTTTCGCGTTGAAGTGGTAGGCGACACATTTGGCCACGAACACGTAGAGCTGCAGATTTTGTTTCCGTTCTTCCTCCTCCTCTTCGGCCCTGAACAGCGCGGCAATTAGGCAACAACTAACGGAATGAGTTTTCGTCCAACCGTATCCTTTCCTGCTCCTCTTTGCTCAACTTCGGCGTCACGTCGACGACTACGTGCGCCGGCGTGCTCTGCTCGTTAGAATAGTTGTCGTCGTCGTCTGAGAGGTCTTGTGACGACTGGAATGTCGGCTTGTTGTTAATTCCCACGGCGGGCCGTATCCGATTGTTCGCCAGTCCTGAGTTGTTCTGTGATCGAAATGAATCGTTGTTTCGCCGAACGTAGCTACTGTCTCCACGTTTGAGAGAGTTCGCTTGACTCACAGAGTCCGACGGTGCCGGGGATTCTGATCTTGGACTCGCCGACGTGGCCATAAATGTCGGTTTTGGAATTCCAAGAATCTACAGGTGGCCATTAGACAGTCGCCGACGACAGCACTCTTACATCAGAAGCGTCGTCATTCTGGGGCACGCAGTCGTCGTCATCTTCGTCGCTGCTAGATGCCCCGAGCATCTATGCTGCTGTGCGCCGACCTGAGATACAGGCGGTGAACAAGGGGGCAAAAAGTCAACACACGTGTTTCACGGTCGCGCACACGTCAAATACTCGGAATTAAGCATATTCCTGGGGGCAGCGATGATGAAAACGGCATGAGTGGAATGTTTGGCGCGAAAGATAACAGCTGGAGGCAAAAACGGCAGCAGTCATTAACGGGACAGCTGAACAAAGCGATTATATCCCATGGAGAGGGATGTCCTTCGTGCACGAATCATAAAATTTGATATTGCAGTGAAAATCTGTCTGCCCGGAGCGCTAGACGACGATTGTCCTCCGCCCACGGTGGCCCCATTAGCCACGACAGGATTCAATTTCTCGCCATGTTACGAACGACACGGCAACGACACGGACCAGCTGCACGTGGTGCAATATTACTCATCTTATAGGCCCATCAATTGCGCGCCATTTGAAAGGCCGTATGATTTGTTGTTGTGTTATTGGCAATAAACAAACAGTGAACACGAATGGGAATTTCAATTTGCCGTGGCACGCCAAGTAGCTTCTGAAGACGGGCCGATTCTATCTGGGAAAGGGGCTTGTCTAGGGTAAAATCAGATCAGCTGAAAGAGGGCTCGCGGGGAGGACCTGTTGACCGGTACGGAAGCGATTTACGCGAGCACGTCGCTGCAAGCAATTAGAGGGCAACAATCAACTCCTCGTCGAAAAGGACGTCAATGGTGTTCATTCATAAAGGCTGCAGGAAGGGCTTGACCAGCGGCGCCGACGAAAATAGCAGTGGGAAAAACAGGCGGCGACGCAAATGACGTTGCACTCGGGTGCACTCAAAGTTGCAGAAAGTCAAGATAAAACAAAGACACCGAAGCATGTCCGATAATATGCAAGTCTCCAATCGGAATATAGGCGGTCCACACCGAAGGCCCAGCAAAAGAAGGCGACGAAAATCGATAGCCGAAGGCTAGGGAGCGTCAACCGCTGGTGCTGCTGCTGGTGTTTGTGGGTCTTGATGGAGCTGACTTGGAGAGGGGCCGCACCATGCATGGCAGCTGTGCGCTATGGTAGCGAGAATGAAGAACGTACGAGCGCGCGCCCCCCAGGCAGCACATATTTCGAGCCGATCCGCCGCGCTTCCCAAGATTGTTTACCGGGTAATCTGTTGATCGCGTGTCTCGATAAATTGCAAGCCGAATGCAGTGCGCTGCAATAAATGCAAACGCGGTTTACTCACGCAAGCGCCTCGCAGTTGGCCGCAGCAATGTAATTAAATTTGTTAAGCGGTCACGGCGACGGCACAAGTGCTCCTTGATTTGCCGTAAAGGTTGATGCGGCGGCAGCTTCCCAAGTGGTCCGATGCCGCCCAAAAAGCGAAGTCAATCGAATTTATTAAAAAACTGTTAGGCACTGAATGTTCAATTGGTTCACATAGCCGCTGCATGCATTATTTATTGCCTCCCTGCTTCAGCTATTAACAATCCGTTAATCAGATAGACGTAGTAGTTGCCGGCAGCCGACGGGGAATGTGCGCGTCGAGGCAAACGTGAACTCAACAGCCGAGAGGCTAAATGAAGAAAGAGGCGCTTCAAGTGGAGATGGATGCCCGAGGACGACCCCTGGGGCATTGTCCGTTTTATAAAGTTTAGTTGTTTATCGCCTAAAGCAGGGTGCGTCGACTTTTTGTTCCAACGACGACGACAGCGTTGTCGACGTCGGCAACGTCGACAACGGACGACGATGTCTCGTTAACTGCGCGACTGGCTCTGTCGGTGTTGCTGCTTGCCGTCCAGAAAAGGAGTTTGCCGCCGTCACTGAACCCCCGGCGGCACGCACGGGTGCGCGTCGAGTGTCGAGTTACAATTACACGAAAGGTGCGAAAAGACAACGCCTCGTGCGATAATGTGGAGGTGCGCTCTGTTTGAATTGAGCGGGCATTAACAGGATCCCGTTTCATTTGTCCAATGAAATTGGACCGAACCTGGCGATAGAATCAACCTTAAAGTGATTAAAAGTGTCCCTTGCAGAGAGAACAGTAGGTGGGTCGCGATGATTGCTTTACAGGGCCCTTGACTTACATAGTAGCCATATTGTCCAAAAATTCAAAATATAGTTTAATAGAGCTCAGACCGAGCAGAGTGTCGAGATGAATCTTATGATTTGCGTTGGCCAGTCTAAAGTCGAGCGAAGATGAAGAATAATAAGTTCCAAGAAGCAAAGCGAAGAAAATAATACTTTTTTCCCTCGGTTTTCCATGTGACTGCGCAAACAAACAAATGACCTTGTGGGCTCTGTCTGATTATCGCCGAAGTTTTCGAAGCGCTGGGATGCATTCCTCGTGGGTTCAGTTATCAAACTTCTTACTAGAATACGTACAACATGCTGTCTATATGTTTGTGGGAACAAAAATGATGCAATCCTGTGCTGGAATGGAAGAAACCTTTTGCGACTCTCTTTGAATTCTGTCAATCTCATTAAGGTCACGTACTCGAAGGCTTAAAACGATTCTTCAAGGGCTCCTCGATAGATTATAAATGATGAAACCATGTAAATATGATCTCTTCTGCACGTGCAGCGTGAGCTTTCCGGGCGAAACATCTATGCCCTTAGATTAAAGGCGTTTGAGATTATTGCCAATGATGTCACTTAAAGCTACCGTCCCACGTGCTATAAGTGAAATTTCCCACCTTTCAAAGTATTACCAAAAATAAATTTGATAAGGCGCAGGCGCCAACTGACTGATATCAAAAGTAAAGTTACCGCGTTCAATTGTGATATTTGATAAGATGTCCGTTTCCGTGATAAGATTAACCTTAATTATTGACACCAACAATAAACTGTAGTTATCACAAGGTGACAGTTTATGCTCTACTTGTGCCTATCATCGAATACAGACAAATTTCATTTAAATGAGCAACACAGTGGTGCACAAGAAGCCGAAGCCAAGCACGATTCGTAAAACTTTATTCATAGACAAGATGGGAAAAATATACATCTGACTATATGTTACAAATAACAGTATTGCCTGTAATCGCCGATGAGAAACGGGAACCAATCTTAACCGTAACCATACCAAAACAAACTTAGCAGTTTTGGTTGCAATGAAGAACAATCGCAAATGCGCTAAGATAGAACGGGAGAACATACTGACACCGGGGTACTCAGACCAATATGACCGAGAAATAAACATCTATGCACAGATAAGGGGGTGGGAGGCTTGAAAACGTAAGAAGCCGGTAACTCTACGATGTGAGTGCAACTGATCGATCGTTGAGTGAGGTGCTCGAAAGAGTCCAAAAACCTATATACAAAAAAGGTGAAGAACGAACTGTACATGCGAACTAAGAATGGAGCCGGCGTGCTGCTCTACGACACGGGCGTTGTACTTACAAGTATTAGACGGATCATTTACAGAAGTATGATACAAACAATAGGGACGTTATGCTTTAAGAGAGACTTATACACAAACAGTAAGTTTTCTAGGAAACTTATTCGGAGCTGGAAGACGAAAACTCGTAATGGTCCCGGAAGCGGTAGTGTACAGAAAGTTGAAAACAGAGAATATACAATGTACAAAGGTGATCGTAAAAACGACGAGTGGTGCTAGTGGTCTCCGAGACAACAAGTTTTGCGCTCTATTGACGATTAGCGCTGAAAGGAGGTCGACCATGTCCAATGGGCGCCAGCTTCGAGGGAGCCACGCGCTGTGCCTTCACCAGACCAAGGGCCACGGCTTTGTCTACGGGGAGCTGAAATGGCTGATGGAACCGGCAAGGGTTGGCGCTCAACGAACCTGTTTGTGAGGGAACACAGGCACGTGACACTTGATGCAGCTCTGGGCCTCGTTGGCTACTGAATTCTGCGACGTCCATTTCCGCTTGCACTGCTGACATTGGAATTCGCCGTAGCACTTCTTGCGCCCCTGATAGGGGGTCAGCTCCTCGTAGGGACTGTTGAATCGCTGAAAGAACCATTGTGTTTTCAGCATTGTGCACTTTGTTACCATCGGACAGTCGCTGATGTAGTGGCCCGTCTGATAGCATATGTGACACTGGTACTTGCTGGGAGGCGCCTTCTTAGGACTGCACAGCAGCTGTGCGAACTGTGCGATCTCGTCGTTAGAGAAGCCGTCGTCCACGGCCACCGGGGCCACGCGACCGTCATCCGAGCCGGGGCTGTTTTCGTCGTTTACCTTCAAGCTCTCCTGCATCTGTTTGCATCCTACAGTTGTCATTGCGTTGAAATGACTCGTTGGGGGTTGCGATAGTGCCGGTGGCTGCGGCTGAGTCACCGGTTGTTCGTCGCAAAAACCACTGTCGTTCATGTAACCGACAACACGGGACAAGAGCCCTTGCGTCAGGTAGGAGTTCGGCGCGGGACTCGCCATTGGCGTGCCCCCTGATCCAGGGCTCCCGTAGCCTGAACTCGATCCGCAGTCATACCCGTCGGAGAGCGGGGTGTTTCCGCCATTACTGCCGGTACTGCATCGCCGGAACTGAATAATGCTCATTTGTACCAGATGTCAGGGTTCGCGGAGAAGAACGTGAGAAATTGATCAACCGGTGAAAAAACCTACTTGTGCTTCGCTTATGAACTGCGGAGACGTCTCAAAAGCGGGAGATTTGAACTGAGCAACTTGTTCGGCAACATCGAGTGCTAGGCGGTCGTACTCAAACATTGCTCTGTATCTGAAAGGCGAATCGATGAGGACGCTGAGGATAAGGGCCATTCGCGAGATTTCGCAACTGTGATAACGGCACAGCGCGCGCAAGAAGAGCGTTTTTCGCTTCTGTCCCGACGAGGAGGTTAACGGAGCGCTGATAGGAAAGACTTAGGAATGCGCACGCATTGACGACGTCGCGCTTCCAGAGAGCGAAAAGGAAATATGGAAAATTTAGGTGCGCTAATGCATATAACGCGACAAAAATGATTTGTTGTTTACGGCTGCGGGGACAACTGGAACGGTTAACGATCACTGTCACTGCTGCTATCAGTCAATGTGGCGGCGGTGGACCATCTGTTATCAGATCGAACGAGTTATGTAAGACTAAATAATGAAGAACCTAAAGCACAAAGTTTGCTAATCTAATGAGGAGTTTGAACGCGGTGCAGGCGACGACGGAGACAACAAGGCTGAGCACAAGTTGGATCGAAGAGTTAGCGGAGACATATGACAGCTGTTCGCGATCGGACGCCCATGAATATAATACAGGAATGACATCGTTTTCTTCCTGCTAACTCCCAAGTCAGTTAATTATGAGCTAATGAGCCAATTTGCATACGTATGGGCGAAGCGAGGGAGTTCGGAGTTCATTAGCGCGGCACGAGGCGATAAAACGCCGAGGGAGACAAATCATTGATGTCTTTATAAATGCCACAATTCAATAAATGGATGAAATCAAATGTGAGCGTGTGCTCTGGAACTGACAAGGGCGCATGCCATGTGGCATTGAGGAAAGCAATAAACAGGGGAGGCCAGGTTATGGGGAGCGTGCCCCTTTGTCGTCAAAAGCAAATGTGTGCTCCTTGCGTGATCTGACAGAAATGCCGTAGAAATTATGCAATAACCAGAGAGGATAGCGCTAGGACTATCGACGGCCTGACTTGCTTTCGGCGGACGCGTTCGGCAAACAGTTGGGGGTTAACATTGGCGGTGGGACGCGACCGAAGGAAGAAACGGTATTGTATCGAGGAGACCTTTGAAAGGGAGAGCAGAACCATGTGATCTATGCTCCGCTACGAGCATCCAAAAAATGTAATAGTTAAGCTTTCGGGCGGCCTAGTGACTTGAGAGATCAGCGGCCTAAGGTTCGTTTGGAGAACTTAGGCATACAGACCTTAAGAATGTGTGGACACGTGACACGTTCAAGGAGAACAGCTGCACGTAAGTTTCAATCAACACAAGGAACTGACAAAGGTTATCATGAAAACAATCCTGTCCAAACAAACATATTGAACAAAGTGCTTGGGAGTTTAGTTTGTTTTCAATGGAAGCCGAATTCACAACAGCCAGCCGCCGGCAAGAACATCGACTCGGAATCAAATGGCAACACAAAAGCGCGAAAGATGAATGCGACAGACAGCTCATGCCCTGTAGGATCAGAAAGATAGACGGTGTTTTGAGCGTTATGAATATGTAGAAGAAGGACGACGAGGCTCTTCAACGGGACATTTATCAGTCACGTAAGGAGAATGATGAGTGTGGCTGTTTACAACGTAACCTTGATAAAGAAAATACACAATACGTAACTGGAACTTCCACTCTGTCATCAAATAAGCTTTCTGCGTGCAGCAGCCGGCCACAGAACCGACGTTAAGTGGTAAAAGTGCTAAATAGAACCGAAAATAACAGTGGTGGGCAAGTGGCGTAACCGTCACTATCGGAAAAGAGCGGCACTAACGGGCGCGTCAACTAGCGGTGATGTCAGAGGGCAGACAGAACAGGTGAGAACAGGTTTCCAGCTAACCGACGGAACGTTATCTGTTTTTCTCTGTTGCACTAGCATGCAGTAACGAATCGTGAACTTCGCCATATCACCGACCTTGTCACTTTTTGCCTAAGCTAGCCGAGGTCACCCGTGTCCATGCACATTATCGCCTGAGCGCCTAAACGACAATATCAAGACCGTTGGGTGACGCGTCAACGATTCTGTGCTGAAATCGGTCGTAAAAAAAGAAATGTTCGACCTATCCTGCTCTCGTTTCAATTCCTGTGCCGGAAAGGAAAACATCAGGTGTGGCGGAAACAAGTTCCCCACTCCATTTGATCGGCTCTGTGTGTGATCAAGCAGAGCGAAGTGAAGAGAGAGTGAGGGAGAGGGGCTCGCTCTCCAACGGCAAACAAAATTATCATAAAACTTATTGATTTCGCATAGGTCGGCGGAATAGTAATTTTTCTCGTTCTGCCCTCGCACATTCAAACAAACACGAGATTTGCGGCGGGAGGTAGCGAGCGGGCGAGCAGCAAAAGGAAGTTTGCTCTCCTGCCACACAGTGGCAGTTCAAAGAAGGAGCAGTGGCAGCAGAAGCAGAGGGAGAAGCCGATCAGAAGGTGACGACGCCCGTTGACAAAATATTTTGCGGCAAGGAACGGATCGTCTCGAGCGGTGAAGTGCGCTATCGAGAGATATATTACACGCCACTTAACACTTCGCCACACTTCGCCACTCTTTGGTCCTTCCTGATCGGGAGCCGCGCGACAAACCCACTTACAGACAGCGGCTGAGAGGAGCGAGAAGCATTTTCCCCACCAAAACGCCTTTTATTTGCTTCTCTTCTATAACATGATACCAGGAGGAAACGGCGTTCCGGAATTACAGCCTATTTTCAAACAGCATTAGAGCGAGGAGACCTCTCCGGAGCGGTCTTCTGGGGAAAACACGATAAGTAAAAGTGATGTGTCTGCGACATCCTATGGTTATTATTGCGAACATCAGATGAAGGGGGTGTTATTCTCAAGATTGCTCTACTCTGGGGTTAATTAGGTCTTCTGCCCCTTGACCCCCCGGGCGCGCGCCGTTCTGGACGGGGCACTCCCAATGACCATCTTTGTTTCGAACAGGAACAACGTTGATATAATCATCAACTGATGACATCGCGCGCACGCGAACACAAATTATATTGCGTGTCTTCGTCTGTTTATTTTCGCCTATTGCGCATTCAAATCCCGATGCGCGAGGGCGGCAACAAAACTGGCGCGCACGACATTAAGACATGTTCATGGAAGGCCGATTGAGTGAACGACGCCGAGGAAGAGGCACGGGGATCCGTTCCTGGAGATGGGTGACAAATGTGTGATGTGTCGAAAGACAAACATAAGTGCGTTTAACTGTTCCGCGCACGCCACACGGCGCGGTAAACAGTGACGACGCCGACATTTGAAAAGGTTGAGCGGCGGCGTGCGGCCAAAAAACGGGGACATGAAACAGGAAAAGTGTACATAAAAATCTCAGATATCGGTTATTTAGTCAGTGGTGACGGCAGAGGCGGTTGTTTGGATTGCAGATGCTTTAGCAGAAAACGCCAAAGTAAACAAGCAGACAGTCTTCCGCTGCCGGCCGCCGTAGTTGGTTGCAAGAACGACGGGGGACATATTGGCACAATCTAGCGGACTCGCCGACACGCTCTATCGCTCAATAGTAGCCTTATTTTCGTATGGGCGTTAGCTATGCATGCAGCTATTGGCAACTTTTTACGACGGCAACTTGGAAATGCAGCGAGCTTCATGATTATGCCGGTTTGATAGATGTACACGTACTCGGAAACCACACCCTTCTGGATGTTTTGTCAGGTGGAAACAAGAAGTTGAGGCGACAAAAGTGGCGTAGATATTCCCACAGATTTGTTTATCCTAAGATTTACAGCCAGAGTGAAGATCTCAGTTTGGGGTTTTAAAAGAGCATCTAATGTTTATAGAAATCCTTCCCAAACAAGCTATCCAATGACTAAAAGAACTATCGTGCGCCTAGCTTTGGTGCATAGGAATTTCTTTTAGAAACAAGAAATACACCGGGTGTCCTAAAGCAACCATCTGGGAAGGCTAAATACGGAATGGGGTACTAATTTGAGGGTGCTCTGAAAATAAGGTTCAAGGCGCCAAACCGTATGGAAATGTTGCGGTAGTCGCCGCTACAGCTGTTTCGCGCGGATAGGTCCAGATGTGCTTAACACATTTCCCCTTGATATGCCATTTTCATGACAACGAAGTTTTGGCTCAAACGCACAAAGGGCATACTTCGCGTAGGAAACACACCAGTGAGCATATGGCAATTAGGGAAGTGCGCCTGAAATCCGACACTCACATGCATTTTGGGCCTCCCTCACAGCAAATTGAAGAAATAACACGCGCCGAAAATATTTGCCATTGAGCGCGCGTTCTCACCAGAGCGTCTAAGCCTCCTCGTTGGGCGTGTCAATGCACCTCGGGCGGGCAGCGACACTTAGAGCGATCGAGAAAGAGACTTTGGACCTCGCTACCCGGTCCTGAAAGCCATCATGTATTTTCGTGCCGCTAAATATACCCAGAGGGCCTTTTAAATGCCCACCACCTGTACAAACAGCGCGTGGATTCGTTTGTGCGTTCACAATGAAACAAAGCCTTTCAGTCTGTTCCATCGTTTGTTCCACAATTGGAACAGATGATCCCGTACACGTGCCCAGCAAGCGTAGGCTTCACCAGTGCGCCAAAACGATGAGACGCCGCGCAGTCCTGAAGACCTTCTCATCACGCGTGCATGTAATTGCCATAAGGACTTCGGCACGATCACGAGGAGCGACGGGCGAGCGGGTGCTAAAATATGCAGCCCTCGGCGGGCGGAAGGACTTGGAGACAGCTGATGATGATTACGGATACGAGTAGGTAGTCGCAGTAGAGCATGCACAGAGGTTATATGTGTGTTAGAGGGAGGAGAGTGCGAACAAAACCGGCAGATGAAGGAAGAAACCTGTAGGGACAAGTTCAGGGGCTCACTTGCGCCATCGAGCGCCGATTCACAAAGCAACCACGATGTCGGCGACCTCGCGTCAATGCGGGCTGAACCGGGCGCCGCACACGCTCACAAGCCTGCACCTGATTGCGCGCCACCCGACGAGCATTGACAAACAAAAAGCCGTGGCAGTACACAGGAAAAGAGTGCGCGCGGTCGTCTGTTTGTCGGCGCGCGCGCGAGGCGTTGTAAGCGGCTTCCGAGTGGTGAAAGTTGAAAAACATGTCTCAGAGCCACTTCCTGGCCCCCGGCCTGGCCCGGCGTCGTTGACGATCGCGCAAAAGCACACGCTTAAACGCCCTTTAGGACAATCCGTCTTTTATGCCCATCATGCGCTCATCGCAACGTCTTCTACGGCACAAATGTGCACTCCCCGAGGAGGACGTTCTGCTTTCGTAAATTGAAATTTACCGCAACGCCGAAGTAAACAACGGTTCCAAAAGGCCTGCGTGCATATAAATAGAGGGCAGAAAGCAAAAATGAGACTTGGAGGTGGGGACGAGCCCGCGGGCAGCCACTAATCGTGTTGCTTACGGCAGCCACCTCGTGCAAAAAATACTTTTTTCCCCTCCAATATCGCCGGTGAATGCGGTGATTGTGAACGGCGGTGGCCTTCCCGCTGAAAACATCTGCCCGCCAAGAATACTTTCCGCCACAAGTTCTTCAGCAACAGCAACCAGATTGCGTGGCACTTAATTAGATTCGCTGTTCGGAAGTCGACCGGGCACGCGTAGGGGCGAATTTTGCGAACACTCTCCGAAATGTTTTCTCCACTTCACGATTGCATAACGATCGCGCGTTGCGTAACCCGCGCCAGGCTGACAGTTGGAGAGGCGAAAGTGCGCGATAACCAGTTTGCCGCGCGATAATCAGGAAATCGATCGACCGATTTCACCTTCGTCCTCTAACCAAAAACATGTTTTTCTGTCGCACATGCATGACATGTGGTACAACCACTGATGTGTTCTGCCAAACTTGACCCATGTGGAACGGTGACGACCCTCGCACAAGATCCACTCACGCAACGTCACTTTAGTCTCTTGCCGATGGTTTTCGAAGCAAAGCTCACGCAGTCCAGCTACGCTGTGGGTCCCAATCAGATGGACAAAGGGCTGGACGCCAGAATCAGGCGACTGGTGACGTCAACTGATCTAGAACACTACGCAACGCGATGTCTTCATTTCTGCGCGCGACATTAAACCCATGATCTAGGGGCACCGATGTAGCTGCAAAGGAGAAAACATATCAAGCATCGGATGTAATGGGAATGTTGGACAAATCCGCTCGGCCAGGTGTCCAATTTTCTTTCGCTGTCATGAGATGCCGTGAAATTTGAGGAACGCCTCTGTGAAGCCCATTAGGACAGGCGTTAGCTGTGATAGCAACTTGATTCAGAGAAAAACAACCCTTAGAAAAAGCAGCGCAATAACAACGATTCGAGAGCCTGTTCAGAAATACAATGACATAAACGACAAAGAAGAAAACGCAAATGAAGAATGAAGGATACTGGAGTTTAAGTCCTCGTGGGAGGGCCACATTTTATGTCTAGAACGAGTAAACGTTGCATTTTGAAGTGAAATTCTTGTTGTATTTCTGGACTGTAAAGTGATGCTGGGAATAATATGAACTCTTGCAATTGGGTATGCACGTCCAGAATTGGTAAGTTCCATTGACTGTGCTGACTGACTCATGAAATTTGTCATACAGTGATATTTTGGTATGACGCTTGATAAGCGCATTTGTGATTTGCAGAATTTTTTTGCAAACGTCTAAGCAAGTCAGCAGGAATGTTATTCCACATTGGTGATGTAATATGACAAATGAAAAGGATAGAGAAGGATCACTTGACGTATAATTGACATGAATAGCTTAACTTTATTACACGTCTTTTTAAATGACAGGAGGTAATATTGGTGTAAGTATACATTTCAATGCAAGGGACTATTTTAATCAAGGGACTATTCTGGATGCAGTGTTAAATTAAAATCATGTTTACCGTTTACGTCTGCGTACTAAATATAAAAGGTATTTTGCTGACAGCGCAATTGCACTTTCTGCGCTAAGAACCCACAAAAAACAAGCAGCCTGGAAAAAGCGATGACAAATGAAAGGCACTTTGGTTTCTGCGCAGGTTCAGAAATCGCAAATCGTCGCAGATCAGATCACTGATTTGTGCTTTCATGGAGTAATGAAAGGTGTCCCAGAAATGCTCGAAGCTCCATCGCCATTCAGTCCTTTCCAGTAACCAAACGACATACGACGCTCGTTCAGCAGTCGTCTGTGTAATCCGATTTCGCTATTCCAAAAAATACGCTGCTCTATGAGTCCTGAATGTGCGCTGGATTAGTATTATGATTTGACATTCTCTAATGCCGCATGGAAATCGTTTGGATGGCTCTCAATTAAGCCGAAGATTGTTCTCTAGGGGCAATATGTCGAGTGGTTCTATGAGCAGTAGAAGGTCTTCTAGTTGCCAAAAATAGTGAGATTAATGTTTTGGGAAAGTTCTCGTTATCTCAACAGGTTCGTTGACATAATGAATCCATGTAGTCAGTTAATTCGTTAAGATTCGTAGGACCCACATAGTTTCCCTGGAAACCCTCAAAATGTGTATAATTGTCTGGCTTTTGCGTCTATTTTGTAGCTACAAGGCCCTATAAGGAGCTTCTTTCGTTTAAGTGTCTCTGTTTCGTTAGGCATCGAAATAATATAAGTGAAAGAAATGCTAGAAGAACACTATAACAATTTTAACTTCAACCTTGAGGAAAAAAACAAATTCGCAACATAAAAACGCAGGCTCGAACCTTGTAGTTTATAACTGCAGGTGATAAGCCTCACATAATTGGAAAAGGCGTTTTCGATTACTGGACTGTGCTGTCTGTCTACTGTAATTTGAAACAATCCCTAATATGTACATTGTCACCGTTGTTCACGTGATACTGAAACTAGTATTCTTGTGCTTAACTCAGTCATTCCGAAATTTGTTGTTCTGAAGCGGCAGTCCGCTGTTTTCAACGGCATCAAGAATTGAAAAAGGTGTTTTTGACCCCCTTTCTTTCACGTATTAACTCATACTTCAAAACGACACATTAAATGTTACAGATCACCATCTTTTGATTCATTTAAGAAGCTGACAATGAGTACAAAACCAGAAATCGCACATCGCCCACTTTGCGAGGAATTCGTGTAGAGATCGACGATTTGTGCTTTAAACAACGTCCTTGGGAGAATATATTGCGAAACAAAATAATCCTAATTTAACATCTTGAGTGACCACAGACACTGCAATGTCGGCATCCCCTTTGCTGTTGGCTACCCAAACCGCTCTGTCGTAGAGCGCCGGTGACCGATCGAAAATCAGGCGAGAGCCATGAAGGGAAGTGAAAGGTGACTGCGTTCCTCTTTGAACTTTGGCTTGAGCGGAACAGTTAAAATATCACGTGCGATTGTCGACGCCGCCGTGCCTGTGACTGCTCACAGTCAGTCGCGCGCGCGCTCGGTTCCTTGCGTCTGCGCTGCTCCGGAGGCAAACCCGAAGGTAGTGTTGTTGTCGCTTGACGAAATGTCAACAGATCGTTCGGGCGGTTGCCGTCGCTAGTCTTTTGAGCGCGGCTCGCTGTGCCTGCTTCTGCTCGCCCACTTCCTTTAAAAGTGCGTTGCGTTTATTGTCTTGCTGCATGTGGGCGTTCCAAAACATTAGCCGTGAGACGATTTTTGTGATAACGATCGTCTAAACCGGAAAATAAAAGATCGATACAGGTGGGTGGTTCGCTTAGGGCAAAAATGGATAGAGCCGCGTTTCGCGTGTTCATAGGGCAACTTTTGATCCTTCGGTTTTGTACTCGTTCACCAAACAATAAAAGAGTGCCCCACGGGTCACTCAAAAGTGGACTGATATGTGTTCCCAATTTTGGCACGGACAGAATAAAGTTTATAGCGTTTTGTTATCACTGCCGTCGTTTCCGTGCTGCATCTACGTTCTACTATTTGCGTTGAGCGCTGCCGGGCGAGTGATCCTTGATGCACCGCAGCTGAACTGGTCTCGTTTTTTCGTTATTAATTCGTGTCTCTGTGAAGCTGCGCTTGAAGTTCTACATATGCGCTATCTCTGGCTGTCTGGCTGACAATAATCCTTCACACGCCATGATCACATCCGCCGATAGAATAGCGTTGGTACGCGAATATGACAATGTCTACAACAAGAAACGGCTTTTGATCTCATTCACAGCGTTACACTTGGACCGTAGCTGGTGAACCTAGTGAACTTTGCGCGGTGATAAGCGCGCGGGTGCTCCCTTACTCATAACTGTTAATTGTGACATCAGCTGCTGTCTGTACCGATTACGTCCAACTTTAACTTAAACGATCATCGCTTTGGAACTGTGATGCTGCTGCTGCGACTGTCCTGCTGCTGTCGTTGTCGATCTCGCGACACAGCCGACCCACTTTCACCCACAAAACGCTCCAGCTCTCGCACACGCTCCCTCCGCTCCTTTCCCGCGAGCACACCTACGCTCAAGCGCAGTCGTTTTGTATATACTCAACAGGCACATCGAATCTCTGTAAGCGTATTATGCAGGTCCGTAGATCTGTACGTGTATACGTGCGCCCCCGGACGAGTGTTCACGCTGTATCCTGTTGCGCAGAATCAGCTGACTTGTTCCTCTGCCTGTTTCAGACGCACCGCCGCCACCGCAGTTGTGCTTATGGAATGCGTTAACGGTATGTTTTCTGTTTTCTCTAAGGCAAAAGACTCGCACACGAACGGAACCGCACACAAGTGTATAACAGAAATCTCGTGGGCGAGCTACAATGTTGCGTTTGGCGCTGACTCAGGGCAAGACGTCTTTAAAAGACACGGCCTTGAAACATAGGTTTCCTTGACGATCGAGAAAGCGCAGTTCCTCGTAGACGTGGAAAACGTGACGTTTGGGAGAATATTTTTTCCGTGTCGATTGATGAAGTGCGTTTGAAACGACGGGTGCACTGGGTACAAGATATCGTGAAACCCGTTATGCAGACGTCTCCTATCCACGAAATGCGCGAAGATGAGAGAGAGGGTCGAAAAGTGACCGCTGAAAGAATGAAAATTTACTTTAAATTCTGCACAACCTGCTGTGCAAACATTGGAAAAAAGAGTCCTTTGCGGACCCACATTGATTCATTTTATGTCTTGGGAATATTTCGCCTAACACAAAAGACTACTGTAGAAGACCGTCGGTAGAAGACAGAGGTTGTTTACGAAAAACGCTTCTGTGTGTTAGCTCCGCCCCTGAACACTAGACGTGTTGTGAAAAAGAGTTGCATGCACCATCACCACGAGTTATCATTTTCGCGTGGTGGTCAACGCATGGAAAACGGTCCTGTGCAACTTCGTATTATTCGATTTGACATCAGCCATGACTTCTCTCCAGTACCTGGGTAAATTTAGCCGCCGCGATCATCGGAACTCGTTTTTCTGTAATCATTTTTGAAAGTTATTTGGTTTTCTAACGGCGCGGAAAGTTGAGAACAAACTGCTTTTTGGTATCTTTCAAGTAGGAAGTAGCTGGTGGGTACAATCTATTCATTCGTTCTGCGAACCATTTGGTGTGGTCCGCAAGTTTGTTCTTTTGTTTTATTTTTTGTAGCTAAACATACGTTTGGACACGGAACGAACGCTGTGCGAAAACAAACAGCGAAAGAAGAGCGTCTACGTTTCCCGTAAACAAGCGATGGAATTAAATTACTTCCCTGATCGAATTGAAAGGAAATGAATGGAATATGTTGTTCCGGCTTTGCATAAAAGAGAAATATGCTGCGCATACAATTTATTCGGACCGACAAGATATCCGAGGGTGCGGAAATGTAGCGGAAATCCTGCTTATTTGTTAATTTTAACTGTTTTCAAAAACTTTGCAAAAAAACGAAAGTTATTAGTTGTTTGCCATGGTACTTTACTCCAACTGAGGTAATGTTCACAGTGGGAATTAAGCTCAGTTACTGAGATTTGGCAGGTGTTTCGATTCGTTATGCCATAATTTAGTTTTTCTAAAAGAACAAATACGAAATTAAGACTTGCCCATACAGTAACATCTTTTTTGTAGTTCTTAAATATGTGTTCTCCTCTTGTCCCACGTTCTGACACGATTCATTTTGATTAATTATACAGGTTGCAGCTCGACTGCCCACTGGTCGGGCTCCGAACAAACGCAGTCGGCAAATGGGATTCAAAACGGCACTCCCTCGCCCGCAACGCTCAACACTTCTTCGGTGCGCACGAACGTACACCACGACAGCGAACATGCCTCGGAACACGACACCAGTCCGGAAGGTTGTGCCGAAACGCACCAACACTGCGTTGTCTGTGGCGACGAGCAGGCCAAGATGCACTATGGCGTAATGGCCTGTTTTGGCTGTAAAGGTAATCAGCGGAACCATCTCGGGGTCAAAGGACATATTGCAGGATTCTTTCGCCGTGCGCTTAAACGCGCCGATCAGTACGAGTGCCAAAATGGAAACAACTGCGTTATTGACAAGCGTGAGTAAAAGCACAGAGTCACCATACGCCACGGTCGCTTCTTGTAGTCGCTCGAAACTCGTGCCGGTCGTGTCGACTGAGTAAGTGCCTCGCTGCCGGAATGGACCCGTCCGCCGTGCGGCCTGATCGCGACTTTACGGGTAAACAACAGTCGTCAAGACCTGCTAACCGAAGACAGCGTTCATCACCATCAGCTACCACGAAGGCCGATCGGATAACGTTGGGAAACGACGATTGGATTCGGCGGCTTCCAGTCGAGATGAGGACCATGCTGATGACTTTGCTGAACATTGAGGCCAAGGTAATTGGTTCCATGCAAGAGAGCGAAAAGATGCTGGACATTGTAGATTAGCAAAGGGGACACGACGAAAGATGCGTCGACGATCTATCCTCTGCATGTCAATAACCTTAGAGAAATCATGGAAGACCCGGTCAAACTGAAGGGCAAACGGACCGAGATGCGCTATGAGCCCTACAGAATGGCGAAGAACCAGGAGCTGTCGGTTATCGCATACAGAAGACTCATAGCTGCCATCGACTGGGTTGAGTTTCTGTCAGAGATGATGAATGGCATCACCATTGAGGATCGGGTAGGCGCACTTGTAAGGCCTTCTGCGTGTCTATCAAGGATTGTCTATTGCAGATAAGCCTCGTAAAAAACTCCTTCGCTCCCCTAATGGTGTTCAAGTGCTCGGCGAAGACAGCTGCCGTCACGGATAACAACGACGTTCTGTGCCTCTGCAACTTCGCCTACGTGCCGCGGGACATTTCCAAAGCATATAGTGATACATAGTGAGTTACAAAAAACGAACCGGTGGTCATGGAGGTTTGGAGTTTAGTCATCTTGGGAACGGGCTCGTTGACAGGGCACTTAACGAGCTCGTTGGCCCTTTCCGTCGAATACGTTTGAAGGACGAGGAGGTTGTCTGTATAAGCGCCATCATTGTTCTGAATCCACGTAAGTTACTTCCCCGGTTAGAGGGCTAAGCGAGAACAGGCACTGAAGGGTGTCCCGTATAGGCCGCTCTGATGGTCTCAGAAGAAAAATAACCGTTCTGCGTTTAGATTCGAAGGATCTCTCCGAGAAGGGAATGACGAAAGTGGCTGATCTAAGAGATCGTGTCCTGGAGACACTTTTCCAGATAATAAAGGAATCACGACCGTGCGAAAGAGCTAGTACACAATACGGCAATATTCTACTGTCGCTACCGACGGTTACGGTAACTAAACTGTGCGCTCCGCGATTTTAATCCAGGCAAGGCTCTAGATATTGGCAAACTCCATGTGCGAGAACCTTCGTTTTGCTCAGACGTTCAGTAGTCTGGGCGGAATCCCTCTTCTTACCAGTCTGTTTGGTTGCTTCCCCGTTGAGCCGTTCAGTGATTCGGAGGTGGAGAAGGAGAAGATCTGCAAGGATAGCGAAACTCAGACAGATCCATCCCATATAGATCCTGTAAGTTTGTTGGATCAGAAACAGAAACGCGGATTTTCATCATAAAGAAATGCTCTGGATACTGAAAATGAAATTTCAGCCACGCGGACAAAAACGACGGTTACCGTCACAATTTACCTCACCAGTCGAAAATGATCCCGAAGGACAGAACTTCCGCCTGCTCCGTCCGCCGTGCTCGTACACCTTGACGGAGATGTTCGACGACCGTCAAAATAATTTCCAGTTCCTCGCTCCATCTCAGGTAACGCCATCTTATTTTGCGTATACACGTGTAGATGCGTTCTAGCCTTCCACCTCAGCTACGGCATGGCCTATTCGACAGACTCAGTCATACCCCATCATGAATACCAACAACTACTATGTTGATCAGTCGTCAAACTTGCAAGATTTCAGTGCTAATATGCATTCACGCTCATGAGAAACCAAACGCATAATAACACAATCGCTCACTCCCTCTCACTCACTTATCTTGCCGTTTCTCTCTCCTTGCTTTCCCCTTACCGTAGTCAGTCCTTTTCTAGCCATTACCTGTCTCAACATGTCTGAAATTTCCGGTGCACTCTCGGGTTGTGAACGAAAATGTATCATGTAATAAATGTCGGTTAGTCCCAAAAATAAAACGTTTGATTATACATACCTACAACTACCGTCAGACTGTGGAAGCTGATCGGATGTGCGCTACATCTGAAAGAGACGATTCTGATCTGAAGAGAACATCTGAAAGCTCCCATCATCCATAATAAAAAAGACTGTTAGATTGCTAACATGTGAGGTAATCCTCAATCTGCCCCTTCAAATGAAGACGCCTCTGTAAAAACGTCCAAAATTCTTATCCCATCTTATAGGTAGACTCTTTCGCGGAACAAAGAGTTATGTACAGAAAGTGCACTCTAAAAATTTTCTACGTTTTAAATAATCGCAGTTACTCACACCCACTACTCACAATTCTTGCACTAACCAATAAATCAGTGAATTGCACATCTTTGATCTTTGAAGCGGGATCTGGATGCTGACACCTCTTGTTCTGGATCCTCTTATTGTGTTAGTTTGGTTTAATTACCCAAGTTTGAGGGGTGATAAATAATTTCCTGAAGCCGCATGACCGGTCTGACGACCGATTCAGCACAACTTTTTGAGATAAGTGACGTTTAAGAGAGTTATTTCCGTTGGAAGTCAATGTAACTGATGTTTTTGACAGAGATACTGAAAATTACTCCCGATGAAACATATAATGTTTATCTGGCAGATTCCTATTCATGCTTTCGAAGTTCCTCCTAGCCACACCTGGTAACCTCTGTGAGATGAATTGCGCGGAAACGGTGAACGTCCGATCTCTCGCTCAAGCTGGGGTTCCTCCTTTGTGCGCGCTCCATTGTCTTTTCTGCTCGTCAGTACCGCTATCTTTGTTCAGATCCGGATTTCCCCTTGGAGCTCTATAAAAGAGAAATGAACGCTCAGTCCATTTTGGTTGCTTCGCCGTGGCCGGTTCGCTTTTCGTCTATGCTTCGTTTGTAACTTCTTGGTTTTCAGGCATCATGCCGGAGCTTACAAAGATCGCGACGGGGGCTACCGTAGCCATAAGTACCATCATGCTGCTCAGTTGTGCCGTAACAATGAGCGCTATTTATGAAGATATCACGAGCATGTACGACAATGCGATGAGGGAGATGGACAAGTTCAACGTAAGTCAATTTCGGAAGCTTCCAATACGTTGCCTTTGTAGGATCTAACAAATGACGCTTGGGACAAGGTGATGACTATGGAAGGAGTGGAGAAGTCAACGCCTAACTGGAGGGAGTTGGCGCGGAACAAGAGGCAGATTGATTCTCCTCAGTGCGCATGCCACAATCTACCGAACAATTGTCCTCCTGGTCCACCAGGGCCTCCAGGAAAAGATGGCGCTGACGGAGGTAAGTTATTGGCTAACGCTTTTTTTTTGAATAGAATTAGGAAGAATCAAGACATCGTTACCTGACGTTCCCGTTTTTAGATAATGGAGAGCCCGGAGCTCCAGGAGACCGCGGAATGTCTGGAATCGCCCTCGCCTTTGCTCAGAACCCCAAGGAATGCACTGTTTGCCCTCAAGGAGAGCCCGGTCCACCTGGTCCTCCTGGGCTCCCCGGAATGCCCGGGCCGAAGGGAGTTCCAGGCGAAGAAGGTCGTGAAGCAGTCGTTAAGCTCGGACCTCCCGGTCCTCCCGGCGAGCGCGGTGATCAAGGCGCTCCCGGACCTGACGGAGCTCCAGGTGAGGCCGGCGAACCTGGGAAGAACGGAATTGCCGCGATGCCTGGAGCACCTGGTCTACCGGGACCCAGAGGACCCGCCGGTCCTGAAGGGCCCAGTGGTACACCAGGCACCTCTGTCGATGGTCCACCTGGACCTGTTGGCCCTATGGGTGAGGCGGGACGTCCCGGAATTCCGGGTCCACGGGGACGTCCAGGAGAAGTAAGTTGCAGTTTACGGAGATAATTGATGGCGTTCTACTTTAGCCCGGAACTCCTGGCATTCCCGGATATGACGGACAGTACTGCCCATGCCCTGCTCGTCACATGTACCGCGTTCGTCCTGTCCAGGAGGAAACATACAGCACCCTTGAATGAAGAATCGTTGAAAGAAGAACTTGAATGAAGCTTCCTTCAAGAACTGTTGTCGAGTGTGCCACCACTGCACGCTCCACGATTCACTCGAGCACTGCATGCTCGTTTGTCTTTAAATCTTGAGCGTGAATAAAATTCTATCAGCGTACGTAGTGATCGCTACATGATCGGCTTACTTGTTGAGCCCAGCCAAGGCGCAGAAAGCTACTTATTAAGGAATAGAGGAACTCGCTTCGAGAACCGTAATAGTGAGTTACATATAACAACTTCGGTAACGAAAAAAGTCGTGCAAGCAACATCAATTAACAGTAGAAATTCAACATCAGGAAGGCTTAATTATGAATGATGATACAAAATTACAGTATATCCGACCATATCTAGTTCACATAAAAATGCAACGGTATCAGTCCCTACTGAACAACACAACAACTAACGCCTTCCTGATTGTTTTCCTTTATTTCACAGTTGCTCGTGACATTCAGAACAATTTGATTTCCAAGACAATGTCTCCAAAAGCAGAAGTACGTTTCTATCGAAGTTTTAGTTCACATTGGCAGGTAGGAAAATTCTGGTGGGTCTTGAAGTAATTGACAACTGTGTGGCATGTGGGGTACACCCATTAATGGGATTACTCATGCGTAGTTCCATTGAAAAAAATCAACGTGCAGAGGACAATAGCATCCAATTTCACAGACATATCGATTGGAATCAAATGGCTTCAGACTGTCGGCCCATACGAGTCCCGATCGGTCGTCTGCCGCTCATATAAACACACGTTTTTTTCGGGACGAATGAATGAAAAGTGTTATCCGCAGAGCTGTGCTTTTACGGATTGTAATTTTTCATAAATGCCAATAGGACTTGTGATTGTGTTTGAATACTCATTGAGAATATGTGGATGTTGCGATTCAGTAAAAGCCGGGTCCCCCGTTTCCTCTACGATTGAACCCCTTTCGTGCCGTGATATCGGAAAAACGAAGATCTTCCGGCTGTCCGTTCGTATGATAGAGCTTGGCGATCATTCCTGAAAACGGATGCTAATGATCGATACTATGCATGCCCTTGAGCGATCGTCGATTCACGAATGATATTTGATTTTCGGGAATTCACCTTCGCAGCCTGTTCTTGGAAAAAAGACACGCCAGATCAGTGATCACCGCTTTTGCAGAAGTAGTACGTGGAAAGTTCATAAAAGGGTCATATGAGCTGATTATGCTATCGAAAACAGAACACCGTAGGTTAGCGATCATTTTCGGATATCCAATATCGCAATCAACATAAGGTATACTGCATTGTTCTAGAGTATCTAAAGTGGTCTAACCTTGGCCACACATGTTGGCTTTCCCATAACAGAAATTAAAAGTAATTTTAGCAGATTCTTCGCAGTGTTGTCGACAAAATCAACATGGGTGTGTCATGATTTATTCCATAGGACCTATCTTCGGCTCAGGAAAAATATGATTTGTGGACGTGCTCATTATCATGACCCCACAGCACGAATAACAAATGGAACCGGTTTAATACTAGGCAGAGTCGTCTTATGGTGTCGTCCAAGGACGTGATTAGCGTGCGCTGCAAACCAACTTAAATGGCGTTACCATTTCGCCACGCAAGAGATGTGCTCCGTAATCAGACGTGCTTTGTAACAGTGATGCACAAAGAGAACAAACACTTTAAATAGAAATGAATTTTTTCACGTTTTGACAAATATACACACTCTTTGTTCGAATATATCGGGTCGCCATTTTAGGGTGTCTTTACAAAATTCACGGAAGTAGTCATATATGTAAACACTTTTAGCGTTTTCGTGCGTTGAATTCTGTGAAACCTACAAGGGGAACCAAGATTTTATTGCTAACAATTAGTGGCTTATTAAGTTGTCCCTCTTACGCGAGTTGTCCTTGTTGTCTCTTTATGGCACTATATTACAGTATGTCCTTAAAAAACAGCCTTCTGGTTTCGTAGTAACGACGCATTTTTCCAAAGTCTAGCCAACTCAAAAACGCATATTCCCGCTGTGGATCACATCATGATTAATCCGCAGATCGTTTATCTGCCGCCATCGGCAATGATGGCGTCATATTGGCACATTTTGGACTGGAACACACAAAAGCGGGAGGAGTTATTAAACCCAAACTATGTGACGATTATCGCCCCTCGGGTAACGTGTCGATGCGCGGCTATCAGGCCGCAAAAAACTATACGATCCTTATAAAACCTTTCATGCGATCCGGTCCTTATTGTTCTCGGCGTGCCCGGGGTGCATACTTCTCGCGCGCGCGTTTACAATCGCACAAATACACAACAATTATCCTTGATTTACCCGCAAACAGGATAAAGCGCGAGTCAGGCAATTGTACCCGGCGACTATGCGCCCGGTGGCGCCGTCGTCGCGACCTAGGAGACAAGAGCCAGCAGCAAAACAGTACCCGGACGAGGATTATGTTTACCCGAATTGTGTGCCCCTCGCGCCGCATCTGTGCGGGTTAAAGTGAAAATACCCTCGGTACGCTCGCGCCACTTCGCGGTGTTTAATCCCGAAATAATAGGCGCTTTCACTGTAACATAACATACTCGCTGTGTTTGGAGGAAAATAGTTCTTGATTCCCTGCTACCACCCTTGCAGCCTGTATTGTTTCCGTTCTTCCGTTTTTTGCTATCACTCCGCGTATGCAGTTTTCGTGACGTCAGCTATGGGTAGAGTCTCGTCTTGGCCTGTCACCGGCTGTGTTGATACCTGTTGAGCCGATTTTTTTAGCATACGACCTTTTTAAAATATTAAATTATGACGAACAGACGGATGACTCCGTTGAATCCAATGCGACGTGGCTGCTGCCGACCCACTGGTTATGGCGCCCTGCCACCTTATTGTACTTTTATTCCGTAGGCACTGCCGGTGGAAATTCCGGAAGCCGTAAGTGTACTAACAACAAATATCGGGCGGCAGTCGCTCGATGATCATTTCCGCTTGTAGACAATCACTTTTCAACGGAGAGAAGATTGGCTAAAGCTTTGTTTATCTTTTTCTGAATCATTGGTTTGTAAGTACGACCTGTTGTGGTTACTTTGTGCTGTAGGATTTGGCAAACAGTTTCTGAGCGGATTATGATACCTAACTGATCTGAGGGCTTTGTGAGGATCCGACGAAGTTACGAATTGTAAAAAATAACCCTTGAGAAAGCTCAGAGAGTCTTTGCGCTAAATGTAGGTGAAACGCACTGGGCTACAGATTATACATAGAAATCAAATCTTCACCAGGCTGCGGTATACTGTATCCAAATCCTATCAAAAACGTCTCACCCATTTTCTCACCCTGCTGAGTCGGGCGATATAGCTAACAGGTTAACCCGGGTTTTGATTCTTTGGATTGTGGACAAATGACCTCGTCGGGTTCCGCGGTCAGTACGGCTCCAGAACGAAACGTTTTGTTCCGCACAGAAAGTGTACGGAAATACTCAGCGCTGCAGAGATCGATTATGCCCCGCGAACTCTTCGATAGACCGGTTTTGGGTGGCGATGGACGGCGAAATGAGCCCTTCGTTAGCCAGGAATACAATGCATTGCAGGAAAGGAAGAAGCCATTATAGTGGACTTTCATGGAGATTGTCACTTTGTAAAAGAAGACATAGGTTGAACGATAAACTCCATTTTCGTCAGAAAAACACCTCTTTTTCTTTAGAGAACGTCACGTATTGTATATAAACAATCAACCTGTGAGTGGATGCGCTCCGTGAAAAACCTCATTTTCAATTGGAACATTGTTTTACTCAAAAACGAGATGTTTATTAATAGATACCAACTCATTTCCGGTAGTGTACGGTCGTCCATAAATAAGTGTGTCATGCTCAGGCTGTAAAATCATCAGGTAGACCCGATTGCTGGAAGGAGACGAACGTCTCTATGTTCCCATGAGATTTGTAGCAGATTGCGCCTGTCTCGTCTGAGCAAACTCTATCAGCGTCATGTGATAGGTAAATTTATGCAATGCTATCATCAGCAGGCCCGTGAAATGACGTGTCTTAGGCGACAAGCGGTACTTCATTTGACGAGCGCATGTTGTCAGTCGCCCAAGATTACCTTTTTTGTTTTGTAAACATTCCATCCTGCTTCACTTATACTACAGCTATCGACCCGCGGAAGATTATCACACACGTTTTTTTATTTTTATATTTTCCCTACATTACCTTGTCTGACGTGGTTCAGCCTCTATTCATCTGTTTTGTGAAAGCAAAATATCCATAGCCTATTATGGAGATGGCCAAAGAATTTTAGGATTTCCCACAATGCCGAATTATCAGTATTATTCTTATTCTCTTAGACGTTGATATACTATGCCCATATGTGAATGCTTCCACTAAAGCACTTTGATTTGGCTGACCTTTCACAGTAGTTAAGTCACGGTCGTAGTCTTTTACGACCGCGATTGGTTAGGGAATAAAGCGAGTTGATGAGTCAAGAACCGCTTCTGACGTGGTTCCTTGTAGACGTTCGTTGTTCCATTTTAAGGACCGTATCTATCATAATTTTGGAATGATTTACGGGGGCGTCTGCACCCAATGAGATTGTACGTCACCGCTGGGGTCCGTTATTCGCGATGGTGATCTTCGTTACATGTGTGAGCCATAAAAACTATATGCACCCTCAGGCGACTTGATGAAACAAGGGGAAGTGACATTCGTTTAGTTGAGATATTCTTCCAAAAAGACCTGCATGATTATGTAGTCAGACGGCGGTTTTATTTAACCACTCAATTGTCCGAATTTTATGTGCACAAGTTCGAAAAAACCCCCTGAAAGTCGCCAGTTCATTGGATCCAGTGGCTGGACCCACAGAGATCATGAACCTGTACGTCATTGCTCATGTTATGACCGGTCTTTTCTTGTTTTTCCTTACTGCAGTGTCCAAAAAAAACCAGAACGTCAATTTGAAAAAAAATCGCTGAGTGCTCAGTTCCCGGGTCATTGCCATCTGAACGAGGTAAAAACTCTGAAACAACATTACTGCTTAAAAAAAAATTGATTTGCAGATATACTTGCAAGTTCCACATTTTTCTATAGATAAGAAAACCGCTTGTTGGCTATTTACAGAAACGTGTAGGTTGAACGTGTATTTCTATCACTGCTCCACTAACATTTGGCCAAATTGTGACTGTTTTCTCGTGTTTCCCCATCTCCCACCCTGACAGAAGAGGGCTTTGATCAACAGAAGAGGGCTTGGTGAGACCATGAACCTCTACGTCACCAGAAACTGCTGATTTTGCTCTGCAAAACTGCGACAGAGCAATGTACTTTATCAGTCTGCAACAAATATATATTTTTTCTACTTGAGCTTCCAAGCTTTGTTGGAGAACACCAGGATGTGTTATTGCCGCACAGTGAATATAGGCGCCTTGCACTCCATTTGTACCCAACCCTTCAAGGTGTCTTCCTTCTTACAACTGGTCCTCTCTATGTCGGTTATCGCCAATGCCAAAGATTGTGTAAGCGATCCGGTGAATACACGGTCCATACATATGATAATTGTATGCACTATAATCGATTTCACTGTCTTGTTCAGTGAATCTGCTCACAACTGACACTCCAAAATTGATGACGCAAATCGATTCCTCAAATTCTTCCGTCCCTGGGAGCGACACCATCTTCTGGGTATCACAGAAATCAGTGATCCACTGTGTCCTTTCGTCTCTCACTTCAAGTACTTCCAACGAGCGCGGCCACACCGATGACCATGCCACCCGCATGTGTTTATCTATGTTTTGGCGAAAAACAGTTTCCCGCGAAGCGGAAGGGAGCGATAAAAATGTAATTAAACAGTTCTTAAAGAAACTGTTGCCTTTCGCCGCTCGCGGACAACTACGCCGCTCGACAGACCCACATTTTGTGCACAGTCATGATTTACCGTCGCCAAATTAATCGGGAAGTACGGCTACCAGAGTTCATCTCATCGCCGTTCGACGGACGCCAAGTGATGCAATCATCGTTCAAACCGCCAACGACATCAGAGACCAAACTTCATTTTACCACACTGGCACTAAGGCGTTTGCCGGGAAAACTGAACTGTAACAAGTTGAAACGTGTAGGCTATCGATCACGGCATGTGCACGATCCGCGGCGGCATAGTTAGCATTCAGAAAACTGGTTTCCTTTTATGCAAACCGCTCGACTTTTGAACGTCCTAACGCAAGGGTTTCCGTTTGATCGCTTGACACACTAGTTTTGTTTGCATACTGTTAAGCCCTTTCGGATTTGTCTTTTTTTGACAAGGTGACGTCAACGTGGTCCACTGGCATTGTTTTCTTCCGTGCAGCATGCGTTGCCGTGAGAATCTCTTGACAGTTTTCACAACAAGGAGCAGATGCAGGCGCGGACTCTGTTTCTATTTGATTTTGTGGTGCTTCAGTCGGAGAAGTATTGTGCTGCCCGTGAGGTCAGCGGTTGCAAAACGTATTTATTGTGTAAACCGAAACGGGCAGATGCGGCGACCTTAGAAAATGACCTCAAAATCCTGTTTTCGAGATGTGGGACTAATCTCGCCGCCTGTGGTGGCGGTGGCAAAAAATCAAGTGGTGGAAAGGTGGCGGATTCCCTGAAGGAATCGTAATCCGATTAAGTTTCTCACTCCCACATTTGTGCTGCTCTCTGAATCTATTTTGCTCAGCTATGGACTTAAGACGTGTGACAAGGCGTTAGGCTCGACGATGAAGAAGTGAACCAGTTTTCCGAGGCGTTGTACCGTTGTTGCATTAAAAACTCCTCAGTCCACCGGCATCCAGTGCTCCGACTTGCGTGTAGCCGGTCGGAATGCGGTTGCAAATCGGCATTTTTCAAGCTCGCTTATCTAGTCACCTATCTCTTCAACTGCCAACCGACCACTACGGCGGGCCATCTTTGCTTTGCTGACGTCGATGATATAGCGCGAGAGGGACTCAATGTGGTCTTGCTGCGGGTTGCACTCAATCTTAATCTGATATTGACAACGCCTTCGAGCGCCGTTTCTGTCGGTAGGAACTTCTGTTTGCTTAATGGTGTTGATCCGCGTGTTTTGTTTGACATAATCAGCTGCTTCTTCTCTACAGGCCTTTGTTACATTAGACCCTTATGCAAAGCGTAGCAGCCCCTTGCCGGTAGTCACTGATCTCTGTCAGTTCGCCGTGTCCATATGCGATGTGAAACGCGCCCACTGGCCTGCACTACTGTTTGCCGTACAATCTCCGCTTATCGCACTTCTCATTTTGTCGCCTGCAAGTGACAATTCTCAACTACTGCTCGTGCTCCTTTGCGGACACCCTCGAGGACGCACATATGCATATCCTAATCGCTCGTGTGTGTGTGTTCCCGTCTTCCTTCCCTATGCCCTATTGGGCATTCTAGGTATGAGAGCATGCGCGCCCCGACTTTCCCTTTGATGCGCGCAGAAATCGATGTACGCTGCAGTGAAGCATGCGTGCGAGGGTCCTTTTTGCTGTCAGGAGCAAAAAAAAATCCCTTGTTGATTTGTTGGCACGACAGCTTAGACGCCGTGGAGTTAATTTAGGACCACAGCTCCAGTCTCCCGGAGCGACTTGAGGAGACAAGTGTAAATTGTATTTGCACTTCTTGGTTATAATCGAACATGGCACAAGGCAAACACCGTACTGTTCTTGAACACAGTCCTCGATCATCATGCGAGCACTTTTGAAAACTTGGATTACAGACATGTTTTCATGATCAGCGTCTAATTCAGGCGACAGACAATCACACTTCAGAACGCCCCGGCGAACAGTTTTACGCACTTGCTTACTATGCAAAGCTGTGCACTTTTAAAATTGCGCGTTCCGATAGTGCAGTGGCTTAGCCTCTTATCCTAATAACGTGTCGCATGCAAATTAGCTAGCGGCAATGCGGTGCCCCCGATCAGCTGATAACATGCGGCGAGCCGGCGGCTTTTCGCTTTTGCTGATACCGTGAGTCATGTGCAACAGTCGATGGCTGCTGCGCGCTAATGTGCGCGCCGTTAAACAGCCGGTGAAGCTGTGTGCTTCGATAAATAAATTGTTTGTTCGTGTGCGGAAAACAGCGTGTGTGTCCTCGTCATGCGGCCGCGTATTGTCTGCCGGTCGACAGGAAGCGCGTAGACCAGACGATTACGTAGACTATGCTCCAGGGATTATAATTTCTAGTTTCTCCTATCTATCTATGGTCTGACGCCACAATAGGCCCATACAGTATACAGCTGCTATTCAAATGAGTGGTCCATTTTGGCGTTCAGCTTCTCCGAGATAACCACCCGCGGAACGGCAAAGCTCTGTAGACAAACTGTTTAAACTGTTTGCAATTCCACCTTCTTGTTCTGATATCGGGTGCGTCTGTGCACAACTCCATTCTGATCAATCGATTTCGCGTGTCGCAGCCGAACGCCGGTCATGACTGTCAACTGCATAATTCAATGGCCCCCCCAGCGATCTTGCCCTTCGCAGTATCTGTTCCCTACATCTAGCCCTCAGATCGTATTCCTCTCGTTTCTTGACACCGAAATGTTTCCAGTTCCGTCGTTCATAGATCGCGGAATTCCAGTTCTTTGCGCATCATTAAACTGCTATTTTTGGTTCAGATGCTCCGAGGTAAAAATGTTTTATTCGAGTGCTACTTGAACGGAACGTGAAAGGGACCAGGAACATGGTCGGAGTCTGGTCATCTCCTTAGGTCTATTTAGTTTTGCTCCTATCTCGTTCTGTTTATTGTCAAGTGGCTGTACTTCACGCGGAACAATATTTGCTCAGAGTTTAAAAACGGTCTCGCAAATAATTCAGGCACTTCCTTCTAATCTTCTTTATCGGTGAAAATAATAAGTTTGTTCATTTGGCAGCTCAAGGTCGGACGGATTTGCGCGTTCAGCTGCTTTCAGACATTGTTTTTTTTTGGAATTTTATGCTAGCTGGTTTCTGTAGTATGGACATGGTGTCCCATACTTTCTTTGATCAAAAACTCACCAGGGCACCGTGACCACTCAACAGATCATCCAATTAGACACGCCTTTTTGCTAATGAGAAAACACACTTTTCACCGATACGTCTCCAACTTTGACCGTAACTGTGACTTCCCTCTCACGACAGTCACAAATCAGAAATCAAAGTTCTACTGAAACTTTTTTGTCCTATTTTCACACGTAACTGTACGAGGCGAATTGGATTAACGGAAACTGGATGATCCGCAACCGATGGACCCATGGTTGAGTTCAGTAGGGTTGAAGGGTCATTTCAGATCATATGGTATGGTCACAGTCTTACGTTCATAACTGCTCTTTTGATCTTTTAAAGCTTGCGCTTTCCCCCTTAGGCATATCAATAGGGTCAAGCAACCTTTAAAGAAGCTTTTGGTAATGCCTGGGGCAAATAGGGAAGCACCAATTACCAAAGACCACCCCTAAATACTGAAAGTTTAACTGACAAGTTCGAAACCAGTTAGGCGGGAGTACGGGGTGCATAAGTTCAGCTCACACACACCGTATGCGATCATCGCGGAAATGAGTTGCGGGTTGATCGCCGCGTGCATTTGTTGGCTGACTGATCAATGTCTTTTCACGTTTAAGTTTTGATCTCTGAAAACAGGAAATTATACTCAGAGCGCCCCCGAATCCAGCGGTGCTAGTTCGATCTTCGCCGGCTAAAGCAACTCGAAATGCACGCCTTCGCTGCTGTCTCTTAATTTGGAACAAGAGAATTGCAATAATTTCTCCCCGTGTCGCCGCGCAACTCGGCTTCTCTGAAGGCGCTGGCGCGTGCGTGCAGCGCTGCGTAGTTCAAATCAAATGAAGATGAAGTAGCCAATGATTGTGATCACCGTGATGATTTCATTCCTCTCGGAAGGTGTTCTTCCGTTTCTCGCCAGCACCTCACTCGCGCCAAACAGTAGCGCTCTGCACCGACACCTACACATGCTGAGCTCCGTCTTTGCTCAGCTCCGCATCACCTTATCCGTCAGTGATATCCTGTGAACTGAATAATTAGGACGCAGTCCGGGTTGAGCAATTTGGCAGTGACAGTATGGTGTTTTGTGTAAGCAAAAGTTGCGAACGATGCATAGTCTCCACCCCTCCGATCGAGGGCCGCTCGATTTCGGATTATGCGCTCTTGGACTGTGGGTTACGCCTTTTCGAAGGTATTATTTGCCGCCGGCGAGCTGGATTTGGGCGGCTTTGCATTTATTAATTTGTTGAACTGTTAACTGGTTCCTTCTCGCGGCTCACACTCTCGCATATTGTTCTATGATCTGGGCAGAGCAGCACTTCGGCTAGATAGAGTGCATCATTGGGTTGGCTCCCCGATACTACTGTCCCTGTTGTCGCCGCTTTGATGCGTTTTCGTGTCGTGTCCCGCACTGGAGAGCGTAAAGTAATTGAGAGGTTTATACTTGACATTTTTTGAGACTTCTACGTCGACAGTGCGACAATTATCAAGGCCGCCATCGACGACTCTTTGAGGAGATTCTTGAAACCGCTACTGCCGGTTGTTGTGATCTTCTCCGTGACCCGTTGTTGAGACGTCGTCGCGATGGACTACAACGACTACTGGTCTCATCACCGGCCGGAGGAGGAGGAACTCGAGGAAATCGAGGAGATCAACAACCAGATGGAGGGCACTCATGTGCAACTGATACCTCACATGCCCGCGCAGCAGCAACAACACACCTACCGCTACATGAAAGTGAGGTGAGGATTTCTTGATTGATAACCGCAAATTGCCACTGCGACACACCCTACTACCTGAACCGGCTGTAAAAATAATCGGTGCGCTGTCTGAAGATAAGGAACTGAATTTCGAGAGATAAGACGGGGTCTGTTGACTTGCCGGATGTCTTAATTAAGTTAATTCCTCGTGGACAGGGCGGCACAAAATTTCTGTCCTGCTTTCTGGCTGACAGCACGAACACTATCCGATTAGCATATTGGCACTGCGTCTGTTGATAAGGCACCGCCGTGAGTGTTACTTTCCGTGCGTATCTGCCGCTTATGAGTGGATGATAGCGCTATCAAAAAGTGATCAATCACTCCTTTGCAGAACCCCCAGGTGTGGATGCAAACTTTTTCTGCGGAGGACTATGTACCAGACTTAAAAATGCCGCAGTTCAATTGCACTTTTAATTTCGGGCGATAAAAAAGGAGGACGGCTTCGCTGTACCGCGCCATCCCCATGGCCCAGCACAGGGCACATTACAAGAGGCGAGCCGCGTTCACGCTACTTATCACCTCCCTTCATCTTTATTTGACGCCGAAAAAACGTTCCCTCTCCCACGGCGCTGAATGGACGGCGGGCGCTAGGGAATATTGCCGAACCGGCTTTAGGGCCTTCGCTATAGGCAAAACAGTCTTCATCACTTCGGTGCATGGAAAGCGCGTGAGTTGCCCAATAGTAGTGTCAGTCAGTCCGAGCGATCAGTAGCGAATGTGCGCTCCACTCCATGCAGCGTCGACAACCGCTGCAGCCGAAACATCGATCGCCCATTTCGATATAAAACAAGTTTAACCCTTCGGATTCCTCATCAATACTTTAAGCGTTAACCGAGAGTTTGTGGTCTTATTTATTTCCGCCAACACTTCCTTATCGTGTCTTGTTTAGAATGCCCGTGCTCCGAGACGTGATGATGGGTGGACCAAGCGCGATGCCGTACCAGATCCGCGAGAAGCCCACCGCGTCAAATTCGGCCAACGGCGAGAGCACTTGTGCCGTGTGCGGCGACGGCCAGGCTAAGCTCCATTACGGCGTGCTCGCCTGCTACGGTTGCAAAGGTGAGAGATAGTCAAAACAAAACGGATGACGGTGCTTTGCAGGATTCTTCCGACGCACTTTAATCGGAAAGTACAGATACGTGTGCCGATTCGGAAATAATTGCATCGTGGACAAATGTAACAAAAGCTGTGGAATTGCATTAATTATTCAACGGTTCCAGACCAAAGAAACAGCTGTCGATTTTGTCGTTTCAACCGGTGCCTCGAAGCGGGCATGGACCCTAAAGCTGTACGGCCGGACCGCGATCTGACGGGGAAACAGAAAGTCCCACGTATACGGAAGAAGCCCCTTGACGATGATCTCCTAAACCACATGATGCGTATACAGGGTGACGAGTGGGCCCGGAAACTCCCTGTCGAGTCCCGCATACTATTTATGCAGTTGATGAACGTGGAAAACAAGGTCTCAAAGGGCGACCATGGCATCCAGATGAATCAGCAGCCTCCAAGAAATAGTGCGAACATATCACTCCGCGAGCTCTTCGAACAGAAACCAAACCTCGACGGAAGAAGGACAGAGGTTGATCACTTGTTGGAAACCAGCCGTATGTGAAATCTCCATTCAGATGTGTTATGAGCCCTATCGAATGGCCAAAGCGGAAGAGATCTCAAGTATCGCGCATCGCGGTGCAATTGCCGCTGTCGATTGGGTCGATAGTTTATCTGAAATCGGAGATATTATGGACACAGAGGACAAAGTGTCGCTCGTGAAGGCGTCCTATGCCCCGTTGACTATCTTCAACTTCTCAGCGCGCACTGCGCAGAAGACGAAGAATCCCGACATTCTTTGTCTTTGCAGCTACTCCTACGTGCCTAGGAAACTGCCGCCGGAGTTCAGCGCTTCAATGTAAGCCACGTCCTTCTAAATCCGTCTAAGTCTCTGCTTTCAGTCATCTGTCGAACACTCTCATCGACAGAACACTGAACGAGCTAGTAGGGCCGCTCAGGAAACTGAACCTGCGTGACGAGGAGCTGGTTCCCCTCAAGGCGATCATCATTCTCAATCCCAGTTAGTTTCATGTTATCCCCCCTGTTAACTAACTGGGCTGATGTACAGATGCCAAAGGGATCTCGCCGGCTGCGCAGCAGCAAGTGTCTGACCTGCGCGACAAGGTGCAAGACATGCTCTCCGAAATAGTGAAAGAGTTGCACCCGAGCCAGAACGCTTCATCACGCTTTGGAAAACTTCTGCTCTTGCTGCCCACCATCTCGGCTCTTTCTGGCCTCATGGCTGAAACCATGCAGTTCAACCAGGTGTTCGGCAACCGACAGAGCAGCGATCCGCTTCTCCACGAAATGTTCGGAGATGTCAAGCTGGAAGAGCCTCTGATCTCGTCGACCGTCAGCTCACCTCTGTTCGAGAACCCAGCGGAAATCAGTCTTCAGGTAAGACATGGTCGAAAAACAAATGAAGAGTGCGACAGGCTCTCCAGTCGATCAGCCCGCCGACCTTTACGCGCGTGTCAGCTACAAGCGCCGTGGAGAAGGTGGACAACTCAACTCAGACTGAGGTCTACGACGACTGCATCTCACCGCCAACCTCTCTTTGCTCAAATTCCCTATTACAGGGCAACTATTCACCGCCTAACCAGGTAACCATAACTCTGGAAATATAATCCTTGACCTTGCTAACCTTATAGTTCACTCAGAATTCGTTGAGTCCGTTCAATTTACTCGACGATGACTGGGAAAAGGTGGATAACCCACTGCCATACTCTCCTACGCCGCCTTTCATGGACAACAATCTTGGCTTAGACACGGGTGACATGTTCGACATGCGTCTTGGTGGCCTTATGGAGTAGATTGACTGGTCAACATTCCGCTATGCCTATCTTCTCTTACGCTCAATTATCTGTATTCCTCCATGGCAGCAAATGTATTATATTCACTTTTCACTCATTCAGGTTTCAATTCAGTTTTATGTCCACGTTCTTCTTAATGCTTAGGCACTCACAGCTTCCTGTGACTGCTAGATGATATTAGATGAAAAAATGATGTTCTCACGCTTTCCTCGTTCACAAGTGTTTCCTTAGCACACGACTCATAATCTCCCTCCTCGATTCCTGGCCTAACTGCTTGTCCTAGACTGTAAGCTCTCTTACCACTATACATATATCTAATCAGATTTTACAAGAGATATTGTCGGTTATGCGTGCCTTGTTACGATTCCGTGTTATGATTTCCTGACGCGCTCTCTAACCTGTAGCCTTCCGAGTGTCAGTTAGATTCGCACTCCTCATTCCGTGCCCCTCGTGTCCTCACCTTCCCCATATAAATAGATGTATATCTCTTTTGACATATTTATTATAGAGCCGCTCTTCTACAAGAGCTACTTGTTGTGTGAACGAACCTCAAAGGTTTCCACCGCCAAATAAATTTTTATACAAGTAGCTTCGTGTGCATGTGTGTCCAACGTCACTGCAACTGTTGTGCAAAACACGCAATGCACCAGGATAGTTGCGGTGGAGATGTGTGTTGATAATGCGTGACGCACTTGTGCAAGTGGAGGAAACGTTATCTGCGACCATATCATTGTGGGAATGGATGCTGCAGTCTGTCAGCTGGAAACTTTAGAATGTTGCTAGTTCGCGAATATGCTTTATGGACAGTGACGTGTGGACACGTTATTTCTCGGCATTGGAAACAGCAGTGAAAGGAAGGGTATTATTTCTCTAATCAATTATGACGAAGGTACTTAGAAAGGATCTACTGAAATAACCTTTTGGTAGAACTAACATAAGTGTTTATATTGACTCTTGAGTCGACCAACGGCTTCATGTGGAATGTGAAAAGGCATTAGGCATCGTTTTTGCACCCGATCAAACCACTTTTCAAGTTCTGTTGTTGTGTGTCCGCCAATTCTGAACTAACGTCTACTTGTTTCTTGTCGCAACAGGCCTATTTTACAAGGTACAAACGACAGTGTTCACTAACAAACATAGGAAAGTGTGGATCAACTGCTTTCGATGCATTCCGAATCTTACGTCATTGGTCTTTGCTGTCTGCTCTTCCCCGCTCGTTCTTTGTATATCACCATGCTGTAAACCGCTCCCGTTCTCTGTGCAACAGTTTACAATTCCGGCGCCATTTACCTGCCCTACACATTTAGATTTCTTATTTTCTTAATCCGTTTGGACATCGGTCGCAATGTTTGATGTCTACCCATATTCGGTCACGTACTTTCCGTTATTATGCAAACACTGTCAATCTCAATTTCAAGCCAACTCGTCATTTTTTGTGCACTTAGCTGTGAAACCTGTCCTATGCTGTCCTTCGCCCCGAATGACCGAGTGCTTGTTATTCTGGCTCTTAGGTTGTTCGAGGTTTGCTCACGTCTGGAGTGAAGCAAAGATCCTTCTCTCTTCTTTGTTCGAGTGTGCCGTGATAGGACTACGGTTTGTAGGAGACTACAAAGCACTGTGGCGTCGATAACCAGAAGCATATCCGGTTCATAAGGAGTGCAAATGCACAGTTCACTGCAGCTCGTTTCATGCTATGTAACTTCCCTCTTACAGCCGGTAAGAATGTCTTTATCTCTATCGCAGTGGTTCTATTACTGATTATATTGGCTCAATTGTACCAACTGTCGCGTCTGAAAATGAAAAAACATCAGAAAGGAACAACTGCACTCATACCCGCTTTTAACGTACATACATATGTGAATAGATCCATCAGGAGATAGTGCATTCGATTTGTTGATAATCGTTGACACATTCCGGCGTCGTAAGAAGCTTGTCGCGTCTTTACAGCTGATAGTGAAGACGTAGTATCACTGTAATTGAGTTTGACAAGTTCGCAACAAACAGGAAATAAATGAAAGTGTGCATCTAATCCGCCTTGCTAATATGCTGCTGCATGCTTTTGCTTTGCAAAAAAGGGCGACAAAGGGTAAGCAAAAAACAACCCGTGGAAGCATAGAGGAGAATTCGCAGACTTGTAGCGCATATAATGTATGACATAGATGCTTGATGTCAGTTCATTTTCTAGAAAAAGGAAGGGGGAGAAGTCCTGTGTAGAAAAAGCCTGCGGTGTGTTTAGAAATTCGGAGATGTTTATTGGAGACTTATGTACATACAGGACAGGATAGGCACTATGTCTATTTTATACACAAGGCACTGACTGAAGTTGAGGCACTCGGTGAGCAGTGTGAATTTGAGCTGAAGATGAGATGATGGATAGAAATCGGGACTATGTAGACGGACAGTTGGAAAGGAGTTCACCGAGACGATAGAATGTGTAACTTATATGTACGTAGAGTTGTGAGTGTTATTTGAGAGCGGACAGGATCCGTGGGTGATAAACTGCGGCAACGTTGACGACCATGCGGAGATCAGAGCAGTCGCAGCCGATGACTCGCGAAGCGGTTAGCATGTCGAGCGTTTCTCCAAGGGGGCACAGCTCGTTTTGCCGTTTCTCGTCTAAGATGCAGTTATAAGTAAGAAACATGCCGCGATTAGTACCGTAAAGTAGTTCCACGAGTGAGATGGACTTCGAGAGTATGGAACTGAGGTTGTCTTCCAAGAATGAAATCAAGAATGCTGTTGCGCATCCCAACTTGTAGAGGTCTACAAACTGTTCCAGTATTGACACGACAACTTCGCTAGGCGATGTTATTGGAGAGCACGTGACATTCCCACGCTCGCTGGCGAGAACCTGCAAATCAAAGCAAATTATCACTTCTGAGAACATCATCTAGAGTTTACAATTTTCTGATAGGCGCTTTAACGACTGGTAAGGGAAATTGGGTATATAAGGAGAGGCCTGTAGCGCTCAGACATAAATTCCACAGAAAATTCCATACGTCATTCTGGGTATGTTGAGGAAACAGTTTAGTTTTAAACGACGCCCTTACCTTCACTGAGAAATCGCTTGTGTCTGCCAGAATGAAGATGGATGTGTGTGAAGATTCACTGTTCTCGTTGGTCAGACCCATTTGAGGCACATCACTTGAGGAACTTCCGGCATCACCGGCATCAGACGAATTCGGAGAGGGAGTACGAGGGGTGAGCAGACCGAACTTAACCTCTTCGCTCTGTCGCACATGGTCGATTATGGTCGAGTAGACGTCTGACATGTTGACATTGGTCTTGTCGATCCCGGACAGGACGAAATGTTCGGAGAAGGACGGGCACACCCCGGCCAGAAGGGACATTCCGAGGTTCAAATCCTCTGAAGGCCGAGCGTTGGAAACGGCGGACGAAATTCCTATCTCTGTTGCCGACAAGGAACCACTTTGATTTTCAATGACTTCCACATTGTTGTACGAGAGACGGATGCGATGGTCGGGGACCTCCTCGTCCTCGAATCGGACAAGTCGACGTTCGAATTGCAGAATCTGATCGTCTTCTATAAGTCTAGGCTCCTATATGAAAATACCAAGGCGCGGTTACCTGGCGCTTCAAGAATGCTGCAGTGAGGAACTCCACCTGAGGGGAAGTCGACGTTCACGGAAATTGGGGCTGTTACGGCCACGGGTTCCGTTTTTGGAACTGCTTTTACTAAAGACAATATATAAGCTAACGAAGTCACAAATGTACGGTAAGACTTAAAAGTGGTCATAAAATAAAGACAATAAAAATTTTGAGAAATACGGCTTAAAGCTACAGTTTGTTTGATACCTTACAAGCAAAATATTTTTTACTTTACGGTTGTGCTTCTAATGTTCATTTTACGTAAGCTCTTGCATAAGTGTCAATTACACATACCTGAAGTATCGTCATACGACACCGATGAGCAGCGGATAAAGTAGGAGAGCACGTAGATGAGCTTGGTGACAAAGACGACATCCTCTCCAGCAATGACCGTTTTCGCGTATCTGTTTCCAACACCGATACTTCCACATATTTCGAGATATTGAGCAAGGAGACAATTGTACGGTGGTTTGAGATCCTTATCAAGGAGGTTCTGCAAAGAGAATGCTTATTATCTTCTTCGTACTTGAACGCTGGCGGCTTATTGCCGTATTGTGTATATGCTTTACAAGAAGGTTACTTTAAGAAATTGATAACATGTGCTTGGCATAACTCACTTTTCCCATTAAGAGATCATTTATATTTGAGCAAGTCGCAGGTGAGTTAACACTTGCTACCCACGAGACGTGATTCATCAAGACACATGACAGCGTTGTGGAAATGAAACTGAAACAGAGCGACTAGGGCCAATAAAGAAACCCCCAAACATACTATTTGGAAGATTTTGTGTCGTAAGAGCTGATGAGCTCTGCTAGCGTAGAGCAGAACTTCCGAGCAGTTTTCTCTTGTGCTCCAGTGCTGCTCAGCCCCATCCATACAGGGACAGCAATCCGAGGAGCGTTGTACATAAGGCAGAAGAAATCACAGAATGTGTTCCAACCCTTAAGAATTCCAGTTACCATGTAACGCGGATGCCACAACCTACCTCATAGATAAGTGAAAGGAAGTATGTTTTGGAAAGCATAGCCTTGGTGACTTGAGCTTCGAGCTTCGTTATCTCATCCTCGATTATGGGAATGTGTGTGAAGGTAAAGTCTCGGAGTTCATCGGGCACCAAAACAGCAATTCCAATTTGCTTCGCGTTTTCGCTGTCGGTTGCATTGCTGCAGCAACTGCTCAGTCGGCTTCTGCTGTACGAATGTTGCAACCCTAAAGGCTTCTTGTGCTTTTTTTGATTTTCGAAAGTTTCCTACCTTCTTCGCAGATGCTTCCCTTTCGTGACATGTTGAGTCGCCTTGATCGGGAAAGCCTATGTGGCGAAAACATAACCATGTCCTCGGTACTATCCGGTGATAGACCGCCACTCTGGATTGACTCATGCCGCAGGCGGGAGAACATTTCGGGTGGATCGGGGCATGAGAGGGAACTGCGCTTTATCTTTGGCGATAATGATGAACTGTAGATGGTGTCTGTTGACCGGAGGCTCCAGTAGTTCGGGTCTGAGTCGCTGCTGCGGCTATCTACCATCACTCTTTGGAATCTGAAGATATTGGTGAACTTTCTGGATTCACTGTGAGGCTGTACGTTTCCAGAATGATCAATATACGTTTGATATAATCTTGCATGGAAAAAAGCATGAAATTTTTTAACCAAGTTTGAGAACTGACTCTCCACTTAAACCAAGGTATTAGCGTAACTGAAAATTAGATCTGTAGAGTCCGGAGTGATTGAAAGGAGTTTATGAGATCTTACGGGGAGTTTAGGAGATGTTTTGTTTTAGCTCCCCAAAGCATTGCAGTATCATTTAAGAACGGGATGTAATAGAATTTCGTAAAAATAAAGTTCCATGTTTTAAACCTTCGAAATATCTTGGCTTACCTCTGTGGTCCTGTTCCCTTCGACATCGGAAATACTTTCGTCAGCATAATAGCATTGCTGAAACAGACTGTATTCTCTACCCATTTAGACTTTGGCTACCTTAAGCGATGAACTTTCAAGGCATCTGTCTTGGCTGGTTGAAACGTGGACCCAAATATTAGCTGTGCGGTTCCGGCGGCGTCGGCCTCATGGGGAAGTAACTGCAGGAACTGTTAAGCAGCTTCAATTATCTAGCCCGCCTACTTGGTACTTTCCACACTTGGAAAGCCTTCCGCTGGTGGGCATACCCGGTGTCACGGGAATCACCGACTTCGTGTCGAACAGCAAACGGTTTGAAGAATCGGTGAATACCATGAAGCGAATATCGCTTTTGGATATTTGGCGCTCACGTGTTACGCTGAAACATCGACGTATATGTAATGCTCTGGTCACACTACTGAAGTACCAGAATTCTGAAACAGTTTCGTCTATTGATGCCAACGGCTGTCTCCCTTCCACTGTCGACACCTTGCGCCTCGAACTGTTTCCTCCGGAGAAGAAGCTTCTTACCAGAGACATAGACGATCTAAAGTACGCTTGTACGCAAAAACGAAAGTGGTGCTTACCTTCGACTAACTCCACTCTCCATGGTTACTTTCTATCGGTTTCCCCAGTTGCAAACAATCATACTACGATGGGTGCTGCAGCGCACCGTACGGTGCGAGATTAAGCGTATAGCTCTTATCTGTAACCCGAAAGTGTTCAATGAAACGACTTGGAAGTTTAAACGACGCGCCCGAGTAGAACGAAGGAACGTTTGGAGGTCATCAGTACGGAGCGAACCGATTTTTTGCTCCATTTCCGTAATGAATAATTAGTTGCTAGCTGAGAAAGCGCGGCTTACCGGGGCGCAAAGCCTTAATGCAAGCGGATTGGCGGCCGGCGGCAGAGAGCAAAAAAATCCATGTCCATGTTGCAATTAAACGCGGCCGTCCGCCGCGATAAGCGCGTGGTCGGAGAACAGTATATGGCCAATAACGCGAGGTGTGGTGTAGCAGTTCAAGCCTGCACTTGCAGTAATTGGCAAATAAACGGTTTGCACGCGTTACGTTTTGGATTAATGCACATTGTTCACGCGCACTGAGTTGCCGTCGATTCGCAACGGCGACGCGCTCGCCCTCTGTTATTTCTCGTCTGCTCGCCGATGCTCGTGCTGCTGCCCACAGTTTGCATCTCGTTTCCCGTCTCGCGCGGAATGAGATAGCAAAGCAGACATTGTCTGCGTCTCTCAGCCAGCACAGGAGCACGCGCCCTCGATGGAGACAGAGAACGCGCGTAGATCACATGATAGGCGCAGGCGCCGGAGCATGGAAGCCAAGGGGGTGTTGCATAAGCGAACGGCTTGGCGAAAGGCCGTCGATCTTGGTGACAAAGCAAAGGTCAGGTCTAGTGCAGCCGTCTGTGCAGCCAGACATGGGAACATTCCTCGGCGAAGTGCACCGGAAGTGCAGATCGAGGTGCAATATGATGGCGGCGATCGTTGTACAAATGGTAATCGTAGATCGACTGATTGCAGACGAAATGTTTGGTTATGCGCATCAGATTTGCAAGGTTTTTAGGCGCACTGGGTGCAGCAGTGGAAGCGATGATTCACGTTGGCAACAAAATGGTGAAATGAATTTTTTACGGAAGGGGATGGTTCCATTGAACACTTGAGGTACACCAACAGCGGATTAACAAAAGTTTTCAACAATTAAGGGACATTTATACGGTTATCGCAGATAACATAACTGCTCCGAAGGGTGAAGGATGGAGTCAGGAAGATGAAGGAGTCATTGAAGGTTTCTGCCTATCAAAGCCTTGTGATTGTCACCATAAAATTTATCTCTCCCGTTGTTCATTGATATGCCGTCACTTTTGCTCTTTCGTTAATGCACTTTATGAAAAAAGGGGAAGCACCCAGCCGCTGTCACTTCTACCGGCAATGACATCACTGTGGCGACCAAAGGGAATAACCAAAATGTGGTATCCACAAAAAAACAAATCGGCAGCCATTTTAAGAGAAGAATGACGTACAAAACGTACATGGGCATCACGTTCTATGGGCGAATTAGATGAACAGTAGAGGGAAATATCAGGTCAGGAATATCATCTGATGATAACGTCGTTGTTTTGGTTTTTAATTCTCTTTGTTGCCTCGTTTTTAGGCTAAAAGGGGAACCTCCGGTAGTTATCACCAAAGGAGTTTTAAGAATAAGATTGTGATGAAACGCAAGCAAGAATCTTTTACATAAGATAAAAATATATAATCCGAAAGGCTTTCAATCAAGGCAACTGTGACGCCATATGAAGTACGTGGGAACACCACGTCGAGGATGACCGGCTCGCCAAAACAATGGCAGAGCCGAATATGGACACCGCGTGAGGCGGTCGGCTCCGGCCAAAGCAGTCGTCTTGGCCCAGTCCTTTCCTATGTCATCTATGTATTATTCTACCCCTTTAGTCTCCCCCATACATATTCTCATCACCTGTAATATATACTCTCTCCACAATAAACTCTCTCTCTTATACGTAAGTGCCACTTCATCCCCAAGACATACTCAAGACCATAAGAATAAACCACTAACACAATAATATAGTTCCTTAGGAATAGAGGACACCCGGGTAACCGTTACACAACGAAGACTCCTTTTTAACATAGTCACCTTTAATAAGGCAGAAAACTAAAGTACCACTACTCTAGTGGTAGTGGCACTCCACTCATAGACAACGACGTTGTGTCTACGCTGTAGTGCATAAAAAAATGAAATAAGACGAATTGCTGACTGTTGAGATGACTGGTAAAGTGCACAGTCACCCATCTCTGTTCGTCTATCGTTTCTCTCGCCGCTGTCGCGAGGCACTCAGAATCGGAGAGGGTGAATAAAAGCGCGGCGCATTCGTTCGTCGTCGCAGTGGTCCGGAGTCAGCGGGTTATCAAAGACCATTGAACTCAACCCCGTTGGCATCACTTGACCATTGTTTTTGCATCGCTTGGATTTCTTATTGAGAAGTTAATATAAAAAATCATGGAGCATACATGTATATGTATGCCATGTATACTAGCTTAAAGGCACTTGGCACTTAAAGGCACACGCAAGTTAAATTTTTATCGGGCGAGACTGCTCCGTGTTTTAGGAGCAAAACACATTTTTCGATCTAAAAAACTATATGGGTTCCCAGCTCTGGAACGGTGAGATTGGATGTGGTGAATATGGTGCAAGAAGGTGCGTCAGTTCAGCTAGACAGAACAGGATTTCACTCCGTAGATCTCCCACTAATAGTTTCTTATGTGGCTAATAGACCAGATAAAGCTGTGTCGATAACAGGTTCGGTTAATTGCTCCCGCAATCATTAACTTCTTTTTTTCCATTTTTAACTGATTTTCTCACAGTGTGAAGTAATCTTTTTCAGCAAAGTCTCATAGCTTGTTTAGAATAATTCAAAGTCAAGGTGCGGACTATTTTGAGGGTGTTATTCAGTTTATACATTCGTGTCTCCCATGTATTGCTGACCCAGCTCCGATGGGTCACTTATTATTAGAGACAACGATCGGAAGTGCCAAAAAACAACCACGTGAGAAGATTCCTCACGATCATATCGCTTTTTTGGCGAAACGCGTTCTCTTCCGACCCATTCCATCATGGATAAGCGAGAAGACGTTCAAATCCAGTTTCCATCCGCACAGGTCGCGCATAAACCGCTCAGCGGATCGGCTCTCCTGAAGCAACCGTCATGCGGATAGATCGATCGAAATCCCATTGTACAGATATCCCTTGTTGCGGGCGGAGCTGAATAAATCAGAAAGAAGAAGAGGCGCAAACGGGTTTTCAAGGGGAAATTTCCGGTCCCTCCAAAGCCAGCTGTTGTGGCGATCTTCTTTTCCAGGAAAACGGTCAGTACCCGTCGCCTCAAGTTGATAGGATCCCATGTCGATACTTTCTGCACCATTGCCCACGGTGGAAAGGTCAGCCCTGCTGGGTCCATCCAGTAGATCCGGTTGCCGAGTTCGCGTTGACGTCTCTGAACACTGTCCTGTGCAGCGACCTACAAACTTTCACTCTCGTCGCGGACTAATTTTGTTGTGATGTAGTATGTTCTATAGGTTCCGTGTTTTGTGATGAAATTCCAAAGCTCTCATATTATCATAAGTGTGTTTGGACTTTTAAGCATGATCTGTGCTAACTGTTGTTTAGCGTGCTGTGCTAATTCGTTAGGGAAGGCTTTATTTGTAATTTATGCGGATGGTGCAATTTATTCCGGCGTTACATGTACTGTTCACTTAAAAGAAAAGTGCTCTTAAATGCGACAAAATCAAATAAAACCGCCGTACAAAAATCTGAAGGATTGGGATAGGCTCAAGTACAGAAGTACCTGTTGAGGCGAAAATAGGCGAAAGTACCTGTTGAGAGAAACATGACCACTCATCAAGGTCAGAACAAAAGAAGTAAAAGAAGGGAACATTTTCAAGCAGATGTTTTTCGGCTATGCGCGCGAAACCTTCTTATTACGTGCATATCGCTGTGAAGGCTCCTCTAGATTATGTGAATCCTTAGAGGTGAAATGAGGGGGTGTCCCCATTGTACGCATGCCACTTACTGCCGAAAACACTTCACATTCCGATTGGTGGACAAATCAAAGTTAGAGCCGCCAATGTGGATCAACAAATACGTGCACCATGCTTACCGCCCAACAAAGCTGCCAAAGAGTCTGTGTGTGAAGAGGTAGTCCCACTTGTTACCTTCTAGCCGATGTATCTAGTCCTTTGAAGCGCATTTCACTGGACGAACGAGACTATTAATATTTGGAGTCATTTCTTGGGCTTCCTTTACTTCTCCTGGTGTCAAATATATAACAATTTCTACCGGCTACCCAACATCCATGCTGCATCATCAGACCACTTGGTGTTCACCTTGTCCACACTTGGGGCACAGGTATTACTCCAAGTGCGCTGTTTTCGATATCTCCGATGATTTCAGGTATGTATGATCCTTTCGGCGTCATACCACACCTTTGGTTGCTCAAGCGAATGCGAGAGGAATCGCTGGTTGAAATTCGATGTTTTCGGCATCTCTGCCGGCCTTATAGGAATGTACCTCTCGGGCATTTACACAGCATTTCTATGTTTTGAGGTAAGTTCCGCCAAACCATACTTCGCCAAGGTCAGCGATTGTCAGGACTGGTTATCGAATTACCTGTGCGCTCTGCTTGTTCTGTTCATCTTCACAATGTACATTCCGTTCCAAAAGGAGAAGTTCGACAAACAGTTGCTGGGCAGCCGTTTTGGATATCTTCACTTGACGTATTCCTGTGTGATTACTTTTGGACTTTTGCCCACCGTTCATTGGGTTGTACTTCACGGAGGACTGGACAATGACCATGTGTCGGTGAGTTGCTTTATACACGTTAAACATTATTGTTAGCAAATTTGTAAAAAAAAAACAATGCCCAAAAGCCATTTGATATCAGAAAAAACAGCGGTCAAGGTGATGTCAACGGAGGCAATCGCTGTAAGATAACCCGCTGACTCCGGACCACTGCGACGACGAACGAATGCGCTGTGCTTTTATTTACCCTTTCTGATTCTGAGTGCCTCGCGACAGCGGCGAAAGAGACAGCAGACGAGCATAGACTAACGGCGGAACATTTTTTTTGTCTGACGAAATACGAATCAAGACAGTTGTATATAAGAAGTGAAGACCCACTCACGGCATTCATCAAGCATACAAGTGATGCATAACATCGAAAATCATGTGCTTTTATTTAAATGGAACTTTTAGACATGGCTCCCCAATATCATGGTTCTGTACGGACTCATTGGGATTGCGTTCGTCTTCTACATCTCACTCATCCCGGAAAGACTACTGCCAGGTACCCTTTTCAGCAAATATTTGCTAGCAAATCCCCTCTCTCAGGCGTATTCGACGTAGTAGGTTGCAGTCACCAGTGGTGGCACGTCTTCATCCTCGCAGCAATGGTGTGGTGGCAACAAGCGGGAATGGAGCTGTTGACCTATCTCCGGCTCACAGGCAACTCGTGCCAGTTGATCGTTGAGCAGACGCGCAACATAACCAACATCACGTCGAGCCACATGTTCACGAGATGAAGAAGAAGTCTTTCAAATTATTAGTAATGATTCAGTAGCTGATCTCTTTTTGCTCAATTGTTTAAAAGTATTTATATTACCGACAGAGAAATAAAAGCGTTAGGCAGAGAAACACTTATTCTTGCAGTCGACAGAGCAGAAGGTCTCTTCATTCTTGACAAGGAACTTCTCATGAAGCAGGGACTTTAGACATTGCTTGCAGCGGAAACACCTGGGGTCGCTGTGCCAATTCATGTCCTTGTGGGAGACTCGCTGCATCTCGGGGCCTATCTTGTTCCGACATGTGTTGCACACCTTAACTCCAGCGTTAGAAAACAAAGCTTGTAATGACCCCCCTACTCTAGCAAACTTGTTCATGTAGCAATTGATGCAGTAAGGGTGTTCGTTCTTGACCAGATATCTGTGACCTCCAAGCTGCAGATCGCAACCAAAGCACGAAAAGTGCTCGAAGTGCCAGGTCTTCTCCTCGGCAAGGGTGTACTCGTTGGCGAAAATCAGTTCGTCGCAGCCGAAGCATCGGGGGTACATTTTTTCCGCATAATGCCGACCGCAGTAGTACTCATTGTCTTTGAAGAAGTAGAGCATGTCGACAAGAAGCTGTTCGCAAGTGGCGCAACGGAAACAGTTCGGGTGCCAGACTTCCTAAAAATGTGCTCTGGATATCCTTGTTGGTAACCCGATAGCTAAAGGAAGATAAAGAAAAATGTTCCGGGCAATCTAACTATATCCCATCGGCATCCCACCTTTAGTGGTACTGCTCGTTATTCTACGCTTAAACAATAAAAGTTTCATCATGGAAAATTGAAGTCCGCTTGGAGTTATTTTCAAAATAAAAACACTCCTAGCTTCTTTGGCTTATGCAGTTCAATATGTAATCATAACCACTTACATTTCGTTGACCATGGTCCGTCACAACGCCAACATCGCCGTGTTTCATGCGGGATCCACAGGTGTCCCATCGCTAAATAAGTTGAGCCAAGATCGTATGGATACAAACTCAAACTAACACATGGCTGATTTGAAACGTTCACCGCTTCCGTCTGCGTCCCTTGTGCGGTGCAATGCCCAGGAGCATCGCACTCAATAACATGGCCAATACCCACGACGTCTCGCTTCACCTTCTCTACGAACTTCGAGTGCAGCTGGACGTCCTCTGGAGACGTGATTGACACAGCGGCTTGTGCGTCGCAGTCGTGAACGGGCAACTGATAGGCTAATTTTTGACGTCGGTTAATTTCTCCCTCCGTTCCAGCGATGGGCCTCTCGCTCTCCGGCAAGCATCCGAAGTACTTGAGTGTGAGGTCAGCGTCGGCAGAGGGTGTCCATGTGTAATTGTTCGTAGCTCGATGATTACTTAGCCTGGACGACGATATAGAGGCGGCCCTCTGGGATTCGGCGGAAGCCTCTGACACACTATTGTGGACGGTGGATTCCTAAAAGAGTAATTTACTTTAGAGTGAAAACATTCACAAAATAAATCGCATTTCCAATGAACATACCGTATCGCAGATGTCATTGCTGTTGATATTTGCGTTGTTTCTGTGGCTCGGGTCATGACACGGCCCCAAACTCAAAGAAGCGCTTCTTTCCGTAATGCTCCGCATTTCCTCCTGTGACGAGAACGACGACCTGTGGTCAAAGAGACGACCTTGAAAACGGCTGCGATTACGCTTTGCTGAGGCCAAAACAATACCTACCAATTATGCCTCTTCCGCCGTCGTGGTCCTCGGCCAGTTGAATGTCGTGCTCGTCCATCCGACAACGGCATCTTTTGCACAATTTTCTAAATTTGACTTCACATTTTTATAGGCAGATGTGATGGTGCGTACCTCCAATAATGCAGATCCAGACCCTCACAGTTGCATTTGAGGCAGGGAGAGCCGGCACCAAAGTCATGGGAAAGGACGTGCTGGAAAGGCTGTCATGGCAGCTCTGTGCCAGGGATACATAAGAGCGTACCTGTGATTTCTGTTCCAGTTGAAATATTTTAGGCGTCAGCGATCCGACAGAGGCTGTCATTGTGGCTCTGAAATGTAGCAACGGTATGCGCGACGGACAGTGCCTTCGATTGCCCAGTGACGCAACAGAGACAATAACCCTTGTGCACGGCTGAAAATCTCGCTCAAGTAGGAATAATAACGAGGCCATCGATGCCGAACGGCTCGTCTCAGATGGGCTGCATGCGATGCGCGGCGATGAGTCAGCGGTTCGCGATAATATCGACGTCGACAAGAGAATAGACGATGTAGGACACGGCTAACCGACGGGCTTGCGAACTTTCTAATTAAGGCTCAGCTGCGTCCACAAATGGAGAAGACATTGGTGCTGGCAGTGCACCCAATAGACCCCGCCCGGAGTGTTATCATCGCGCTTTGTGGGACGAAAGGGAAGACGGAAAGTCGGGTGGGAGGATGGTGACTCACAGTTCTTCCTCAGTTACAGGCTGACGTGTAAACAGTCATAAATTTGTTAGGCAAATATCGTTGACAAGTGCAATCAGAGCCCATAATATGTGTTTTTCCGTCTTCTGTATGGATAAACGAGTGCTTGGAATACGACAATGATAATGCTGCAAAACATGGACGGAATTGGACACAAGTACATCCCTATGCACATAAAAAATGGCAGCAGCTGCGCCTATCTCCAACTAGCATTCGTTTTTCTTCTTATTCAAACACACATTAGGGGTCGTACCGCCCAGAATTTAAGACACGTTCCATATGCATGGGTTCAGTGATTGGCAGCAGAACAGCTTTGCGTACTTAAGCCCTTGTGATTTTTGAGGGCAAAGATTCTGGTATTGCGTGTGGTAATCAGATTGTGTGGACCAAAACTCAGATGCGGGGCTGCTAACTCACTATCCGGGAGAATGATGAAACGCTGACATAGAGCTACTTAATTAGACATTTTGGGCGGTCGCAGAAGCTGTTGGGCATTCATCGTTTTTCATTCTGTTTAAACGATGCATAAACACCCTCACGAGTTAGCAGTCATCTCATTACCCAGTGGGTTTGTATCTTTGTCTTCAAAAACACCTGGCAACAAGTTAGAGCTCATGTTTATATTACTCTATACAATTAACTACAATATGAATATAAAGTATATGACAAAATTTAGTACAAAAGCACATCGTCGCATCAGCTTCACAGCTTATACGGTTCCTTGCACTTCCGAGAAACGATGTAAAATCCTTCCATATTCAGACGCCTGCTGTTGCTCCACTAAGTAAACACCTGGCCCCACGTGGTCTTTGATTTTCTCGGCCGCATTGCTGTCCTCGAACTCCAGCACGACCATTTGCCCTTTAGAGAGGGGTATTAAGAGGCAAAATATAGAGATGTCTTACCGGTGTATTTTGCGAACGTTTTTGTGTTGAATAGCGACTTTAGTTCGCCCTTTTTGATCTTGATATCTCGGCAGTCCAACAGTTGGAGCTGCTCGGACAGCATGTGTGTGAGCTTCACAGTCCGACTGTAGAAAGCCTCAAGCTCTTCCTCCGGGTTCTTAGTGCACAGAACCATCGCCTTTTCCCCATTATAAATGCGGTTCGTGCAGGAAATGAGCACAGACGTTGCGTTGTCGACATTCAGCCCACATGTACCCACAGCTTCAGCTATATGAGGAACAGCCAAGGGACCCTTAAATGTCTGTTCTACTGCTTATATAACCCATCCGCTCACCTCGCTGACTGTCTCGTAATTGCTCCTATTATCGGCGCTGAAATCGTGGACACGGTTCCAATTATTGTTGAAGGGACTCAGGCCGGCTTGTCTCAACTGGCCTGAATGTCGATGAATTAAACGAAGTTTTTTGTACAACTCACTTTCTAAAGAGTCGTAGTAGAGAAATAGTGGTGAGAACTGGATCCGTAGACTTTCTTCGATGGTCGGTTGCGTAACACAGAAGAGGAAGAGGGCGAGGCTACTGCAGTCTCGCGTACGGAACTGCTGTGATATGGCAAGTATTGTGCACTCTTTTGTAGTCCTCACAAATACGCTGAAAGGGGACTGCCTCAAAAGGGGGTTCTTAGGTCATAAAGCTTAATAATCGTTTGCAGTGCGACCATCAAATTTACAAGGTTAGTAGATTGATACCTGCCAGTACAAGGTCCAATGACGAACAAACAGTTTTCGCATTCATCGATTGTGATGCTAGCTGACCAGTCAAACAGAAGAATAGTGCAGTTCTAAAGGCGACAATCAGTTTGAAACAGATACTCGTTCGATACCAACCTTGCAGTTGTCCACAGTGAATTGCTGTCCGGCAATATCGCCATCGCGCTTCACGAGAATGGTGTTGCTCTGGTTCACAAATCTATACTTGCGTGGATCTGGCCGGTTCGGTTGCTCCCACGAAAACTGCGGTTGAGGGTTCTCATCGGGGACTTGGTATTCCTGATTGCGTGACTTCTTTCGGAAACAGCACAGCTTGGTCATGATTCCACTGAGCAGAGGAGGCGCCTCACTGCTTGCAGGAGGGGGCTCGACGGGGACGGGTATATTTCCACCAGGAAGAGGCTGAGTTGTGATAATTCCAAGCTTAGCGGCGATCTTAGGCGGGATTTGGTGTATCGTATTGAAGTCGGGGACGGCGATAGTTTGTTCTTCGGGCACTTCAGAAACCGAAACAGTGGTGTGGATGCTTTCGCTGGAACTGTCAAGGTCGATGTTGGAGAAGTATCCAGGGTTCTTCTCGACTTCGCTGAAGATCTCTTCAGTTGCGGTGCGCGAGTATCGCAAGCCTTCAGACGAGTTGGTCGACTGCTCGCTGATCTTCTCCTTGACGAGTTCTCCGGGTTCCTCGATTATTTCATCCTCCTCGATCTCGATGATGTGGTCGTCGCTGAAGAGATCTGTGAACTTATCGGATATGCCTGGAGCGCGCTTCTCGTCAGCTAACGGTGACGATCTCTCGAAAAGGTCTGGAGACTGCGAGCGGGAGGACGAAGCCGAAGAGGGAAGGTCGACCGATGATGACGATATCGCTGGGGAGGGAGGGTGCTCGACGACCAGCGGTATGACTTTAGCCACCGGAGGTGCCGATGGCGATTCGTCACGGCCAGAGGGCAAATCGGCAGAGGACAGCGAGCTGGAATCGCTCGATTCACTCAAGTCGCCATACAGTTTAGAGCGATGACCACTCTCGCCCTGCTGCTGACGCCGCGCGTCATCTGCCTTATCGGAGGGCGTTGTCATGGATACCAAGCAGATCAGGCGGCCGGCTTACACTACCACATATTCGCGACTGGCTTCGTCGGCCCCAAGCCTGGCGAAACCTATGCTCAGAGATTGCGCGCGTGCGTTCCGTCGCACGCCCATAGAGGCGACGAACAAATTGAAAAGCACGACATTACAACTTCACACTATACAGTTAAGTTTGTGGAAGTTGCCCAACAGTGGCAAGCATGTTTATTTCCAATTCTGTTTGTTTGCCATGTTTCTGCGAGTCGAGTCATGTATCGTAATACTACGGCTAAGGAATCAAGTAGTGGATAAGGAGGATAAGAAAAAGTAGTGGATATTCTTGCAAAGAGTCTACTTCCCTGATTACCCAGTGGTGTCATCAGTCGGTTGTAATCCGCGGGATTGACGATAGATGTCTGCAAAAGCTGAAACACCAAACAAATATACAACGCACCGAAGAATCGTGGCCATGTTGGAAAGGGGTATATGAAGCTATGTCTGGATACGACACAAAAAAGATTCCTGTAGTAGATTCGGATCGGTTCAATAAACAAAATGAACAAAAGGCATTGTCCCAGTTCAGCCGTAGGCGTAGGCGCCCTGTCTGTCTCTCCGCTTCCCAAGCTCAACTTTCTCATGCATGATTCAAACAATGAATGCACCGGGGTTTTTATTCTACTGATACCAGTCAGACGTGTCATAAAGCTTAGAAATAAAAGCATAACCCATTCACATCAATCAGCATATCTTCACCGTAGCAATGTACGTCTGAGGCTCTTCAATTGGTGTGGTACTCTCCGTCCGTAGTGCGTTCTTCAACTTCTCCTTCGATGGCAAGAAAGGCAGCATGGTCAAGACAGGCACCTTGAGTAGAAACCTGTAATGCTCGTCGTTTATCTTTGCCCTCACACAATGTCGAACCTGTTGACACAGTCCGGGAATGCGTACCCATCTTTTTCCGCACCCTTTTCCACTGTTGAGACGTCAGCACGTGACTTTTCCTTTAATCCTCGTTGTCTTCGAGTGGCTCCTATAAATAAGGTGTTTATTTTTGAGAAGACGTCAACGAATGACCTCCAACGGTATTGTCCAGAGCGAATGCGATCACGCCTCCGACCACCATACGAATGCGAATTAGCAGGTTAAACACCCTGTCGGCCTCGTCGTACCCTAAACCAGTCATCAGTGGGCCGCTGATTATAATTACAGCGCACCTGTTGACAGCGGATTCTGTTCAAAATAGTCAGACACGCACAAGCCGGCTATTATAGCGACACCTATGATGGTGACATTGCGTGACAATTTCAGATCGATATACTGGAAGATATGACGTACAAATGAACATTTCCATGTTGCCTACCTGCAAGTTGGCTAAAGCCACGCCGACGATCATGGAGATGCCCATGCCCAGGATGCCGCCGATCATAGCGGATGGCAATGTGGAAAAAGCGGCGCCGACCTTAGTGAACAGACCGAGCACGATGAGAAGGACTCCGGCTACTTGGAGTGTGATTCTGCTGGCTACCTAGAAGTGGAAAGTTCGTGAGAATATGACAATCTGTTGCTGAATGTAAAAGTGGCTAGCTCCGATCCGCTCTAGGGTTTTTTTCTATAGACGAGAGATTACAACAGCATTATTTTACAACAACGGTAGACACTGATGTGCCCTATTTATCTGTAATCCTTCTCTCACGTGTTTTGGCCCTACCGCTTATGGTTTTGTCCTTGCGTCTTAATAATATTTACGATCTTTTCCATATAAAGAAGTTGCCTTACTCGTGTTATTTTGAGGACGGCGATATTCTCGGAATACGTAGTTACTCCTACACCAATGCCCATGGCTCCGGCTAGTGCGCATCCGAGGCCTTCGACGATGATGGCGCGGTTAGCGGTGGCCGCGTCGGCATGCGGCTCTTCCGACACCTTCGACGCGATATCGTAGTTTCCGAGGCTCTCAATGAGGCATCCGAGACATGACGCAATGAATCCGAGGAAAAGACCAATGTCAATCCGAGGCATTCCAAATTGGCCTAAAAGAAGTCAATGGACACTTGACAAGACTCGATTACCTGGATAGGGAACATTGACCCACGGGGCATTATACAAAATGTCCAAAGTAGCATTGTTGTCTGTTCTCGCTTCTCCACCAACAGGCTCGATGTCTGTGAGCGTCATGAAGAAGCAGATGGCCCAAGCAATGAGCATTGACATCAGATACTGCAAATTATTTTCAAAATAAATTAGTAAAAAAAATCTACAATCCTCAATAGTATTGGTATAAGACCGTCCTACTGGAACTTATATGAACAAAAGAACACATAGAAGCAAAGTACATTTTGATAAATGCAACCTATGACCTCTTCTGCACATTTCAAAGCACATCCCACTTACCGGGAACTCTCCAAACAAACGAACACGTGCAGTGGCGAGACGACCGTTGCGGATCGTTGGCAACGGCACGCAGACTTCACTCAAGTAGAGGGCACAGATCATTAGCAGTACGTATTCGGCGACTGAGATCCAGTGAAGCCTGGCTTTCTCGACAACAACGTGGACATTCGAGATGCACAGCAAAACGACGACAGGTGTTATAGTAACTGGTCCCAAGTGTTTCGCTATTGTCCCGACCAAGCCGCATGAACCAACGACAACCAGCAGAAGAGACGCGCAGAACAAACTGCCCGAAATCTGAAATTCCACGTGATTTGGTTATCATTGCTATAACCTGCTATTTGAATTCTTCCCAGCCACTCTTCTTCTGGCACATGGTCGTTCATGGTCGATTTGCACTCAAAACTGCTGAAATAAGCCAACAGCGGAGGCAGGAATGCAAATGAAGGACCTTGAAGGATGGCAAGCCTAAAGAGTGACGGTAGGGTTAACGGAAAAAACTCATCCTCAATCCATGCACATTGTATTACGATCTATTACGATTGCACATACTGTAGTAGTAAGCTTTGTACACGGTAATGATACTATGATACTTTTGCTTCTCCAAATGAGAAAAAAATACATATACCCTTTTAAAGATCTTTACAGCATCCTCCTTTTATGCCCGACTGTTCAATGAGACATACCGTAGACCCAAGGTGCTTTGCAGAATGGTGCCCACTCCTGTAACGACGAACGTCGTGGATATCAGCGTCGCCCTCAGGGCCAGTTCTCCGTCTCCGGCGCACGCTTTCTCTGCGACGATGTATGGCACGACCAGAAGACCGGAAATGCAGACCATCATTTGCTGCAAGCCGAGCAAAAGGGCCGTCGTCTTCTTCGGCACATCGTTGGCTCGGTAGCGCAGTGCATAAGAAAAGTCATCGGCGCCACCCACGAAACCCATCGGTGAAACCTGTAATCATGGAAACATTTAATCTACATGACAGGGAAGGGGCGATGGTCGAGACCACATTCGGAAGCGGTGTTGAATGAGCAAAGCATTAAAAACATGTCGCGAGAGTGAAAACATTTTCCGTGGACTGAATACAGTCACGAAACAGCGTTGCAATTCCGCCCATAGGAATGGAATTCCACGGCGGTGGTTCACCGAAGATGAAAACGCGGATACGCATCCATGTCCGACTAATTGCAGAGAACTTGCTTGCGAGTGTTCGGTCGTCGAGTTAGTCGCTTTCCGGATTTGAAGATACAGACAAAATTGAGGATCCGCAGCCGCGCCTTGATCGCGACGATCAGCTGCTCAAACCTGTTATGCGCACAGAATGGCATGATGACCGAGTACTTTCCGTGCGCATCTCTTTCGTGTCCTCATTAAAATCACAGGAGGGAAGACCCTCTTTACAGAATATAATTGATCTCGACCGGTACTGGAGGGCGATCATGTGCGATGTTCTGATAATCCGCGTACGACATCAGAACAACAACTGGTCCGCGCAACCTTTGGCAAGCAAAATCTAAGCCGGGATTTTCTCAGTCATTAAAAGCGACCGCTTATTATTCCGGTAAAACATGATGTGGGGCGGTTTATGACGTAAACCAAATATAGGCCATGTGTCCAGGTGGTTTTTACATCCCCTTTTGATTTGTGGCACATTTGTGACCAAAGTATCAATAATAGGTCAACGTGGCTTTAGGGCAAGAGTTCAGAACTAGGAAAACTGAAAAGCTTACGGTCGGAAAGGCTTGCGGTTGCTTAGTTCAAGGAACAAACCATTTACGCACAAAAACATAAAATTCAAAACGATATTGCGTTTCAACTTATTCTATATGCTGTCCGGGAAGTTCAAAGACTAATTTGTTTCCTGGAGTCCCTTTTTGAACATCCCCGACTACCTATATTGTTCAGCGACCGAGAGTAATCAATTACGATGACATGTCAAGGGTTAAGGACACATAATGATGAATACACGAGCACAGTTGCAAGAAAAATACAGAATGAGTCCGAAATACAACACACGATTTGGAATGCACGGGGCAGGTCATGTCAATAGTATCTGTTTTGAGCTGCTGTTCACAATGGAACACGTATCTCCTCATACCGGGTCTCTAGCCTTCCACATATCGTTCCGCCATCACAAGGAGGAGAAAACAATGTCGTCGTCCAAAAACTAGTTTTACTGTTAAAATATTTCTATTTTGCAGTCAGCTGTATTCTTAGTGACACTGTTTTATGCCTTGTGGATAGATAAACAGTGAGTGCAAAGTACGCACTCGGTAAACAGCATGTGGCCTTCCGTGTGAGTAGACAGGAAGGATAGGAACACTACATTGCGAAAGCAACTAATTTTTCAGTCATTAGAGGGATACACGAACGCACCAGTCATGGTTGCATTGCTGTGAACGTGTCTGTGTGGCAGACGCTACTGTGACTTGAATTGTGACAGCTACAAAACAAAAAATTTCTTGCCGCAAGGTCAATCTTCTTCACGGGTACCACGCTACAGTTCAGATAAAAATATCCATTAAATCTGCTGGCTTTTCCCTAGCTTGTCCTTCATTGGTAGTAAAGCTTTCAGACGACGAACACCGGTAAGTGTCCAGTAAGGAAAATAGAAGACGGAAATGTAAAGGAAAGGATAACAAGGTATAAGATAGCGATGGGAACCCGCTCTCGGGAACGGCTCTACCTTCCTATATTCTCCGAATGTTTACCACTTTGGTGATTTATAACAGCAGATAGCGTCCCATTCTATTTCCGTTCCATCCTCTAAACATTTCCATGAGGTTAACAGCCGATCCGACCGTGTGCTGTATCGCAGAGAGATTGTCTTTCGTCGCTTTCCGCAAGGTACCTAGATTTGCTCGACGTTCACAGAGATTTTCTGCTAAAAAACGCAGACGGAGAGGTGCGAAATCAGTTCACTTTGACTACTTCCACTTCCTTCGTTGTACAAGTGTGGGGACCATTCACGTGTGCCTGCCTGTAAGACCACCTTTGCTCTCCAACATAAGTTCAGATTTCAGGACATTTTGTCCTTATGAAATGAAACTAGCGTTATCTCCTCCCTGCAATAATACTTTTCCATTCAAGACCACATCGAAGTAATTGTAAAGTCAATAAGACGTTAAGAAATGGTTATGTGCTTTCCGAGTTATACTGACTGTAAAAACAGGCACAATCATTTGATCTAAATCAGAGATCCCGACTCGACTCGAAAGTCGAGCCAAAAGTCGAGCCACAAGACGGCTCGCGGCTCGACCATCCTCTCTCTGGTCTAAATTGTTGGTCAAACAAGGAGAAAAGAGAAAAGGTGGTTGTAGTAGACGGTGTCATCCAACGCATTTGTCTCCTTGCGCAAGATATACTGGATTTACTCTCCGTTCGCTCACTTGTCCCTGCAAAAAACGGAAGAAAAGGTAGCACGTCAATTGTCTCTAACTAGTTCCAGTTCGCACCACACATCTGCGACAGGAACGCTCAAGAAGGGTGGAGATCATTAACGTCACAATGTCGCAGTCTATTTATAACTATGCGCGCCTTTGAACTGTGGTTTCGGTTTACACAAACACACCAAACCCGGTGTTGAACGATGAACTCCTGCGTTAACTTCGGTCTTCTCGGGTTCTTAATTTCTGGAGGTGTTCAGCGAAGAGTTCGACATATGTTCCGGTAGCGGCTGACAAAGTCGTGCTTTGTGCTTCTCTTTTGGCTATGAAAATGGAAATGAATTTTCACGCGCAATGTTGCCGGCGATAACTGGTTTCAGAGCCACTTCCGCTAACGCACGTCAAGCCCTCACGAGAACTCCTGATATTACAACTTCTGATTCATCTCCTTGCTCTACTGTAGCTACTACGAGTCCAACATCACTTATTAACTTTATTTACAGTTCTTTGCATACAATGCTGCGTTTCTACATAGAGCTACTACCCGTACATCACATCGAACGTTGCTACGAGATCCGCGTCTAGATGCGAAGAAGAACGGTGCTCAGACGATTGATGATGTGGGCAACGGCGTACTGACTGGGTTTCACGTCTTGACTGGTGACCGGCGGCTTCGTAACCACGTCAAGGCCGTGGATGGGCAGCTTGTAGTTCCCGCGGAGGTTCTTTAGGTGAGGAGAAAGGGATCGCAGCGATGGCTCCTGACCGTTCGCAAGCGGAACTGGGTCATCCCTCATCACCGACGACGACAGCGCCTTCATCTGGAGTTTGTTGTAGAGTTCTGAGAGTGAGGTTCCGGCTGAGGGCTGAGTGAGGATGGCGAACATGATCGCGACAACTGAACGGGTTCCGATTAACACCGTTTTTCCCGAATCACCGATGACTTACCGAAAATCTGAGAGAGCCGATCACCGCGCATGTTGGACGAGAGGAGAGGCATGTGACTGATCAGCAGAAAAGAAACGGAGTTTATAGACGCATTCTCAGGAAAGAGGCGTTGATATTTAGGTTCACAGTGTAACAGTGCGGTCGATCATCGAATAACGACCGTTTCCGTTCCGAAAATAGACTTCGAGAGCAGCGGTGGAAGCGTGATCTTTGAATCCCCGGTAGATATAGCAAATGTTTGTTCATTTTCTGTTCCTTTAATTTATTAGGTAGATCGAGTTTGGCGTACAAATGGGGCAATAGAACTTTAGGAATTGTGATTATAGCAGTTTTCGAGATCCTTAGTATAGAGGACATCCGTACTGACCGTTGATGAAGTACGGCTGCCGCATTTCGATTTCAACCAAACCTCCCTGAAAAGAGATATTCAGTACACACTTATTGTTAAGTATCTGTAATGATTGGGAATTACTTTGGGATAGTTTCTGAAGTGATGCCGAATGATCTATTAAACAATCACCTAAAAACTACGAGTCTTTCTATCTCAATCTTTATCTCAATCATTTTTTTCTTTTAAGATAATCGGAAATGGGTGAAAATGGCAATGATAATAACAGACGATATAATAACAGGAGCAACCATCGATAATTAGACTTGTATGACATTTTACATTTGATTTGAATAACACAAATGGCATGAATAGCACATTCTTTAAAGAAGTTCGATTAGCTCAAAAGATTTCCATGGGACGTGCAGAATGTCATTGCTTTGTTTATTGTTGTTTGAGACTTTAAATTTGACGAAATGTAACCATGACTATCATCGAAGCTGACACATTGAGTGAAATAGCTTACCGCATATATTTTAGGCGGTGGATATCCCGCGTGCTCCATCGCCAATCCCACCAGGTGGCACTGCATTCCGTCATAGCAGAATAGCACCGTAGGTAAGTTTCTATCGTACTCAGCCTTTCGAACAGCTAAAAACGACACTTTAGCTTATTATCACACACCTGTGATTACTGTACCTTTTCTGATTTCTTGTTTGCTTGCCATAAATCCTTTTGTCGTTATAACATTCAACGAAGGAAGATTTTTGGAGTGTTGAATGAATGTCCCCGTAATTTCTAAAAAGTGAATGAGCAACAGAATGCAAATGGACTACTTTACGATAATGAAGAAACTGTGCTGGTTTGGCCTTTCCTTGAAACTGTGCGGCTGGGCGGCAGTCGATGAAATTGTACTAAATTATTTTGTCACACAGTCTACGGATCTGGGCAAACCTGTTCGAGTTGATGCAGAATCGGAACCTGAGAATCGTCTGTTGTACTGGTCAGATCGGAGAAGTTGACATGTTCATCCAAATTCATACGTCGTGGCACGTGGACAGAGGGCTGAAAGCATGGACCATAGTTTGTTGATCCAATGTCTAGAAGATCATTCTTCAATATTTTCGTGGTAACTCTTCTTAACTGAAATCACTACATCCAAACCTTTTCATTTACTTCTAGCCACCTAGCAATGTTTCTTGTCTAGTAGGAGGATACATATCTATTCTTTTTCTGAAACATATCTAGTAGAAGGAAGTGAGATCTTCACCTTATTAATTTCCCCCTTTGGCACTTATTCCAACCCGATTGAAGAATACCTACATATAAAACGCAGACTTCGTCTGTAACAGGTTTTCCAGCTTTCTTCCATGCGCCGAGTCCTCCATCAAGGACGCTGACCTTGGTGAATTCGTAAAGCTACAACGACGAAACTTGCGACGAAGAAGCTGGAAGGCTACCTTGAGAAGCCATCGAACTTTGGACGCATACAGCATTCCATTGAAAGGGCCGCTACTGTAGACCACGATGTGTTCGTCGGGGAATATGGCCAGTCGTTGGAGATATCCTGCAACCTCCTCCTCGTTGTACAGATAGAACTTCTCTGTCCTGTGTTTCATCAAATCTAACTAAACATCAAACCAATTCTGATTTACCGTCCGGGATATGTTGCACAGTTGATGCTGAACTCAACGGCCTTTGGGATGTGACTGTCCTTATACTCGTCGCTTTTCTGAAATGCTTCCTCGCTATGAAAGGTTTATCCAAAGTTGCATACAAAACGCTCTATCCGCTTGTCTAAGTCCTCGTAATATGCCTTGACGAAATCTCTTTGATTCATCTTGCACTCATGGTCGTATGTGGCGTGCAGGATAACCACGTTCTGGAACGGTTTTGAGATACATCAAAACTTCAAATGTACCGAAAAACCTGTTTGTTCTTGTCGAGCCATTCTACGTCCACCAAAGGAGGTGTCCCCGGAACTTCGTCGAGAAATTCTTTACCGTAAAAACGACGATAAGCTGAAGCCGCCATGTTTACATGGAAGCACGACCACTGTTATTGTTGTTTACATGTCGTTCGTTTGCAGTTCGTGGCGGGACCACCCATACGTGCAAGAGGTTCGTGTGACTTTGCTGTTTGTGGTGGCATGTGAGGTGTGAAATAAAGAAAAAACTGGGAACCTCAGATCAGGACCTTGAGTTTGCGGGAGCGACCTAAAGTACATGAAACGTGGTTATGGAGGAACTGACACACGTGGTGCGGTAGAACGAGTCAACAGTAGGACTGACAATCGTATAAGTCAAAGCGTCATAGAACGGTCGTTTGTAGTACTGACTTAGGTGCTTTCCTACACACAAAAAAATTAAATATAAAAAATGCTTGAAGTTCACTCTAAAATACCCCGTGACAAATAGCTTTTGAAAGGTCCGTAAAAAGGACAAATCTTCCAATGTTGGAAAGCTTATAAAGTGATGGTAAGAAAAATGTTAAAATATTAGTGACCAAAAAAGTAATGCAATAAATCGGTTTTTGACATTTGATAAGCAGAATGACGCACATGATTTTTCAAAGTACACAGGTGGTAACTATTCCAGGATTCCACGCGATGCAGAACAAGTTGCACATGTTGCATACGCACCCAGAAGAACACTTCCGCATTTATAGGCTACTGTACTAAACTTCAAAAAGCGAATGACATACGATCCACATATCTTGTGATTCCCCAAAGAATGACGCCATAATTTGGGACCTTGAAATGCTGGGACAGAAATTAAATGAACTTTTTGCACTATAGTTCCCATGATGGTGCATTTTTGCAGGTAAGCTCAGTCCCTTCCATTCTTCCGGAAGGTGAAGATTTTTCCACAGCTCGCGGCCAAAGATTACATACGATACCGACAGAAAAGCGACACGAGAAAATATGGTTGCTTTTAGCATTTAGGATTAAAGATGATGATTGGCATTGGAAAATGACAATTTCGTACTGGGTTACGAAAATTCTGAATTATGAGTTTTTGAAGTGTTGCGTGTATCAACGTGACGCTATACAGATTTTTAACGATTTGTTCCATGTCAGAAGTTCCTAAACCGTACTATACACGTCTATTGCGCTATGGGTATGGGTAAGCAAACAAGAAACAGATCTCCATAGCTGTAGACAACTTGTTGGTTCGAAAACGTGGAAAGATTGACGTTAACTGCCCATTGTCTCCGTCCACGCATGTTCACTTTACAAGTACACTTAATACGTAGCTCGAGAAAAGTTTGATATTCTGTTCCCACAGACCCGAACACTGCCTTCCGTAGAGCTCAAGCAAGTCGCTCCACCTTGTTGAAAATAATCTCAAAGAGCAGTTGAGCTCGAACTCACATGGGGGTCATACGTGCTGCAGAGTGCCCTCAGCACTAATCACGCGAGCCCGAGCCTCTTTATTTACATCCCCACCTCTACGGGCGATAATGAGCTGCTTCCTTCGCTAGCCACTGATCAGTCCTGGTTGGATTCTGAGTAATTCATCTGTCACCAATTTCCACGCTTTTCTTTCAGCTGTCCTTTTTGCCGCGCCCCCCGCGCGCCGCCGTCGCGATTTTATGTCCAAAGTGCGACATTTGCCTATGGACACTTATTGCATGCCTTAATCAACTCGCAGCTATTTATAAACGCAATTCGGTTCGGTGGCACTTCCTCATACCTCACTCTTATTCAGCTTTTACAGGGTTGCGCTAGCACATTCCTACAAAAACGGATGCCGATGCCACTTTTCCATTACATCCTCGTAATCTTCGTCGCTATAAGTGCAGTCCTTAACGTGGCAGTACTAGTCGCGATTCTGAAATACCGCAAAGTGAATCCATATCTGAAGGGCTCTTTCTTCACGCTGATCCTCTTCCATGTAAGTTCTTACTGTTCACCTCATTATCGGGCATCTGGTAATGTCTTTAAACTCATGAATGGATTCCGCAGTGCACTAAACAAGTTGACGTCGTTTTCCAAATGGGAACAGGGAAAAATACTGTCGAGGTGTGATCTAGAACTTTGTGAACTGGCACACCTTTAACGAGGTTAAAGTTCTGAAGATAGCCGGTTAATCTTCCGGCAATGAATTTTTCTTTTTGGATTAGCAAAATATGGAACACACAAATGTCTTTATGTTACTTTCTTCCTAACAACCCACTGTCTACAGGGAGTCGCCGATCTTTTTCTCGCCATTGAGTTCACACTTCTGATGCGGGCTCGCAAGTACCGCTACCTTGACTTTGTGCTCTACGAGGGCTCCACACTGTGGCTCATCCTGCCCTACGTCACTAACGGTCTACACTACTACCTAAAGGCCGTCATCTACGTCGGCAATATCCTGCTGTCCTTCAACCGATTTACGTCCGCGGTGTTCTCTATGCAGTACGAACTTGTAAGCTTACACGTAGGCAGATGGCAGGTGCATCACTCGTTTCAGTTCTGGCAATCCAAACCTATGATATCAGTCCGTGTGCTCGGGTGGATCTTGCCTCTTGCCGCTGTTCTGCCCATTGTTCTGAACCCCAACTATACAATGTGGTTTGCGATGAGCGCATCCCTGGAAACTGTTCGACTGCAGAGCGACGATGAATCCACACAGGTAGAACTTATTCGATGACACCTATCTACTATGTACATCATGTTTTAAGGTCATGTCATACGTCGACGGCTCGCTCTCACTGGCCGCTACCGTAATCTGTTTCGGGTTTTACGCACTATCGGCAATTACGTTATCGCGACAAATGCTAAAGCATGTAAGTTCTTCTCTAATTGCAGCTGCAGCCATCGCTATTCATTTCACAACTCATTTAATTTACAACTTCCCTGGAAAATGCGTAGACCGGGGCTATTTCCGTAAACTGGACCCCGATGTCTGACCAACAGAGACATAAACCAAGTGATCAGTAACGCCTTGCGTCATTTTGCAATGGCATTTCTGATGTGATTATTGACTTATTGAGTTCTCAGTCCATGCGGTTGCGTAATAGAATAATACTTGCAAATTTTAAAACTCTGGTCGGCTTCAAAAGCATCCATAGGCAGGTGCTGGACCAGAAAAAAAACAACAGTATTTATGGGGTAGTGGACCGTAATAGGGTAATAATACACTTTTACACCCACAGTTTAGGACTCAGAGTCATATAGGGTGGATTATACGGAGATTCATATTCTCCGAGGGGCCTAAAATTGAAAACATGTTTATCATGCACCGTATTCAGGGGATCCAACGGAGGCATGGAGTCGAGATTCGTCTTTTCCTCTCCTCCTTCTTCATCTTCGTCATTTTGAGCTTCAACGCCGTCAATCAGATCTGGACTATCATTGCTTCAAAACAAGGAAACGAAGAAGTCGTAATGTGGCTCAATGATCTCAGGTACTACTGTACCCCGTGTCTTACTCAACCATTCTTCCTTGCAGCTACCCATTCCTGGACGTTATGTACAGCGCGAATCCTTGGATCCTGTGTGCCACCAGTTCCGCAATCAGAGAGGCTCTGCTACGCCTAATTCTCCCGGCGCGGTTCTGCAAGAAAGGGTCGACAGTGAGAGTTGTGTCGACAACTTCAGCTGTTTTCACAGCTGCTCACAGTCGCTGAACGCCCTCGCTCTCTTCTGATTAAACGGGTGTAGAATGCGTTGGTTCATAAACAGGAAGTCGAACACCTGAGTCGGTCACAACATTTCGACACACTTCCGCCATGTGCGGGCACATCCCTCAGGGACTAATTATAACTTGGCGCAATTGTCATGCAACAGAGTTCCCTTTCGCAGAACGACCATCGAGCATGCCGTGTTTTGGATTTCGGACCAAAAAGGAACGAGCCCCCAGGGAACAAAATATTTTAAGACCGCACAGTAGTTGTGCGCATTTGCACGTATATGAGGTCACTTTTTGTATTTGGATCAAAATCAGCATAAAGAACATCCATGTGTGATGATGCGAAATGACCCGGAGGGAATGTTGCCTCCCAATGGATCTAAAAGAACAAAGTAAAACGTTTTATATCTACAAGGAACACTTCCAACTCTTATTCAATGTGTCAAAACATCATGGTACTAAATTCCAGGTTACTGTACATACAAGCCTGGAATCTTGGAATGAAGAATAGAATCTACTCGAATGAGAGGAAAGTTAACGGAGAACTTTTTCTGACAAAGAGCAGCGTGGAACAGCTGACAATGTTTTGCAAAACTTTAATTATTGTAGTTGAACTGACAATCACTACGAAAACGGAATCCAAAAGCCGAAAATTAACCTTTTAATGTCCAACTCTGGGAAAACATGGTGTTTATGGAAACTGTGGTGTGCAGTGTCTGTCAGTACCTGCAGGTTGTTTACTGAATACACTCACTTTACAGTGAGATACACTGCACACCACAGTTTCTTTTTGTCTGGTGGTTCTTTTATCGAGTCAGTACCAGTATATCAATGCTAGTCTTTCGGAACTCTAAGAGCTCTTCGCCAAAGAAAGCCAAGCAGACGTTTATGAGGGTTTTTAATTATGTTAAAGCACAAGTTTATCAATAGCCTATCTGCTTCACAACGTATGAGTTCCCGTGATCTGTTCTCTCACACTACATTTAGAAGGCACATGATACTGGGAATACCTTTTCATACTGGGTGATCGAGTGGACGCCCATTACTTGATAGAAACTATTTTTCGGAATTCCAGTTTTCTGGGACATTTTTCGCCTGCGTCTGGTGCACTGCCACTTCCGTCTAAGTACAACGGTGAAAGAATCGGAACAGAAAAAAGTAGACCATCTCAGGAGACAACTGGTTACGGAACTCTCATTCATAGTGGTAAGATTCTATTCCACTTGACAATGAGCCTATATAGCGGCTCGTTAGAAACGTGCCGAAAATGAACCGCCAATTCAATAGGTCTAGAGAACACATGGATTACCGCTTTATGAGACGTTTTCATAAATATCGTCCTGGAGAAGTCCGTTGGTTGTTTTTGTTGACATAGTTATTCGTGGGTGTTGCTAAATACCTTGGACTGTTTGGTTCGAATTAACCAGTTGATGCATGATAATTGGTAAATGCGATAAATACGTTCACTGGAGGTGAGGATTGACATAGAAAAACAACAGGGTGCTGACCTATTTTGATCGCGTTTATAGAAAAGAACCTTCTTGAACGGTTCGGTATTAGAGATGTCGTCCTTGGAAACGTTGCTTCTCTCTGTGATCGTGCTGCATCTCCTCCAGCCGACAGACGAGATCCAGTCGTCGCACAACCGTACTTCCATTTTGTAGAGTGTATCAATCGGATGCTCTTTAGAAATGCGTGTGCTGACGTGTATTGCGGAGAAAGAAGGAGACGATGCGAAGTGCGCGATCAAATTAATGAAAAAGCCAGATGCGGACGACTTTGAAAGTGCCCCTACTGGAAAAGGATGCTTTTCGGTACAGTGTGAATGAACTCCTTCACTGCTGAGCATGTCCTAGGAGCTCAACAAGGAGCAGAATGAGACGCGCGTTTTTTGCCCACTCTACTGCCCGGAAGCTTCCAGTGCTTACATCATCTCGAAGAAGCCCGCTCACAACAATAAATGCATTAAATTCAAGAACTATCAGGTTAACCTCAGGAAGAAGGACTTGCGAAAGACACTGTGTTCTAGATCATCGAGAAGGGCGGAGAATACTACTTTTGGCGATCGGGACCTTGTTTGAAAGAGGAACTCCAATTCGACATTGGATGTTCATTTGAATTCTTCGAGGGAATGCTCGAGGTCAAAGACTTTCTCACAAAGAAAGCCAAACAGACCTAATTGGACCACCGTTCTATACATACTAATTAATAATGCATATTCAGTCGGTAATAATAAATATTGCTTTTGCCTTCTTTTCCCTTTTCCTCTGCATCCTTCCAGAAAGTTCTCATTGGACCCAGTCAATACATAACTGACTATCTGAAAGCGTGTTTTGAACGCAGGTGAAAGCTTCTTCCCCGAACATATGGCGCCCGTTCGCACTGAAAGCAGTGATCTTTTCTACAAAACAGATCTACGTCCATTACCTGATTCTTCACAATACTGATATACGCCAAATATACCTCAGGTTTAGGCGAATACACTAAAGAACAATAAAAACGGGGTTTCGTTGTTCTAAGTTAACTGGACTGCGATTAACGCAACTACAAAGAATCAGTTCGCGACTATGCACGTGCATCTTCACAGATCATGTCCAGAAATAATGTTGATGCATACAAACTGACGCGTTAAAATTGTTCTCTGCTCCATATCAGAGTACGGTAGTCTAGCACATTTGAGAACAAAATACGTGCTGGAGAGCGCTGTGGCCACTTAGTTTTGCTTAGAGAATCGACTTTTTAAATCTTAAATTGTGTACAGTCTCCACCCGCAAAGTAAATTTTTCTGAATACACAACAGATGAACGGGATGCAGTAGGGAACGTGTCGCTGAGATGGTTCGAACGGAGCTGTGACGATCCAAGCAACTGTTCCATGATTTTTGATCTTGTGGTGTTCCAAAACAAAGAAGCTGGACCAGATGATCAAGTCATTTGCAATTATACGCAAATAATGTCCAGTTCATCTAGCCAAATTTGAAAACGGGTATTAGGTAAATCCATGGTGAAAGTTTGACCTGGATTTATTTGATGGTCGATTCATCAATTCGTACACAGGAGAACCGATGCTCCGTAGGGCAGCAATTTGTGTTTTAAAAAATATAATTTTTTTGCAATAATGATGAAACTGACTTTTGTGCTACCCAGCCGAATGCTCCCTTCAATGAAAGGTCAAAGGCTGTCAACGAAATTACAAGGTTGCAGTGGGTTCGTCATCGTTTCAACTCAACTGTTCTCTCCTGTTTTTTGCGGTGTCTTCCGGCTCCTCCGTTTTTTAGACCTTGATCTGCGCATGGCGATGAACTCTTCAAACTATTTGGCGGATGCTCGGTTCCACTCCCATCAGTACAGAACATCCGCTTAGGCTCAACATGAAGAACTGACTCTTCTTGCGCACCTCAGGCATTTATTTTTAGGGGCGTTCGTCTAACTGATCCCGTTAGCGTTTGATTTCACGGGGTTTTTCACTGGTTCTGCATTGAGTGGTGTCTGACCCAGATTGCAGGCCATGTGGCTTCACGTTGGCAACACCGTAGCTATCCTGACAACCGCTTAACTATAAACCCGTTTTTTGTGGATTAAAAACCAGTTCCAAACAAGTGCAAATTCGTTTTTCCTAGCAGAGTGGTCATAGCGGAGCAGATGAAACCGTATGACGATGGAGGCGTTGCATCCACTTCTAAAGACTGCGGTGTACTTTGGGGAGTTACTGGTAGCGTGGAGTGTAATGCGATCGGATCGAAGAGTTCAGCCGTCAGAAATCAAATGTCCGAATCGAGCGTCTTTTCCGTGAAAGGCCGATCAAAAAATCAGCGCCAGAGTGACATGCAAATCACCGTAATACGGGTGTCTGTCGACCCGAAGAAGGCATCCGAAGAAGGTACCGAACCGGTACTGAGCGGATCTTAACCAACCGATCAGGATCAATTTGTTCGGATACTCCGCAAAATCAGAAAAAGGGTTCATCTGACGATCTACTTGGTTCAGGAGACAATGTCCTGTGTGACGTTGTTTCAATGGATATTCCAATCTGAGATGTTGAAGGTCACCTTGTCGTGTTACATGAGAATCGCAAAAGGAACTAGACAAATTTATGACCTCGTAAACGAGCACACCCAGAAGCTTCGTAATTTCTAGCTGCGCGGTAGTAGGGAATCGTCGCTGACAAATCATCACAACGTCACCGCTTTCGGTTTTTAGGAGAACGACAGATATAAGTGGAGCCCACGGCGGAGAAGTGATCACACAACCCGCAGTTTCTTTCCTTCGACCTCCGACCGCACCGACCACTTGTCGGTGAACTCCAGCGTTACGGTAATTTTCTGCTTCGCACGCACTTTTAAAGTGCCTTCCTGCTTGGTGGTTAGTGAGGCGCGAACTTGAGCTACCTGTAAGCTGCACTGTTGACATGTTAGTGATTGGTCACTCTCAGCGTTCATGGAACCAGATCTACAAAGTTTCGTAGCTTGTCACCTCCGCGACCTCGAGTATGAGATTGTTTCTATGCTGAAACCGGGATGGTCGGCAGTTATTTATGATGATTAATCGTGCGCTCTATCAAAGAGACGGGGAATCCCCCTTATGGGCAAAGCGTGCTGCTACAAATAGCACAAGAAAACAAGATTTCTGGGGAACCCCTTTTTCAGCTGGCTTCACCAGACGTTCCACTAAAGCAGTCACTTGCTTATTTTTTGTCCGCTTTTCATTAGATGCAGACGTAATTTAAGGGTGGTCCATCAATAGTGTAGTGATAAAGCATCAGATTACGCTTCAATCTGTTTATGTCCAATAGGTGAAGACAGTTATAAGATACCGCAACATTTTTTTGTGTATTCTAACCTAGCATATAAAGCCTTTCCCGGCATCGCTCTTGAAACAAGTAAATCGCGCAGGTAGACTTTCGGTGAAACAGCCCAGAACCTATTCTTTGTATTCCGTTGCTTAAACCTAACGGGATAGCCCGTACCAAAACTCCTCCCATGCGCGTATATCTCCCGCGCATATACGCAGAGAGCATTCCACCTTAGGTTCGCAACTACTGTGCTCCCCTTACGCAATTCTACTTTTAGCTTCGCTCGACAATGGCCAAACTACCCTTCTGGCAGACTTTGAAGCTCTTCGTTATTGGAATCGTCTTAACTTCCATTACAAATTTTCCCTCAGCATTCACGCACACCTCGGTCAACACTGCTGTCCGAGAGCTGAACGCCTACATTAACGATTCGTTCATTGAACGAGGAAGTGAATTAGATAACACGGATGTATCGCTCTTGCGAAGCACCATTAACAGTTGCTGGTATGTGGGCCAGGTATTTGGAGCTGTTTTCTCTCCTTACATCACAGACACCTACGGTCGAAAAGGTATGGTTTAGTAGAGCTAATCCACCTAACTCAAGCTTAATTTACAGTGGGCTATCTGCTGTCAACGTTTGCCATGGCGGTAGCATGCGCCCTTCAAATGGTTTCGACTCTCCTACCGTACCCTGAGTTGCTCATAACTGGTCGCGTTCTTGCTGCTACGTTCTCTCCATTGAGCGATGCTGCCCTGGTGTTATACTTGCAGGTGAGTTAAGAACAAAAGAAACAGTCACAGATCAAAAACACAGTAGGGTTATTAGATTGAGGTTCCAGAAGTATGGTATATAGTAATGACATTGCCAAAAAAAATATACTCGTTAAATGAAGTTTCTTTTTAGGAGATGGCACCTACGCATCTCCGCGGAATGCTCGGCTCTTTATTCGCAAACGGTTACGCCATGATGTGCCTAATGGGAATGATCCTGGGAATTAAGGAGGTATTGGGAGATTCTCTCACAAAACTTCTTGCGGTTCCTGTCATCCCTGGATTCCTTGCTCTTCTTTTCCTGCTCTGGCTTCCGGAAACGCCAAAGTTCCTCATGATCACAAAGTAAGGAATGTCAGCACGAGACAGCTTCATTGTGGCGTTTCAGGCAAGATAGAGTAGCGGCCAAAAAGTCACTGCAATTTTTCCAAGGCGAGCACGAAGAATGCGACGATATCCTGGACGAATACATGTGCGAAACGAAGAACGAACCTGGAGCGAAGGGAAATATTCTGGTATGCTACATTGCCCTCTATCAATGTACAATCCTTTCAGGATCTGTTTGTGGTCGTGCACCTTAGAAAGGCCCTGGTCCTTGCCCTGATGGTCTTCACACTGACCCTTCCCTTCTATCCCATTCTTCAGTCGTCCACTTTCTTCTTCTTGGTCATCGAGCTCCCACCGTAAACATGTGACTGAATTGAACATGACATCAACGCGCAAATTTCAGATCCATCGCCCAGATCTCTTCGTCTATCATAATGGGCGCCTTGATGATCAGCTGTATCGTCGCCACGGCTGTTATCGAAAACTTCTCCCGCCGATCCATGCTCATGTTTTCTGGGATACTGTCAATCTTTGCTCTGATTTCCTTCATCATCTGCGCTTCCTTCGTCGGCCAATTCAGCTATGCGAAATACGGAGCTTTCCTATCGCTGATGGGATACATCATTGCTTATGGGTACCCTTCATGAATCAAACAGTGCTCAAACATATCAATTTACAGAACAGCGATTGGACCCATCTCCTGGTTTATCGCCCCGGAACTTGTTCCACAAAACCATAGAGCTAGTATGTTCTGCATCTGCTACGGTCTCCACAGTATCTTCGTCGTACTCACAAACTTCCTTACCATTCCGTTGTTTGAGGTTGGTGCTAAGCAGCCAACATGAGTTCTACTGCAAAACTTTTAGACTGTCGGACCAATCATTTTCGCTCCCCTCTTCATTGTGCCCTCGGCGCTGGCGATACTCTACATATACTTGTACTTGCCAGAGACGAAGGACAAGGAGACGCATGAAATCGTTTACGCTCTTCGAGGAGGAAGAAGGAAAGTCACTGCGATGCGAAGCATACTCGAGAGCACAAACAAGTTTTAATCGTTTGTTCGGAACTATCACTGACTCACGGAATTTCATCCGCTCGATCTCCCTTTGTAATTTGTGACGTCGTTGGTCAACGTTAATTACGTAGTGTGTCCAACTAGTAATGTCGTGAAGAAATAGCGTCCGATAAAAGGATTAATTACTGCTTTATTTGGGAAGTAGAAAAGACAAGTTTCTGAGTACAGCTTCTGGGTACAACTACAGGGGCCCACCTTCAGAGGAGCATATAAAAGGCTTCCTTTTTTGAAAATGTGAAAAATGTGAGAAATGTCACGAAATACCGACTCTAATCGACAGCTATATGTAGTCAGCAGCTCATTGCTTTGGAACTGTCCTGGAACAAGAAGAACAACAGTAAATAAAATTTTTACGTTTCCATCATTTACAGAACACGTTGTGATTGCTACTCTTACTAACTCATAGATGTTCACATTGTTTCAAACTATGATGATCCTGGAGCTCAACGCCCACACGAACGTTATGTTTTTAATTTGGGAAACTGACATATTTCCCAACATATTAGTTAACTGGATGAAAGTCTTGGGGTCCGTGGGGAGAAGAAGACCATTTCTGCCAAAGGTTGGTTCAAACACTAGCCAACGAATGAACCAACCCACTTATTATTTTTTACACAACTTTATTTAACTATTTACAACACTCCAAATTTACAGTATGTACATATTTACAAGTGAGATCGCGACCACGTATTAGAAGTTCCCTGCTGTTCCTATTGGCCACTTCACCACAGTAACCATTTTCTTGTTCGCAGCATTTTTAGTCTTCCTGTGCAAATGCAGCACCGCATTCCACCATAGGTAATCCAGCATTTCTTTTCATCACTATCGTACTCCTCACACTCCACGAGATGTTCGTGTTCACAATTGGCTATACGATTAACATGAATCGGGCGAGCGGCGCTTATTTATATCTTACCTGTTTCCACAACGGCAGTCGAAATAGACCGCCGCCTTCTCAAGAAGCGTATAAGGTCGTACTTTGAACTGTGAAGTTCTTCCGGCCTCTGCTGTTCAGACACTGATACGTGCCGCCGGAGTAGCCTGCAAAGGGAATTTTGTTTCGTTTTTTCACGTAAAAAAAACAGTTTTTAAATGGAGAGCAGTCTGGATGACGGAGAAGGGAAGTGACCTTTGTTGACCCATTTTGGGCATCTAAAGTCCCCTGTGTCAAAAACGGGTAAAACTCGTTCTAAAGGGCTGGAATGATTATACAGTGACTGATCGAGCAAGACATGGGCTCCGAAATAAATATTGTAAATGGACCTCTTTTTTTGTTGTTTCTGAAAGATTTTAAAGTAACCTAAACAAAAAAAAACAAAAACTGAAGAAGCCTGAACAGATGTCTAAAGCAAGTCTGGGCCGCAGTTGTTTTTGCACGCGCGCAAAGTACCATTTTCACCCAAAGGAATGAAAAGAAAATTCCCATATAGAAGCATCCGATTGATGATGTAACCTTCTCAAAAAACAGGCATAAGTAATGAAATAAGGACGAAATAAACTTCGTACAATAGGAAATAAACTGCGCTATACTGTAGCAAGTCTATTTTGGTTTGTTGTTTGATCAGAGTTATGCCTATTCTGACCAAAGAGAGGCCAAAAATGCATTATATCCATAAATGGCAGGGCGGACTTACATCAAACAGCTCTACAAAATCACTAATCTTACCTCGTTCCCAAGCCCTCGATCAGATTGGTCTTGCTGAGAGACTTGGACCATGCAAAGTGCCTTTCTTGAACGTGGAAGAACAAGAAGAATAATAGAATGCGCACTAAATACATGCCTGAAAATACAACCTGAAAAGGAGGAACGTTATATTTGAGTGGCAAAACAAGAAACACGTGTAATTGCAAGCTCGTATAGGAAAGGACTTTCAAGAGCATCTGCGAGTGGAACGCTTCGTCAAACGTGCAGTCGGTCGCACAATGATGGATCATCGGCGGCGCGCTATCATACATTTCACCTTTCACCTTCTTAAGTAGGCTCCTCAAGAAGCCTTGCGGGTTTTCACCGCTTATGCACTTCGATGATTATTACAACACGACTAAAACAAACTGGAGAAAACCCGTCGAACGCGAACAATGAACAGCTTCCGTGCCCGAGGCTACCTTATAAGCTACTTGGGATTTGCTGATCTAATTCTCCTAATGTTAAACATACAAAGCACACTCGGTAGACATGGACCATACGCGTAAGGTGTTGCAAAGCTCCGGAGTTCACGGTGGGTTGTAACAACAGAATGCGCGAGCGAGACCTTGACGCCGAGCAGAGGAGACCAAAAGCAATTCCTTACACAAACTCCAAGTAATGAGCGAGGAACCTATTAAAATTATTTATATACGCGGGCACCTGAGGGTCGGACCCGTCAGGTGATCACCGCTTTTGGGCGAATAAGAGGAGGAGCTACTGGTTCCGATCGAGATTTGACCTCGTCACTCGTTTGTCCTCCTCGAGTTTGTTTGCTCGGGCACAGTCGCTATCGGGACCGAGAACGGTTTTGCGTCAAGAAAATATACGGAACGACCGACTAATTGGAATCCTCGGAGCAGACGGGTTTGACGACTATCATGCAAAGTTTATGTTTACTTTTGCGCACAAAAACCTTGCCAGACAGCTGGTGGTAACGGAAAGTTGATCTCAATGTTGAGAGGTCACATGGCAATCTGGAGCTTGAAACAGGAGAACCCAAACTTACATAGATGTCTGCAAGGAGGTCAAAGACTAGTGAACCCAAATTTTTGTCCCTTTTTCTGCACTTATGTGATTGAGCAGCACATTGGCTGAAAGGATATTGTAAGGCGTGGAAAAGTGCAATCAATGGAGGACAGGAACTGTCATCGCATTGTGCACAAATGGCGTTGATACATTGATCACATTTGCAGAGCAATGATAAGAAGATCAGTAGATGATCAAGTATTTCCATTGTGGAGCGAACATTGCATTGTGTAGCTGTGGAAAGTTCATGGTACCTTAGGTATCACGCTGAAACAACGAACATGATCTTTGGAGTTCTTTTTTTTTCTAAAGATACCTATGTTGGAAGTCATAAGAGTACAGGCCACTCTTTTTTTGTATCCATCTTTATGACCAAAACGTTTCGTCTGTGTTTTGGAAGGTGTTCGCCTAGTGCATTCGGAACAGCTCACCTGTTTGCGTTTTTTTTTTGAAGACAGCTGGTCAGTCGCTCTTGTCACCCCTAGAAGTCGTGTACAGAACCGAATGCTCGTGTCACTGACGAAAGTGATGTCATTCCTCTTAAAAGAAAGAAAAGATCACTTTGTGTTAGTGGCGCAACTAGACGGCGCCTAATTTAGACCATTTTGTGAACCGTTCAGCAGTTCCCCTTCCGCTTCCTAATGCAAAGTGATGGGTCATCCATTTAAAGGTGCAAAAACTTCTGACCAAGGAGTGGTGGTACATCCCTGGTACATGTACCGATAAGTCAAAAGTTAGAATTTCCTTGTTCTGTATTGTTTACTAATGCTACGGTTGTTTATGTTGTGAAGATCTTTTGTAAACGCGTCGTAAATCGTGAAGGTCGCCACCTACATGCTTGCCTTTATCAAAAGTTAAATATTTATTTTTTTTATTATTTATTTGCTCAGTGACATCACCGTTAGCGAGGGATCGCGGCCTTTCTTGAGAAAAAGCATCGTCCGTTGAACTCCGGTATTTGGTCACAGTGCAACAACTGGTACAGTGTGTTCGCGGCAGCGAGCCGAAGAGGAGTTCCAATTTCGAACGCAACTGTTTGTTAAGTGACTAGTCCCCGGGTTGGTCAGAGTGTGTGACCCACCGGTCGCGGCGCGTATGATAACCCTCACGACGTCGGAGGTAAACAGCGACTTTTTTGTTTTGGCCCAAAGCGACAATTAGAGTAAACAAGCGAGAAGCGACTCGCCGAAATGAAACACTTAATGGAACGGATCAGACGCGAACTCTTGACAAGACCTGTTTCGCGCTAAGAAAAAATGGGAATTTCGAGAAGGAGCCATGAGAACGGAATTGGAGACGGTGGTTAAGCGAACTCGACCAAAACCAGATGACATGACCGGTGCTAGGTCACATGACAATGAATCAGAGAGCGCGCTGTACAGGCAAGTGCAATACAGATACTCAGCTTTAACGGAAAACATCAGTTACACGCTTTGCGAGGGAGTTGCTCCGTACGAGCGTGGTGTTTTTATTTACCTCGACATTTCGGCCCCGGCAGAGATGATTCCGCTTCTCGGGACCTACCACCAACTGCCTCCGACTCAAGCACCCGTGGAAACTGAGAACGACACTTCCTACATTTGATTAAAAGGTCATATTGTTAAAACAAACATAGGTGCTAAGCCGCTTGAAGGTGGCGAATTCTTGTTTGCACGCCGACTTCCGTGCAGCGAGGAGCGGTCTGCATCTGCATGCGCGTAGACCTGTTAATAGCGGCAAATGTCAAGCGCAAATAGTGACACGACCTCTGAACGCGTCTGAAGATCTTATTCAATGTTTTATGAACAAACAAAAATGTCTCTGGACTGGATATACAACAAGTTTGATACGAGCAAATGCGGATGCAAATAGAAATACGACCTGTGAACTTGAGTTGAACAGCCGCGTGGGGGCCAAGATTTACGCAGCTTTATTACTTGCCATGGTTTGAGGGGAATCACAGAAGAATATGCATGTTGGGTTGACCATATTGTCCGGTTCAAAGGTGCATATTTCCGGTACTGTGACTGGTGAACACATTGAAAACAGCACCCCGATTTCAAGTCTTGATAAGCTCTTTCCAAATGATAAACAAGGTCGACACCATTTGTATCGAAAGGGTATTTTTACATTCATTTTTATGCAAATGTGTGTTCAGAAATGACAAAGTATTTCCCTGTTCAAAGTGTTTCTAAACAGATGGTACTACTCCTAGCTGCGAACGAACGACTTCTACGCTATCAGTTTTGACCCAAATGAACCCAAGGTCAAGGTACTTCGTGCATAAATGTTAAAGAATGGAGTTGTACGTGCATAACTACATCGGAAAATTTCAACTTTTCGGATCAAAAAATATGTCCCTTTGCAGTACATCAAAACCCACTACAATTTTCACGTGACGAGAACGGAATAATGTTTCGCAAAACCACAGGTTCTGCGTGTCTTAAACTAACAGCGCACTCTGACCGCGCGTAAACCATGTTACGACGTTTGTGTAATTTTCCGTACGCGGCAGTTAAACATCTGTGAAAGCTCCAGCGACCAAAGTATCCCTCACAGTGCGAACACGCACGCGGAAGTGCTAATTGCGTTTCGATACTGTAGTTTTAGAAAACTGGGTTTGTTCTATCATCGTTTAGATGTTGTGCCTAAAAAGAGCAAAGCTTTACAGATCACAAACTACTTATAGCGGTTATGTTCTTTGAACTTAAAAGAAAATCTGTCAAGACCCGAAATAGCCACCCAATTCGCTGTAAATAAAAAAACTAAAGTCAGCATCTTGAAAATAAGGCAACCCATGATGTCGAACGACACCGAGGAATTGTATTTAATCGGAATTGGCATCTCCCTTTAGCGTTTTGCTGTGGTAAATCGTAGTACAAAAAATTACATGCATCGATATGTGCTTGTTTTTTTGTGGACAAGAAAAGAACGTAAACTTGCTCATTTTTGCAGAAAGTGTACGCACGCCACTTCACTTTGCTCTCCTGCTCAGTTTCGATTACAAATGCGGCGTAAAGTTCAGAGGGAGGTTAACGGAAGTGCCCCGATGGTCATCGTAGAAGATGTTTGCATTGCGCAGCAGAAGTGTCAAGTGACTCAGCTGTTAGTGCTAACAGGTTTGAACACACCGATGACATTAAGTAGTCAGTTAGCTGTCGTCTGTTTCTTCATGGTAAAGATTTTGTTAGCGAATAGCGATACTTGTCAGGATTATTCCACATTTTGTGCCTACGTCGTATGCTCTTCACCACAGGCAGAACGGTATTGTCAAAGATCATGTGGATATTGTCACGGTATCGAACTGAATACTGTATGCTCTGTCACTTGCTTCTAGACTGGCACGCCCAAGTGGCATCACAAACACCCCCATGGAGTAGATACAAGGGACATGTCTACCGAAATCAAAACGATCGTCATTCACGGCCACAGTATTCATCTGTAGTCTACGAAACAACGTTTGAGAAACAGAATCCACCAGTCCAGAATCCACCAGAACCGATAGGTGATATTAATTCCATAATGAAGGCGCTTTCTCTTGCGTTCAGAGGACTTGAAAAGATATTGGGCCTTTCATCAACTCTTTGAGCATAACATTCCCTTTTAGTGTGTCAAGACAAGGACGTCGAGCTTTGTTCACAAGTAACTCGAGATGTCTGCAGGGCAAGACCTGGCTACTACCTGAAAGTCTGTCCGCGGACATGCAAGAATTGCACAGGTTGCCAGACTGTGTATTCAATTGGGTACGTTTGTGTTTAGGTGTTATATGCGTGGACTCGTCTAAAGTCAACTGCACCGATGTTCGTTCACGCGGAGCTTGCAGCCATTCCCTATCGAGAGACTACTGTCCGAAGTCATGCAACTACTGTGTATCTCAACAGATACCTTCTGGTATGAACTTTTCTTCTGTATTTCTGTCCTCAGCAGTCACGAGAGGGAGCGTTGCCAAGAACATGGGCTGATTTATCAAATATGGCATCGCACCCCATCTCAGTCAGATAGCTTAATAGTCATCTTAGTGCCTGTTGGGTGGACTAAGTAAGTTGGTTCAGATGACGAATGTCCGGATGTCGTTTGAATCTGTAATGGTTCTACAGCTTTCCATATTTAGGTCCAGCCGAAAGCTTTAACGACCATGACGTTTGAATTGTTCATGGTCGCTGATCCATAAAGAACACAGTACACTCTGCTAAAGGTCAAAACGACAATCAAACGATTCCACCAACTGAAGCCCGGCAACCCATTGCTTAGTCCACTTTTTGTGCTCGTGAGCCGATTGCGCGCATCCGGGGGAAGTCCCCAAATAGAAACCACAATGGTCACTGACGCATCGCGGATTCTGAGTTAGTTCGCGTGTCACTGAGTCTTCCGGTACTGATTGCGAAGAAACGAGACGGCCGCCCATTAGTGCTGCGTATAAAAGAGACTAGAAGCTACAGTCCAGTCAAGCTTCATTTGGCGACAATAACCTAGTGCTGACGTTATTTTTAGTATTGGGGCCGCTACAAAAATGCAAAATATTTCGGCACTCTCTGTCTTCCTTCTAGGATGTGTCGTTGCGACCAGTATTGCTGAGCAAGGTAACTGTCTCCCATGGTTAATACCTCAAATTCACGCTAGACTCGCTATGACTGGATATTATAACTGCTTAGCTGTTTCTTTATCTCTTTAGAAGACCCAGTGTGTTTTTTGAATAACTTCCATAATTTTAGCTTTCGCCATAACAGACAAAGTCGGCCAAGGAAACTTCGCCAAAGGTGAGACTATTTCTTTATAGGTCCACGTACAATATGGTTTTTAGTTTTTGGATTCGCCGACGGCGAACTCTACAGATTAGGAAAGCGCAACTCAGAAGGTTTCGTTCAATTTGTGTACTACCGTACTCAGAGGCACTTTCAGGAGTAGACGCATTTGCCTTTGCAAACCCTCGCGATCCCCGTCAGCGCTTTGCCAAGCACAACGGACAAACCTCGGACTTTGCGTTCGCCTTCGCCAAGCGAGCTAACTTCGCGAAAAGGGGTTTGAACACTTTAACCTCTCCCGTGGTATTGACATGAATGATTACAGATGAAACTTCTGACGATGTCGATGCCAGCAGATTTGCATTCGCGAAGAGAGCTGGAAACTTCGCCCTTCTGAGACCTTTCGCCTAATCGACTCTTTAATTGACTCGGCTGATGCCAGTGTTGTCATTCCTTTGAAAATGTTGAAAATAAATGCGGCAATCGTTTTGGTCATCATGTAGACTGTAAATATGCATAAGTTACGTGACCAGTACTTTCCTCTAAGAAATATAGTGACACAAAGTAGTTCTCAGTATGACCGCCACACCGATACTACAAAAACAATGCAGACCGTAGTATTTAATGATTTCACAGAGCTCCGATTCTTTCATAAATGTAAGCCGGAAAATCCGCTAAATGTTTCATTTTGGACGCTTGACCTAGAAGAAGCTTCGAAGTAGATTTTCTCAGTAGAAAAACGCATAGCAACTTGGACCGTAACGGTAAAAATATTATCTGCTTTTAGGTTTATATTTGGACTTCTAGCACGTTTAGCTCTAGCACCTTTAGTGTGCATGTCATTTAAAATCTATGTTAGTTGAATTATTTGGCTTAAATATACCGCACACACGTTTGTACAAGGAATATAACACTACACATTTACACAGTTTGCTGCTTAGGAGCCAAAAGACTGAAAATGAACGGTTCAAAAAAGCTGAAGAATTGGGTAGATTTTCCCTTTGAAATTGTCAGCTTATCTTGCCCAAAACAGCGTGCTTTTCGTAAATAAAAAAACGCGGTTGGGCTTAATAAGGAATTGCCGTCATATACATGCCACATCGTCATTAGGTTCTTTCCGGTGATAATTTTCCCCTCTATCACTCTGTAACCGTAGTTAGTCGGACTTGGAGTCTATGTCGCCTGATCGTCTTAGACGACTCCAGCGAGGAGACAATTCGAAAAAAGCGACGGACTGAGCAAGGCGCGGACGGGCGGAAACTGTGCGATCGAGAACAATGGGTTATGTTTGAGCTGTGGAACAAACAAACTATGTTGATAGACGCCGTGGACATCGAGTGTTTCAGCGTCACTTTGTGAAACAGTTTGTTAGATGCGCGCCTGGCTAAGTGTGCGTCCGTTCCCTGTCCCATGAAAACATCCGCGTTTCGCTCTCCCTGAACTATAGTGCGCATAAGCTGTGCATGTGATGTACTGAACGGCGGGCGTGAAGCATCCACGCGCACTCCGTTATCCGACTCCAATCATGGTGTGATGAAAGACGATCCGCGCAGGAGAGGTTGTATCCTCAAGCAGTAAACATGGTGATAGAACGCTGTCTTGCACACGTATACGGCGATCAAATATGTTATTTTGTTTACATCGTTCATGTCGAAGTGTTCGAAGCACTCTTTAAATGCTAATGTTTGAAGAAAGTTGTGAGCGGCGGTCAGGCTTCGGCGAAGAGCGCACCCGGCTAATGAGATTTTATCCAGACTTGATTTCCTCTGCGATTTGACCCCGATGTGTTCTGATTTGCAAAACATCGGCGTTGTCGGTTGTGGCTTAGTGCAGTTGCCAAACAGAACGTGCGCATCATGACGGCGCACTTGTGCAACGACGCTCCTTGACGAGTCCTTGTTTCCTCTCTCGTTATCTGCCATTATCCGTAATCGCACTGATTTGATAAACCGCCGTTATTGGCTGTATTCCGTGTCAAACGGTTGGGGCGAGATATTCGCTTTTGAGGTTTTATAAAAGCGCATTGTGAGTTATTTAGGGACTGTCCGCACCCGTGTGATGTTTATTATAGTCAATATAGTCCATGTTTTCTGAATGGTTAAAAACTACGAAATACTGTTGCTCAAAAAATACACTATATTCTTGAATCCAACAGACTTATGGGCCTACGGACGTACAAAAATGGCCAAGTGTGTGAGACTATTGCATCGCTGGTCCACCCAGTCCAAAAGTACATGCCCTTCCTCTTTTTCCCGCAGTTTTTTTCTGAACTAACTTTGCCATAATACGCCCAAATCACATTCCATTTCGCTCATCTTCCTTGTTATATTATGCCTGTTCACCTCTACGGCTTCATTTGATGGATTTGTCCACGGAAGGAACAAATTGATATTCATTCCGGTTAATCTTACTGAACGTGTAATAATTGGATAGTGGAGGGCTATCGTGAGGTATATGGATGACCTAACATACTTTGCGGTCGGCTTACGTGCGTTACCGGCTTTTGAGCTTGGACTCGAATCGGGCACTCGGGCATTGTTTCTCGTCAGTGTGATTGGCTAAGCAGGATGTACAGCTATTTCACGTCGAAATAAAGCTGTTTTCACCACGGTGCTCAGACCCGCGTCTTTTTGAACGTATCGAAGATTTAACGGGTAGGACAGGGTCAAACGCAGCAACTATTATGCTCCAAATTATCTCATAGGGCGGTTAGCAACCAGAGAAGACATGACAGGTGAAATTTTAAAACATTCCTGGAAATATTTGAATAGATCGATTGTCCTTGTTTTCTTAAAAAATTCCACTCACTAGCCAGCATCGATTCAGCGAAAGAAGCGATCGAAAACACCTTTAGATTCGCCGAGATTTCGCGCACTTACGGAAGTGACTCAGCGTTCACTTCAAGAGGAGCTGGACCAAAAGCGACGTCCCCACTCATCAGTGGATTATCTCTCAGTCACTTCCAAGGCAGGATTAGGCGAATCCTTTCCCTCGGCACACAAGGTGCCGCCTGGCGTATTCATATTTCAACGTTATGTTCTGGCCGGCGACTATGTTTTTGAGTCAAGGAGTTGGCCCAATCGCGCATCCAAGTCTGGAAGCGCAAACAACAACTCCTCATGAATTGATGTTATTACTTTGCCGATATTAAGCGATCGATTATGATAGTAGGGTTCGACCGAAATGCGGGGCGACTTTTCTCGAAAGTCGTCCCTGCGCGGCTAATGGCGTCAAGTGTTAAGCACGTTTTTAAAGAACTAAACACCTAATGGTCTGGTCGCTGAGTGATGACGCCGTTGACGACGGTGTGTCTTTGGCGCGTGCTGTCCACGCATAGGAAGCCCTAAACGACTTCAGCTCATTCCAGTCATCTATGTTTGACATCCGATGCAACTCGCCAGTATAGATGGCGAAGCAGACCTGACCATCCATAACATTTCCATTTTGCCATCAGATCAGTGTGCCACCGAAGAACAAAGAGTAAGGGACTGCGAGGGGGCCTATGGACCGTAGTTCTCCTGGTTTCAGGCTGCCAAGTGTTGCTGTGGAGACGGCATGTTCTTCGATTTTGTCGAGCAGAAATGTCAGGTTTCGGCAAATGTCGGTTTTATGTTTGGACGCATCAACGATGGATGGAGTCATATGGCCGTCTATGGATTCGTCTACCCGATGTTGGTGCTCACGCTCATGGCTCCGCTCAGTGCTGTTATGCTCGGTATGGGGAAGCGAGAGAAGAAGGAAGGAGATAGACGTTTCGTAAGTTGTTCCTATGCACTGTGTGCGTAGCATCAGCCTTTCCCACCTATCCACTCAGCATGCATGCGGCACTTGACGCACTTTTAAACTTTAAAGACATGTTTTTAACAATTTATGCAGAGCACTTCCTCGAAGAATACGTATCCAGAAGTGCGACTTCACTCGCGTTCGATTATGAGAGGTTTGAATTTAGGGGATGGGATAAGTCCTGGTGGGATCCGGACCGATGCGATTTGCCAGACCTTGTGTGCTGTCAGTAACTGACTCACACTATATCTTTTACAAACTTACAAAAAAGGGTTTTTGAGTGATTTGTGTGAGCGTTGCTTAGCGGTGGAGCAGCCCCAGACGACTAATTTTTACCGCCGAAGCAGTCCAATGTGATGCTATTTAAATAGGTTATATTAAATTAGGATAACGTAGACTTATACCTTCAAAAGGCTATTATTTTTTGTGATTTCTATTCAAATACTCATTTTGGCTCTCGTTAATCATAACATTCTATCAGGATCATCTCCTGTTCTTTCATTTTTCAGCAATCAAGAAGTGCAATAGAATTTAAAATTTGAATACAAAAAACAAACATGGAAACTAAAAGATTTGGAACAACAAAATTGTCTAAAGAGGAGGAAATGCAAAGTGTTTTAATTGGATTCAAATCACTAGGCAACACGGTCAGTGCGGCTTTTCTGCGCCGACCAGGCACCTGCACCGCCCTTCCTAGCGCTAATTTTCATTACTGCCTTTAGTTCTCCACATTTCAGCCGAATCCTTTGTACCAAATGATTTGGCTCCTTTCTTTCTGCGGGTGGATCAGCCTCTTAGCTCCACTGCCATTCACTGTGTGGTACTATATTATAGGAGAAGGCACCAGGTATAGCTACAATGCACAGACAAAAAGAACCGCCCAATTCAGATCCTTAAACCAATCGGTTGTCATGTGCCACCTGTTTCGAACGTCGATGGAAGCCCTTCCTCACACCATTGACACGATGATGACCCTCTTCAGCGTGCTTCTGGCCGCCGCAAGGTCAGTGTACGGCTTCAGAATACAATCGACGAAAATCTAGTGTTTAGGTTCCTTACTCAGTATCACCGCAATACATTGAAGCTGCGGACAGTCGAGCGGTTTTCCCGAGCAATATGGCTGATCATATTCACATGCATTGCGCTCGGGGTCTTACGGTTTTTCGAGCACGACACTGCGCTGTACAACTTCTGCATGGGTAAGGTTGGATAGTAAGAAGGCTCGCTAGAGCTGGGCAATGTGTGTTGTGCCCTCAGCTAACGCCTGCACAAATCAGGAACAGCGCACAAATAATTTCGTTTGCGCTAGCTTCCTCTCAAATCTTGTGATAATCTTATTGATGGATGGACTTCAACTGCGGGTGTTTCAGACACGGAACCCGGACCGTACTGGGCCAGACGCTGCATGGTGCGCGACGGCTCGTTGTCAAACTTCATCAGCCGACGGTTTTGGAAGATCGCACTCCCTCTTGCCGATTTTTTTGTGCAATTCGTCGTGCCTGGAGTGATGTTGACGCTTTTACATATCGGATTTGTTCGAGAGCCAGTTATACATGTCGAGGGACTAAGAACTCAGTAAGCACAAACGATTTTCTCTGTACCCTTTATCATTTAGCAACCGATTTGGACGAACACCCCGGGACCAAACGAGGATCCTTATCACGGCCGTCACCATTAGTTTTCTCTGTGTACAAGTGCCAACGGCCATTGTGACCACGTTGAGCCTCACTGTCAACCAGTTCCACGCGACCGCTCTTTGTAAGTTATTCTTTTAGTTATTTCAATTTAGTGATGGATAAAACAGACTCCAAAAACATGTAGCTAAAGGGGAAAAAGCAAATATAAAATAACACATTGATTACACATGCTTGTCTAACATTAACCACAGTTAAGCACCAAAAGTAAGTTGTACTTGTGCATCAAATGTTTAAGTTGTATGTATTTGCATACATTTTTTATTTACAATTAAAAAACACCAATTTTAATATATTGAAGACATTAATGTTCATGCCTCATCTTAGTCACCGGGGGGCGCTCAGGAGACTTCCTTTAGTGCTTCGAACGCATCAAGTCTTTATTCATTTTGGAGAAAAAACACGTGGCTTTACAGTGTTCGCCGTCGGATTATATTCCTTCAAAAAGGAAGCCTAGTGTTGGCAGTGTTGTGAATGGATCTGCCCTTGTATTGGAGGCGTTAGTGATCTTTTATGTATTCAATGAAAAGCGGGACCTTTCTAGAATGTTTACATCATGCTTAAATCTGTCCATCACTTTCATCTATTATTTGCCTCATTTATAAACACACGCGTTTAAATTTTTAATTTAGTAACCGGGTTCGTCCTCTTCATTGGGCACGTGCAACCGCTGCTGTCAATCATCAACATAATCGCAAACTGCTCTGCGCTGCTCACCGCATATTACGTCATTGTGAAGGACGACGACGAGGATGTCGGCGACTCTCACGAGTCTATTAGTAGCGCGGAAGTAGGGGAGCGTTACCCCTTGCATGACCAAAGAAGAAACACTCGGTAAACTCTTTTTCCACCGTTTCCGCTAGCCGTGTAGCTTCAGGAACTATCTGAGCGTGAGCCGGAGTTTCGACACGAGTTCGATGCGCTCGTACTCGCGCAAAGGATCGGACTTCCCGGACGACTCCGTCTTTCTTTTCGCTACATGATCTCGCCACCTGACACGCTTATTCCATTTCAATGCGATAAATTTATTGGTCTTTCCGGGGGAATCAGGATGCCAATACCAAAGTAAGGGAGACAACAAAATCAGAAGAACTTTGAGGACCGATATTCATTGCATACAAACCGTAATATCCTGGAGAACTGAGAGTAGATAATCGTACTCATAGTCAGTGGCATGAGAAGTAGCATTGTGGAAAACACAAACAGCAAAACGCAACGCACTTTCGCCACAAGTGGAAACCATCGGAGTGAGTGAGGTGGACTGCGCCATGAGGGCCGACGATCACAGAAGAAGACAAGGAACAATATGGACAGCGATATGGTAACTGGAAGATAACCGTAAATCAAGGTATGTGCATATGTATATGGTACTGAAGTAGTGAGGCAGTCATCAGCTCCGTTGCAGACAAACGAACAACTTTTCATTCCGTCAGCTAAAATAGATATGGATAGTTTGCATATCTCTACATTTATGCTCATTTATACGACCTACTGGCGATCGGCCAACCTACGTAAATGGAGATCATGCTTTTCCAATAGAGCTAACAAAGAGTACAATGTACAAAATAATGCGCTGTTGATAGAATCTACATTAGTCCCGACAACATTTTGCTGTTTCGGCTTTTGTACGCATGCTCTTCTCTCAGTTTTACTTCATAAACTCATAAAAATTAGCGAAAGGGAACCATGATTTCCCTCAAAAAGAAAGAAAACAAACCAGCAATCTCTGTGAGACTGTCAACGTCACCGTAGTCCACGGTCACTGCGCGTTTCCAACGAATTGAGCGAAATGGTCGTCGATGTCATTGCGGCTGAAGAAGACGTCGTCGTAAGCGGACCTGGATGATTTGTGCCCGAAGCAGCTACAATATAAAAAAAATTACTCTTTACATTGAAATTGATGAAATTTTGAAGAAATTATTTTCACGCTTGCCGCTCTCCTGGACATTGTTGGAGGCGGTGCACGGTTCTTACGGCTTTTGGCCAGGGCCCAATTTCCCTCCATATACCTTTCCAAAACGTCATATGGAGATTTGTTATATCGATGCACCCTATCATAAAGTGGTGACGCCCTTGTTAAATAGCAGTAACAGGGGGGAACTGCTTCAGGTCTCGGAGGCGCGTCAGGGTTGGCGTCGTTGTCGGAATCTCTCTGCTGATTCGCTATCCTTTCCTTTTCATGGTCGCACTTGTTCAATTCGGGAAAGACCTTGAAGATTGTCCGAATTCCTCTCAGATACTCGTTGTACTTGGCGGGTGTGAGCTTCGGCTCTTGTCGCAGAGCGGACTGGAGGTATTCTTTAACCTCTTCCGCATGTTCCACATCGGACCAGTCTATTACAGACAGGAACGCGTGAATGCGGACGTCTTCCAGTTCACTTTCACTTTTCTTCTTCGCGTTAAAAAAGTGCACCTTCCGTGGATCCATTGGATCGACGGCTAGACGACTCACTGCAACCGGAAGCTGCCTCCAGTCTATAAAGTACTGGAGAAAGCATGCCAGTTGTGACCAGTGCTCGGCGTCAAAGAGTGCTGGAGCCGGTGCTTCTATCGTGTCAGGAGCTGGCGCTGCTTCTGCATCTATCACTTCTGCAGCTGGCGCTGCTTCTGCATCTATCGCTTCTGCAGCTGGCGCTGCTTCTGCATCTATTGCTTCTGCAGCTCGCGCTGCTTCTGCATCTATCGCTTCTGCCACAGCTACGACGTCCACAGCAGACGGCAATTCTATCGCCCCATTGGATGAATACATCACTGCAGCCTCAGGCAAGGTATTCTGGACGGCCGTCCATGTCTCCTCTGCCAACAACCCTTGCAGAGTCGAGTTCGAAGCTTCGGCTGCACTCGTTTGAGCATCATGTTCCTCATCGTAATACTCCATAAGGAGCTCTGAAATTATTTGTTGACGGCCTGACATACTAAACAAAAATGATTTACCGGCTTCGGGTTCGTCGTCGGAGCTGGTTGGAGAAGACCTGTAGAATTTGAGAACACACGAGGCTATTGGCAGGCCATCAAGGTCTCCTGGTTCCTTGTGTTTCATATACTCGCACTGATACACTGTAAAATGGGACAAATGTTAGAATTAGTTGATAAAAGTTTCATATTCTACCTGTTTGTGGTGCGCATTGTTCAACGGTGGCGGTTTGAACGGCATGGACATCAACCACAGTCGAGTCGCTTATTTGGTTCCTTCCACAATTAGTCGTCAACAACTGCTTTCTTCGAATGACTAATTTTATAGGAGGTCGCGTTTGCTGCCCTGTACGTTTTTCATAACAGCGATCATCATTACTGTTTGCATGTATTCAGTTACCTCCGTCTTGGACAGTTGGTTCGGAAGGGTCGTTTTCCTTGCGAGACGTGGAACGCATATGGCCGTCATCCTGGTCAGTCTTCTTCGGATCATCCTCTGTGGTCATGTCGGGCCGTTCTGTGGTTGGGAAATCCATAACATCTTGACCTGCTACTAAACATCGATAGGCTTTGTAGTTCCGCTAGTAACATACCTGGTGCGAATTCAGTCTTGTACTCATTAGCACACAGAACACTTTCGTCTGATTTGTCAACAGGATGCTGCTCACGACTACTACGCTCGAGTATCTCCTTCTTCTCTCGACTTGGACGGCTCTGGACAACTGGCACAATGGGAACTTTCTCTTAACAATGATAATTTTTCTCTTTTCGTAAACCGCTAATTTACCTGTCTTCAGTGCTTCCTGTTCATAGTCTTCACTGTCAGAGCTCTCGCTCGAGGAGAGAATTTGCAGCTTCTTAAACCGCTTCTTCTTCTTCTGCATCGTCCTTTGGCTGGAAGAAGTGTCGACGCCACTGATCGCCGCTGTCTTCTTCACTTGACCGAACCCTAAGAAACACAGAGTATTTGTGAACATATTTTCCACCGTCTACCTTTGTCGTGAGGCGTCGTACCAGGACAAAAGAATAACGCGTCTATGACAGACTTTTCCCTTCGGCGAAGTTCCTCAGCCGAAACAGCGATGCTGCTGGGTCTCTTCTTCTTTTTTGTCTCTTCTGAACATACGAAAATATTTCAAAACAATTTTTAATTTTAGTTACCTTTCTTCCTAGACTTCTCAATGACCGAGTTCTTGTGGGAAGAAGCAACTACTTCTTGGCTTGTCTTCTTCTTCTGCGTCTCCCTAATCGCCGTCGTGGGAACGGAAGGGCGAACGTTTGCATGGTTGACTCTGTTGACAGCTTCTTCCTTCTTCTCAAGCACCTTTTTCTTGGCCTCTCGCTTTCCTAAGAAAGCCTAGGTCCACTAATATTCCTTCAACCTTCACGTACCTCTCTTAGGAGCCTTTCTCCTTTCGCTTCTTCTTTCCCCCTCATCGTAACTCTCGTCGTCGTAGCTCTCGTCACTTGCCGAAGAAAGCTTGTAGTAGATAGGAATACTCTTTGCGTTCCTCTGCGGCTGCTCTGTAAAGGTACATGCATCATATCAGAATCGTTATTCGGTACACATAATTTCGTACTATAAACTCTATCGGTGTTTAGTCTACATTTTTGCATTATTTAACTTCAAAACGGGTAGTTGCTTGCTAGCATCAATCAAACTGACCACGCTGAGCCGTCGCAATCAGATCCTTCACAAAAGAATCTTCAGAATCATCAGAGTTCGATCTTTCCCGCATCCTTGTGTTTCGTCCTGCAATGAAACGTAGAGAAATTTGAAAAAGCTCTTCGAGTGAGCCTTTGCGGCTTCGATCCGTTATGTACTTTATTACCTTTCAATGCCTTCTTTCGCTTTGAGAGCTCCCGCTCTACGGCTTCTTCATCATTGTTGCTGCAAGAGGGAACACGGCGAGTCCTTTTCAGCTTGCTTTGACCCTGCCTTGGAGCTTTGAGCTTTTCAGCTTGCCCTTCAATTGTAGCTGTACAAGATTAAGTTGTGAAAATGACAGTAATACCTGCTTTCTTCTCCTTCTTCAGAACAGATGTGCGTGCTACCGGTACAGTAACACTGGGAGCGGGGGTAGGAATACTCTTCTGCGCAGGTTTCTTCACCTCAGGAGGCATGCGAGGTATTTGAGGTGCATCTGGCTTCTTCTTTTGGATTCCTAAGCACGACGCTTCTCCGAATAGTATTTGCGTATATAGCGCTTGAATTTCCTCTGCCTTAGCCCTCTTCTTGATGATGCTGCAATAAGTTTGACTCTTATTCACATTATTTTTATACGTGAGATCTATTTTGTGGTCACAAATACGATTTTTGCACCATTTAGAGCAGAAGTCATGTTGTTTCTTTGATACAAAGCCTATTCTCAGGCAACAGGCTGATACAAATAAGCACTGTTTTGCACATAAGTAGTATATATATGAAAGAAAATTTATGATTTATCATACATATGTCAAAACAGGTCAAAAATGGGCCATTTACATGTCGTTCGTATATATAGCTCCTTGTATAAGCACATATTCCTTACCTCGCTCTTCGCGCCTCCGCGGTGCCTGATGCTGCCCGCGCTGGTACGTTGCTTTTCTGCATGGTCCGGCTACCTTGAATGATTAACATAAACTGTGCATGAGGATAAGCAACACGCTAATCATCTCGGCACGCCACAGGAGCGCAGTGCGACGTGCACGGTAGTAGCTGCCTTTTGTATTCAGCAAGGAAGGGGAAGCGACGCAATCGCAGTCGAGGCCCCGCCATCATCACGTGCCGACTAGAGACTCCCACGCAACGCACGCCGGGTCAGAAAGCGAGGAAAACAGTATTCGGCTGCTAAAGCAGCGCCGGAGGAGAGCGACCGCTGAAGGAGAGGGAAAACTCCTCTTATGATGGCAAGCCCGTTGCGGCTGCCCTGGTGGACGTGTGGAGACGTCACACCAGCGCGGCTCAGCTGAAATCCCGCACACAAGACGGACGTATAGGGCCAACGGAGAGGAAGAGAAAAGGCCCCTTACAGGTGCAGTTCATTTGAATGCACGCCGCCTTGATTGCGAGACTGCGTTTGTAGTTGCGTGACACAGGGATATTAAGCAGTAGACAGAGAGTGGAGGGGCCAGTGTGGCAAGCAACTCATTAAACGAACCTTAGAGGGAACAGTCAAGACGGGCACGAAGACGTCGCGCAATTACTGACAGCTCTGCCCGACTCGGATCTAATGAACGCCGAACACAGGCCGACGTTCCAGGTGTTCATGTGGCACCGAAAAACATGAAGCGGATTACGGAGGAGTCCGTATCGGCGCAGCTAGCGGAATAAGCTGATCCAAGAAGTGAGTGTTTATAGGAACGAGCCTTGCCTGCGTTAGGACAATGATGCGACGATAGATACCAATCGGATAAACACAAAGAGAAACCCTTATTGAATTCCTAAGAGAACCTGCACAATGCGCAAAGATTCGGTCCAATTGGAGGCAGCGCTGCTAATCACTCTTAAATTCAAAATCGAACCAGATTAATATGCCTGCAAAAAATGGGTGACAAAATTAATCCGCAGTTTAGCCAAAGCCAACGTTCAACGGCAGTGGCTTCAGATGATTTTAAAGGGGACAGAGCAATGTGTTTTGCGTGAAAAAATGACATTCGAGCAAGAGTCACTAATTTGTTCACGTGATAGTGTTATGGATAACGGAGAACGTCTGGCCGTCGCTCCTCGCTGCGCCCGAGCTCATTTCACCTCGCCCGGACGCAGCTCCGAATGAGTCATTCTTCGTGTGTTGCCTATTTTCTCGTTAACGTGTCATACGGAGAACGGGAAGAGTGAATACGGAAGTAAATCAGAACGCAAGAGGGGCACATTCATTCGACATTGCTGGGAGCAGCAGCCTAACTGCATTATTACGCTATATCTCACATTCAAATTATTCGGAATTGGACTGAAGATTTCTTCAGCTAAGGGAAATGTACTGTATCAACTGCGGTTCTAACAGAAACAAGCACACCACACCTGCTTTCGCCTATCAAGATGACAGCCACGTATTTCTAGCAGTACGCCATGATCAAAGCAGCGTGATCAAAGATGACCCTCGTCGAACGTGTGCTCGATTTTGCGTACAATTTAGTAACACACTGATTTCGAAGAAGCTACCGTTCTGCTTGCTTGTGCGCATTTACATGCAGCTTTCCCTGCGAGAGTCGCCATGTCGCTGATAGTATACTGTAAAACTTTCTAGCAACATTTTTATTTCATGTTCTCTCATTTGTTATGTCGGTCTTCGTTTTTGTTATTGCACCTTGCAATAAAAGGAGTTTGGCGACTACTGTAAAGTCACCAATCATGTTCGGCGCTGTGGGACCTCACAAAGTTTTCGATGATCTATGGAATTAGGGGACTACTGAGTCACAAGACCATCATCCCGAGTTTAGGTCCATGCCGGTTATGTAAATTGTGAATTCTTTTTATCATCAAATTCCCACACAAGAGTACCACACCACTTTTCGCAAATAGAAAATTGAAGGCAAGTAAATTAACAAGAATTTGCTGAACAGTTCACTGGAAACATCACGTTCCCATACGGACTTGTCTGAAATACGGAATTCCTACAACTACAAAACGGCGAAACCAACTTCAGTTTTGATTTACGTTCAGCATCGGTTTTCCAATTTTGTCTTTGCTGGCACGAATCAGATGCAGAGTCACTACACCAATATTCCAATTGTCTGTCAAAGGTACGAGATGTAACAGTTAGCACGACATTTTGAAGACTCCCGAATTTACAAAAAAAAGAATTTTGCATTTGCGCTATCCTGCCATTTATTGCACAATAACTCCCACAGCTCTGTGTGTTTTGTTTTCGGTCCTTCTAAAGATCTCTAGCTCAGAAGGGAGATCTATAGGTTCAATTCGACAGCTCTACGGGCTGACGCAAACGATAGAAGGACAGCGGATCAAAACGACGTAAGAGTCCATTCTTCCATTTGCTTCTGAAGGCGACTTTCCTTGATCTTTCCAAAGTTAACGAACTTCTAAAATTCAAATCGTTCGATGTAATGGTAATTCAAACTGCACTAGATTGAGGAGAACATGTTCAATTTTCCAACCCTGGCTCAGTAGCACACGGATTGCTGAAGACTTCAGTGCAGGTGCGCCGACTGTGATTAACTGTTTCCACGACCAACAATGAGCATATATCACAGAGACTCTAAGCGCGCACCGCATTGTCAACAATTTAATGGAAACACATAAAACGAACAAAAATAATTATCATGCTTTACAATTCTGAATCAAACTGAGAAATGATATAATAGGGAGCACTTAAAACTCAAAAGTTGCGGATATTGGGAAGATATAACACGACCGTAGACACAAAATGAAGAATCAAGACATTTCCATATGCAGAGTGACAACGTCTGTTGGTTCATTCTAAACAGTTTAAGGAGAGCCGTCAAATGTAAAACTTACCAATGCGTTGTCCTTACACTGCAAGCGTAGCCTTCAACAGTCCTTGGTTCATACTGTAAATGTGACAAAGTGTAATGAGTGAAATTGTATAAAAAGTGTGCTCTGTTAACGAAGAATTCCTATACCATTCCATATCCTTCAAAGTTATCCAAGTATGTCCATTAGCTGCCCTGCTGTCACAGACATTTTAATCGTAGAAAGTGTCGATATTTTGTGTCACCTAACGGCGCATATTGACTTGTTACAGTTACATAATTGGGCTGTCGCATTGCAGAGTATCTTCATGCACGCGAAATTGTGTGCGCCCCCTCATCATGTTGACACCCCGGACGGTAGTCATTGCCTGCAAGCAGTGCCACCGATCGTTGCACAAATTAGCGCCAATCGGATATTGCAGAGGGTCGTCGCTAAGTCGTGACTACTTGCTTCCGCTATAATATCACATAATGCGCGTATTCCTCCCGTTTGGAGCGTAATCGCCAAGTGCGTCAATTGAGTTATTTTGATCTCACGGTCCAATCTAGGAGCCAGCGCTCACAATAGGACATCATTATGCACGAATGCTTGCGCGAGATGTGTTACGGTGATTAGGCGCCTAGGCCCCAAGGGAGGCGACCGGGCGCCGCATCCTCGCAGGAAACAAATCACCTCAGGCAATCAATTACTTCCTCACCCAGCTGCCCAAAGTGTCAAAGCGATGAGCGCGCAGCAGGAATATGTATGCAATATCGAGCGACGATCAATCATGCACTCAAACTTCAACCGCGGCCACTGGCCACTTGTCCGCGATTTCGGTGCCCGTTGGCCGAAGGTTATCCCATGGCGCTGACCTTTCGCAATATGTTATAAGACACCGCGGCGGCGCACTCTCGCCGGGCCCGCACATGTGGGTGATAAACAACCGTATAACCGGGCGCTCCGCGCTTATGCCCATCAGATGGCGGGTTGTCACCGAGACTCACCTACAAGGACTACTCGATCAGGCTGTTAGTTGGCAATTCTTTGTCAGCGTTCAACTGCGCGCATAATCCACATCTGCCCCGGTCCTCTTCTTCCTCGAACTGTCATCAATCAATCAGTCGGCTATGAGACAATAAAGAGCGTTTCCCGCTCATCCCGTTTACCGGCGCTCCCATCCCATCCCTTCGGCTACAGTACCCCCCCGCAACGGTGTGTCTGCCGTACAGTTCACGGTTTTATGCAATCTCTTTCACATATAAATAAAACAGTTACACGCGACGAATCAAATAGTTGAGAAAACGCACTGCTAACAACTTGTGAGCTCACAAAAGCGGAACAGAGTGTGATAGACGGAAAGAGACCTGGACGAATAAATAGCACTATGGAAGTAGTATGACGCAGATTGAGGATGGACTAGCGTGGTTTGCGACTGGGCAAGAAATACGATAGGAAAGTGTGGAAATAAATGAAGGATAGAGTAAAGCTTTGGTCGAAGCAGGGTAAAGTGCAGAAACTGGCCGATAGCACCGGAATGAGATCTGCGGAATGGAAAATGCGGACGGGCGAGGGACGGACGGAAGATACAAGTGGAGTACGCGCTGCGTACAAGTGGGATATATACAAAAAGCACCTGAATATTTAAGCTGTTACGGCTGCGGCTGTACAGCCAAACACGTAGTAGGAGGCCGAGTGTGACAATTCAATATTACATTTGGCAAGATGAGTGAAAAGCATAACTGAGTAGTGAGCGATGGACTCTAATGTCCTTGCTGTCGACTAGACGTTCTCTACTCCCTGTATGGCTTGCAGTAGGAGTAGCGGTGGTTCATGTGTTGGGAGAAGCTTCCACTGTGGCTGAACCGTTTCAGACATTTGTCACACTAAACACAGGACATGAACTAGATCCCCTTGTGACCGGCGACTTACTTGGAACGGTTTTTCTCCCGAATGGAGTCGTTTGTGCTCGGTAAGATGGTGCTTATGCTTAAACGCCTTTTCGCACACATCGCATTTGTACGGTCGTTGTCCTGTAATTACGGCAGTACAATATTGGATTAACATAATAGCCATTATGCAAGCGAAAGGGGATAGATCAGCTGCGCGGGGACGCGCGAGGTCATTAATTAAGCGGCGCGACCACACGTCCAAACGGACTACCGCTTACCTGAATGTTCGTATTTGTGGCGAGCGAGCGAACTCTGCTTTCCGAACATCTTGTCGCACTGGTCGCAGGCGTAGAGACCGTCGTCGTCCACTTTGTGAACCTTCCAGTTCTGTCGCATCTTCTTGGAACTCTCCGAATGCTCGGAGAGACTCTCGTCGATCTCTTCGCCTTGCTGAAAACAAGAACGGTCACAAGGGTTCCCAACTCTTGATGCGAACCTCAAGCACTTTTTGGAGACCTGCGAGACCGTTGGTGCCCAGCATCGAGTACTGGGAGAAGAAGTTGTTTGACGCAGGCCAGATGCTCGATGCCGAAGGAGAACCGGTCGTCCGACTGGCCTCGCTCATCTGGTCACCGTCCACATCGGGACTGGGAGTGCCGGAACCTGAGTGCTGCTGGTTGGTCACACTCTGCATGACGTCCTTAAGAGACTCGGTCTCCTTCTTCATGAAGCCAAGGAGGCTCGTCGGACTCCACACCTGGTCCACGGATCCCTCGGAAGGAGCTTTCGTTGGGGAACTCTCTTCCTTGCTGGCCGTGCTGCTGCTGGACGATGGCCGAAACGAGAGGTCTAGTGGCGCTTCGCCTCCCTCGGCGCGAGTTCCGTTCGCGGATTGCGTGGAGCTGGGCCGCTCATCTTTCGAGTTGGACGTGAGCGCCTGAAATTAACTTTTTAATAGGTGGCTGGCAAGTAACAAGCTGTTGCCGATGTAAATGAAGATAAATGCGGTGGGCATGGACCAATAAATCAACGCAGGTGAACGGGCCGAGTGGCCACCGCTCGATTGGCTACCATCAATCAATGCGCAACACAATTAACCACACTTACTTGAGCAATTTGGTTCCACGCGGTCATGAACTGCACGGGGTCGTTGAGCACCGGGCCACCCGTTCCGGTGCCGCAACTTGCTGTCGCAGATGTTGCAGATGTGCACTTTTGAAGATCGCTCCAGTTGGAAGCCTTGCCCGCACTGCGGTCGTTGGTCGTGACCAGCCGGTTGCTTCGCCGCTGTTTCGCCCGAGTGTTTTGGAACCACACCTGAAAGCTTTTTACATAAGTTTTTTTGCATAATTCTTGGCGCATATGCGTTTTTTATGACGACAGTGCACCCAATAAACTGACTGTCGAGGAAGAGCGATAAAAAAGCGCAATTCAGAGCGGCCGTAATAAGGCTGTGGTCAGGTGTGAGGAAGCGACAATAAAACAGCGTAATAAATCAGCTTCACTGCCACCCGCAGCTGATTGCGACCGACCGTCTGCACGCGCCCGTGACGCCGGTGGATTACGGTAGTCAAACATCAAACAATCACCTGGACGACGCGTTTGTTCACGCCGATCTGTTCGGCCATAGCACTGAGTTCGTACTTTGACGGAAACGGATTCCTCTTGTACTGTGTGTGAAGGATGGCCACTTGGGCGTCTGTCAGGAACGATCTGGAGCGCAGAGGACGCCACTCAGACTTGATCAGAGGGTTGATGTTGGAGAGCAGATTCCAGTTGTCCTTGTCCGTTGCTTCGGACTCTGTGGATTCTGTTGCCGACTCATCGCATTCGGCTTTAGGAGTGGACTCGTCCATTTTCTCTTCTAGTTTGTCCTCCATCTTCTCCGAAACTTCAACTTCTTCCTCCATTAGACTTTCAGTGAGATCTTCGCTAATTTCCGGAGTTTGCTGCTTTTCACTGGAGTTGTGCCCGTTTGATGACGTGGTGGAACTCTGCATTTGATGAGTGGTCACACAAGTATCGCTCGAACAAGACATACCTGGATGAGCTGCTGTTGAAGCATCAGGGCGCTCGGATTCATGAACATGGAACTGTAGGCTGACATATTCTGAGCGGACTGTAGTTGTAGAAGGGTCTGATAGAGGGCTAGTTGCTCCATGGATCCACCGATGAGGTTCGCCAACTGCGAACTGTTTCCGACGTTTACTTGGAGTTGTGTGCACTTCTTGCTGCTCATATGCGACGAGAAGGAGCCCGAGTGAGAGAAGCGCTTGTGGCAGTTGGGACACTGAAACGGACAGAAGTGAGCACACCGCGTAAGGTATCGTAGTCCGCGACGGCCATGGCACTACCTGCCTTGCAGCGTGCCCCTAGCAACACCAATTGTGCTCACGACTCCGCCCCTTAGTCGAGCCTCATCAAGCGATTTGTACTCTCGGCGCCGCCCGCATATAAACAAACCGTAGACCACGTTGGTGTGCCGGTGACGCCTGCTCGCCAATAAGTCGCGAACACAGTTTATAACGTAATCAGACACCTTGCTAAGACGGTGGATAACCATCTTCCCGAGAGGGCACTGCGAGGGACAAGCAGATTGTAAACAGAGCCAAGTCTCGAGGCTCAGTGGTAATGCGAAGGGCCGACCGGCTGTGACCGTAATCGCCGATGACCTCCCGCGTGCCACCCATGCGCCGTAGGTGAAAGAGGAGAGGTTGTGAACGTGTGGCATAAGATGTCTCTTGCCATATGTCGTGCCAATCAGATAAACAATGGATTAGCCGATTAAAGGATGCGTACAAGGGACATTTGTGCCTCCGTTTTACCCCCTTCTAAACATGCGCCAAAACAAAATCGTTTCGCGTCCGTTTCCTCCTCATCCCCTTTGCGGTATTCTAATCTGTCCGGTGATCAAAGGAAGTGTTTGAAAGGGAACGCGGGGGCAGAAGAACGTCCCGTGGCGCACCTGGGACCAAATGAATGTCCGCCAAGTCTTTCGTCTCGCCGTTTTTCTTACAAAACTTGTGTCAATCAAGGCAAGTACACGCGCACTTCACACGCTATGAATGAAGCGCGGAATCATTAAAAAGCTCAAACGAGCGACTTTACACCGATGGCCCTCCGCCTACGGTACGTCCTTGTTTGGACTCCTTCTGTCGCCAGCGCTACTCGAGCTAATCTGGTGTTTAAGACGGACCTCAAGCACAGGCCTAATTGTGCTGTGTCGCCCAAAAAGACAAAGAGCCTTACCTCAAAAGGTTTTTCGCCTGAGTGGATGCGTAGATGCTCCTTGAGATGATGCTTGAACTTGAAAGCCTTCGAACACTCGTTACATTTGAATTTGCGCAACGCATCGACGACGCCTGCACTGGCTGAGGCTGGAGAAGTTTCGGACATGTGGCTCTTAAGGAGGATAGCAGATGAATCCGTCGTTGTCTCAACGATTCCCATCATAGTCCGGTCCAGCTACCTGTAAGCAAAAAAAACTTTTACTGGTCGTCGCTACGGTCATTAATCAGCGGACAAAAACGATATGAAAAACGCAATGTCCCAATGATTCACTTGGCAAGTGCGCTCCGAGTTCTGGCCGCCGGAGTAGTTGGGATCGCGGTTCCACGTAATGAATACATTACGAAAGCGCGCACTCATTAAACCGATGCCTGCCGTCGCTCAACGGACATCGGCGACTCATCCACAGTAAAAGTAGGTAGAACAATCAGGCATATGTGAGTGTGTGCGTGTGTCCCACTCTTCCCTCCTCTGCCGTGTGTGGGCACATTCCCATTTCCAGGAGAGTCGAGGAGAATCTATACGCCCAGAGGCAAATGGCGGGGCGTGGCACGCGTGTGGTGTGCCGGTTGGTTAGCCAGGGGTGCGTAAGGTGGAAGCACGTTCACGGGAGGGACTCTCCTCTGGCCACGCGCGCCCGCGCTCGCAGCCGAGTCAGAAGCGAGTAGCTTTCGCGCAGACTGGCGACGAGCCACCTTCGTGAGGCGTATAAAGTAAAGTAAATTAGATTGATTAGTGTGAGCCGGAAAGAGCACAGAGCTGCTGCTGCCGAAAAGCGCTTACCTCATCGTGTGCGCCGCCGCAAAGTTACCGTAGGCGCGAAATTGGGCGACGAGCGACGCGGCCGCTCGAGGTAAGACTAAGAGAGACACACCTAAACCCTTAAGATGCACAAATTTCATTTCCGCTTCGAAATGCAAATCGATCTCGAGGGCTGAACAAGGAATTCTCATCGGTGTTCCTCCTCTGAAGAACCTTTGTGTTCTTGCTTTGAGTGCTCACCCGCCAAAGGCAATTTGGCCGGTCGGTCACCTATGTTGCCCCGAAGCGCGGTCTCATCATCGCGGTTCTGCCTGTCGCTTTCGTGAGGCAATCAACATAAAGCTTTCTTCCTCACCGCAGGCGCTTCTCATCTGGCAACAGCAGAAGGACAATGCGCGCTCCGCTAGAGGCGCAACAAATTTGCCCGAAAAGGGCACACGGATTCCAACGTTAAGGTCTGACGAGCGTCGCGCGTGCACTACTGAACAGCGGCCGGAGTCCCAACAGTTAAAAGCGGCGCCGCGCAGTTTCTTCGAACGTACGGGCCAACACAGACTAATTTAAAATTAGATTGAAGATGAGCGCCACCTGAGCCGCGAGCAGAGGGCACCGCGGCCGAACCCTCGTCCGTAGCGTTCGGCTCTCGAGAGACAACCGGCTCGCTTAAACATGAAAGGGCCATCGCCCACCGCACCTCCACACTCCTGCCTTCCTTGGCACACGAGCGCATCACACAGCCAGGGAAAATGAAAACACTCACGTCAGAGTTGAAACGTATTTAAAAACTTGACGTGTCCGCTGATTATGCGATAAAACAAAGCGCTGCGTTGCAGTGATCCCGGCGACATGTCGTTTTGACGTTTCACACAACGCACACACGAACGTCTCGCGAAGGGAAAGTGACCAGCGGCGACTTTACCTGGATTAGGATTGAACGCATAACCTGCCCGTTATCAGAGATTATGAACAATGGACCGAAAAGAACCGTTGCGTGGTCGTCGCCGCGAGCGACCACCCGTTCGCTCTCGCTCTCGTCACGTTTAAGGTACGTCAGTTCATTTAGATCTGCTCAGATATGGAAAAACATGCGCACAAACAGCGGGACTTTCAGTAACACTCTCACAGCGCAGAAGTTGAACCGAAAACAAAAAGGAATTACATTAAGCGGCGCAGTTAAACCCGTCCGGCCATCCCGTATCCCGAAGAAAGGTGTTCCACTAAACTTGTATCGTGTCATATCGCAGACACGTTCGGAAGAGAAAGTCTATTTAGGACAAACGAAAGGTGAGACAACCCGGGCGACAAGTATCCGAAAAAGCGGATCCATCAAAGTTTTCGCAGACCTACGGTAGCCGCGCACACGGCCAAAAGGTTAATGGGAACCTTTAAGTAATGCGATGCAGATCTGGTGTCCATGTGGTCGCCAGCCGTTGCATACGATAAACACAAAGGGGAAGGAACATCTAATGCACGGCGCACAGCTACTGCGTAAAATCAAAATCAGTGCGGGTAGGAGAAGTTGGGCCAGGACGGGGCTGAACCGACCGGCTGCCTACTTGTCATGTAGCTCAACTCTCGCTCCTTTCGTCACGAGAGCAGCTGGAAGCGCTCGAGGAGGTGAAGAAGGTCACAAAAGGGTGTGGAGAACAAGGGGCGTGGCCACTATTCGCTTTGGGCGGGCTCCTGGGACATGGATTTAGTAGGTTCGCCCATGATTCAGCGTTATCTATCTGAGCCCCAATCCGTAATTGTCACAGTGAACCTCAAAGATAACAGATAAGGTAATTTGATCGGACCTTTTCCCAAAAGCGACCACCCTTACCGGAGGAACCACTTCTTTCGTAATGGTACCCAGTGAGTGGTTTTGCGAAATGTGCAAGGATGAAGGCTAAAAAGAGGGTTTCCCGGGCGTTACCGGTGCCACTTGCCTCGTCCCAACAGTAGCCACTTGAGACAGACAAAATGGATTATGGCAACAAGGGAGGAAAGATCCGTGTGGTCGCCCATCTGTCGCTTGCTTGAGCGCCTCCTGTCGCGTAAGGAGCATAAATTGAAAGAAGAAAGGCGCAGGGGGCGGGTTTAACCTCGGCACAGGTGTCGGCAGTGCGCGAAAATTTGCCGCAGTTGTTGCGATATTTGGCGAAGCGCTCTTGCAAGTTTTTACCGTATACGCGGGTGCCCCGAATATGGGTATTTGCAATGGTGCGAGGGGCAGATGTTCAAACAGCGTAGGGGGTACGCACGGAAAAGACAGGTAGCGCTTACATGGCGCAGGCGCCAATGTGCTAATTCTTGGCACAAATGTTTGCCCACAGTAGAAGTGTACACTCATCTGCTGTCCGGTAATCGTCTTAGGCCGATTAGCGTAATTGGCACACATGTGTGCGCGTGTGTGGTACACCGTCTGATTAAGTGGGTAATCCGTGAGGCCAACGCGATAGATTTACCGTAATTTAATCAGCGCGACGACAGGCAGGCCTTCTCGAGGAATAGGCGAGGCCGGCACAATTCGGGCACAGATGTCACACAGTAGCCATTTGAGGAGATGTGCCTGCGCACGTCTGACTCAAGTTCCCTTCGCGACAGCAGGCACGCAACGGTTATAAGTGGCAGTAGTTAGAGTACAGGGGGCCGCACCGATTCACGGCACGGGGATAAGTGGTGGCCTTGCGGACGACGCGACTAGACAGTTGCGCGCAGCGTAGATCACACAACGATTACGGCACAGTGGCGCTTTTCGGCTTTTGTACTCCTCCGGTGGGCGCACACAGTGGTGGCAAGGTGTTGTGGAAGTAAGGTGAATGGTCTGTGACCGTTGGGACCTCTTTCTTTGCCGCCTCCGTTCACCTTTGATCCAATCCGATTAATTCCCAATCCTATCAAGGAGATCTGTCAATTCCTTATCCTCTTTAGGTAGTTCAGCAGGTACAGGAAAATCGGTCGTAGAGCCCTAAATTCAGAGCACAAAGACAGTTGTAAAGTGTCGCAATATGGACGGCCAAGACGCTGGTCTGATTAGCGCAAATTACCAGAGCGTGTGAACGGACATGACCTGTAATTACCCAACTCTACAGTAATTGTTACGACATGTCCGGTCTAGGTGTTGATTTACAGTAATTGAACTACTTTAGTGTGGGTGTGTGCGCCAGGAGAACTGGACAACAGCCGGTGTGCTGGCCCGGCGCTGGGGACAATTAGCAATTACCTATTAAGAACGGGGCAGCAGACAGTCTTATAATGAACGAGTGGGACAGGAAGTGGGGAGGCCTGATACGTTCGAGGACTCTAACGAACGAAAGAAGCGACGAGAACACAACGATTAATTGTCCATATAACGATCATTGAAAACAGATGAATTCGAAGCGCACGAATAGGTAAGTTGCGATGGCCGCGCCGACCGCGGCGCGAAGATATATCGGGGATTTAGCATCTGCCTTGCACCGCAGCCGGCTAAGAAATGAGCGCGTTTTGTTTCTTGCAAACGCGCGTCGCGCGGGCTAAAGAGCCTATCCCATCTATCTCTTCTTGTATCTCGTCATCGCCCGGTGGTTCGGCGGGTACTGTGCACCTGTTTGTATTTTAAACGACGCTCGCGGCGACTCCTCTAATACCAGCTGCCAATTCAACACCGACCGCACTCGCGCTGTGGTGCCGGTGGTCGTCATTGTGGTGGCCGCCTGAGGGGGTGACAAAATCCGCGCCTTATCCAATAGCGGTTTAACCTAAATATCAAAACTTAGAGTTCCACACCTTGAACTTCGGTTTTGACGTTTTTTCGGCGGATTAACTTTTCCTTGCTGTTCGCTGCACCAAAGGAGACAGGGCAGAAGAAGGAGTTTCCAAGAATCAATACCCCTACACCTGATCCATCCCCAAAACGCCTCAAGCATTGTGACCATGCCGGCGACGGTGCGGCCCAATATTAAATATTCAATTATAAGAGGCAGAGGAGTAGGAAGGAAGCGCAAGGAGCGAACGGGGCCACACGGAAGGAGCAAGGTTGTTTGCATGCGCACGATACATGCATAATAATTGTCGTTGTACATGAAGATGGTACATTAATAAAAGGCGAGACGCAGGGTGGCGCAAGGCCCGGGGCCAAGATTTCAAAATGTCGCCGGAGTCAGGAATGTTTCATTTCCCACAAGCGGTGTGAAAGTGCGCTGCCGCCGTGTTTGCCCAGCTACCGTACACCTTTCGCCCAATCAGCTAACAAGCCATAACGCCGCGTGCTCCACGTTGCTAGGTGACGCCTGCAGCGCTCTTCCGCGCCCGCTACCGTAGTTGGCGCACCTAGGCGGAGACAGGAACCAGGCGATGCAGAGAGTTTCAACCAAGCATCTGACTCCACAGTGGCTCCAAGTTACTTAACCAACATTCATTCTTTAAATCTGACGGCCCCGCCCAGTGGCGTTTGATTTGTGTTCGCCATGCTGGCGAACATGCATGGACATTAAATTAGGCATATCACTTTCAAGTCTTCGCATGTAGATGACGATCGAAATGTTTCAAAACGCCGGAGGCAGCGACGCAATTGTGGCGTGCTTGAAGGATTTATAAACGGAGTTCAAGTTCCCGCAGCTGTTAGGAGCATCGTTTAGCGCGCGGTGTCGTCTATAGTGCTCTGGGGAGTGCTAAAACATAAATGACGGTGTGTGTTCGGCTCACTCATTGCGAGGCGCTGCCGATTACACCTCCGGGATACATTGCCGCTTCCTTCGCGCATACTTATCTATCTTTGGTTATGTCTCTGGTGTGCCATTAAGCACATCGGGTCTAAGCCGAACTTAACTGTCCGCCTGGGAACGTTCGCTCATTTGTTTTGAGTGCCACGCGCAAATCCACTCTGAAAGTGCGCGGCCGCCGAGACGCGGCTAGGTGACGTCCGATACGGTAAACCGAACGGAAGCCGAGAAGTGCGATGCGTTTCCGAGCAAATGCACAAGATTAGAGATGATGGCCGCAGGGAGTGCGACTCCCGGCTTCGTTTGTTTGATTGACCGTCGTCGTGATTATTGCTCATATTACGTGCCGTCTTTTCCCATAGCCTCATTTAGGCTTGGCGGGTCGCGATTGCCGAATTAGTTGGCGGCGAAGGTACTCTTCTTCGTTGCCTACGTCCCTTCTCGCGCTTCTCGCCGTCTGTTTCTCTCGCTCTCCCTATAAGGCCATCCTTCGGTTGCCGCTGTTCTCGGCCTCTCAGTCGGGGCACTCTCGAGGGACGAAACGAGCGAGCGGTTTTCAGAAGGAAGAACCAATCAAGAGAATATGCCAGCTTTGACCGCGTGAGAATTTGTATCTTATACATACACACTTTTACAAATGTGCTTTTTCATGACAAATATCCCGTGGCACGGCAAAACTTCCAGGAAGCCACGGCTTTTTCCCGGCTAACAAGGTTCGTCTTTCTTCGCTGACGCAGTTGTGATGTCCTTTGCAAGTAATAAAAATGTGAATGTCTCTTTGCGCTTCTGCGGCACTTCCAAACCTGCATGGTGCGCAACATTACGGCGCCGCACGGGAAAGAGGATGCAAGGGGTGAGAGTGAGAAGACCGGTAATTGCGATCTCAAGACGGCCGATGCGTGGTCCGATGAATTCGCTTGATGAGGGGAGCCATCTGGCTTGCCGCAAGTCGTTTTGTCTTTGCGGGCGTCTCATGAAGGAGTGACAATCGGATCACCAGCAGATCGGCCCCTTGTGCCAGGCCAACTGTTCGTCGTATATGTTAATTGAGCTCGAAAGTCCTTTTGGCCTCTGCGCAAACACCGGCTGCCGAAGGGATCTGCCAGGGCCGGCGCGGCCTTCGGTAACACTTCTGCTGCAGGTCGGGAGCACAAAGACGGCGCGCATGCAGTACCATTGTTTACAGACGCTCTCCAGGAGTGGAAATAAGGAGATTAGGCAGAGCCGCGCGATAAACAACACCAGCGTCTTTGTTGCTGCCGTTGTAACCTCGCATATGCAAATGTAAATCCGCAGGACCTTAGCCTGCTAATTAACTATTGGCTGGCGCCACTGCTCAGCTGCGAGGCGTTCTAACGCTTCCTAATTAGCAATACTTCAGCGCACGTACTTTGCGGGAACTTTCGGCGCCCGCAGCCATTCATTGAGGGATGATCCGCACCTTGCGGCACACATGAAAGCAGAAGGTGCGCGTCTCGCTTTGCCGCATTCGCTGTCGGCAGCCTAAAAGTCACCGACATACGCTGTTCGCACAACCGAGGGCTGAATATTTCATTAACTGCGTCTCCTATTGCGTGACACAGATCAAAAAAGGCCGCACACTAAATGGATTAATGCAAACAGCTCCCGCACGAGAGCCATGACGACGCCGATCGTCGCGACATATGATGACAGTGACAGACAGGAACGGTGCATTTATTTAGATACTACGCCTAGGTGCACCCAGATCAGTTACAGTATCACAAAGTGATCAGAAGAACGAGTCCCTGCGAGGCCCTTGTTCCGGTTGCGCATTCCAAAGGTCAATGGGACGTTGTTCCTCGTAGGACGCGTAGCTGAAACAAGGAGGTAAACGAAATTCAGAGTTGCTAATTGCAATTACGTTGGAGCGACGTCCCACATCACAGCACCAAAGAGTGGATCTTTGACGCGAGTGTCGTCGGTGATGACGTTCCTGCAAATCGCTGGTCTAAGGGGACTAGGGTTACGGTAATTCATACTTGGACAGTGCGCGGTTATTGTTCTCTGCCTCGAATTTAACGGTGTCGAAGGGATCGGGGTCGAGTAGGTTGATGGCCACCATGGAAGTCAGGAAGAAGCAAGCAAGCGCGTAGGGACAGAACTCGAGCAGTTTAGCACTGGAAGAGACAGTTGAAGCTAGGTGTTTAGACTTCTTAACCCACATGAACGATGGCGGAATGACATTGGAGCAGCAGCCGCTCTCGTCGAAGGTTTCGCAGCAAGACGCTGTTTCGTTGCAGGTGTAGATGTTTGGCTGCAAAAGAAGATGATAACCCCTAGAAGAACACATGGCTCTGTCACATGGAAGCCAGGTTCAATATCCTTGTTGACGCATAAGGTTGTGCCCTTCACCACAGGAAATAGCCCACAAAGGAGCAGCAGGCTCCAAGCAACGTAGGAAATCATCAAGTGAAAGCTACGTGTCCAAGCGCATCCACGAAGGTGGATGTGTCCCTATGACTATGGAAACGGTATCCAAGGAACAGGGCACATTTCGCCTTCTGCGCCAATTTGCGCGCACCCACGGAGTTTGTGTGTCATATCGCCTCTGACAACGACAAATGAAGCTGTCGTACGTACTTGATGGAGTTAAGAATATAAATTGTTTGTTGGAAAGGCGAAATCAGTACATATGTTTGAGGGAAGTCCCAGCGGGGAATCGTCTCCCTTACTTGTCTTCCGCGCCTTCTCCAACTTGTTAAAAGAGCGCGGCGGACAGGAGAAACCACAGGAGGCTGCCGGAGAGACGGGCCGAGATCGAAATTTATGATTGAGACGTGTACAAGTTTAAAATGAATTCGGCCGTTTCAATTTGTGGCGTCGTCGTCGCTGTCGACGTTGTCGTCGTGTGCAATTGTCATTTTGTGCGAATCTCCTCGGGGGCATGCCGAAAATCGGCGACCCGACGCCCGAACGGGAAGCGCGCAGGGGCAAGCCGTTTCGGTGAGAAGGCCGGCTCTGCTTAACTATGGCGCAAACGGAAGCACAGCGGACGTGTGTCGTGACGTGGCCAATTGCCAATCTTGGACTAGTTGTTCCTGTCGGATGGCACCATAAATAAAGGCCGACAAACGAGAGTTGCGGAAACACGCGCGCCGGCGCGATCTCCAGCATCGCCGAGGATATCCTTCCTCACAGGGGCTAACGGACGAATTCACCGCCGTCGACACCACGTCCGGCACGCTACCAGCTACTTTCGTTGCTTGAATGGACACCGACTTCCGGCGAGACGATTCCATGCATTGACGACACTAATCACTACATTTCACACCACTTTTTCCTCTGGACCACACCATAGAAAATCCTAAGATGGGCCGTGGGAGGGTGTGCAACAATACAAGCTAATTATGGCAAACGGATAGGAGGCGAACAATCGCAGGCGTCAACGTTCAAGGGGAACCGCGAAACGAGCAGCGGAGTCACGATATTTCGGGATGCACATTGTTCGCGTGCTCGTTATTCGTCGACGGCGAACACGGTAGTCGGTGCCGTTACACAATCACGAAATCATGGACTTGTTTACACAGCAGTGAATGCGAAACTACACGTTTGGGCGAACTAAGGGATCGGCTGTGTTTAACTCCGGAGTCACAAATAAACACTGTGTGGGGATGGCAACGGAGAGTTTTACATCCTGATAGGAGTAGACTACCGATATGGCTTTCGTAAATCGGAGAAAATCACATCACAGTAGACCCTGTTTGGAAAACTTTCACCATTACCATTTAAAAATTTAACTCATATGAGCAATTACTACCGGGTGAGGGTGAGTACGGTACTGGGTTCTCGTGGCGAGACGCACAGTGCAAACTCGTAGAAACGGCTCTAGTACATATAAATGAATTTAATCTTCGCCTGTGCTTAGAGATCCGAACAGCGTCAGCGGTGAACCACTATGGTGAACCAGTAGCATACCTGATAGAAGAAACATATACAACTGCTACTCGATGCTGCGCAGCGGTTTCTGTTAAGAGGAAGGATGTGCGAAGTGGCGCTTAAGGTCAGATTCTGCGGTTTTCCCCCTTATCTTACTTTACAGAAACGCAATTGCTAGGGTGCTAAATCTCGATCGTCTTTGTAAACCCATCAGTGTTAAGAACGCCGCATTCTGCTTGATCCGAAACCGCAGGTTGTTCACGTATTGACGCTATTGACCCTAAAGAAGAGTGAAATATCATAAATACAAGAAAAAGTTTAAAATGAGATACCCACGATGTTATCCATTTCCACTGCTTCGACCCAATGAGAACACTTTTATCTGTCATAACATCATCCAGAGACTAACACTGTCACAAGTGCACACATGAAACACTCTGCGCAGGAGTGAGCAAAACGAAATGAGGAGGGCGAGCAGAAGAGAGCTACAGGGCCTTGGGCAACAACGTCGCCGTGAACTGAGATCAATTCTTGTCATGAACCATGGACGGCTCCATTGGGTTTGGACAGATCTTAAAATAATCTTTTATGTACAGGAGCTCTCTGAGGAATGATCGTTGCGGAGGGTACAGCACACACGATGACTACTTGCAGATGTCCACTTGCGTGGTATTCAGACACGTCTGACAAACCACTTTGCAACACCACTGGAATTTGCAGTTGCACTTCGTCTGAGTTTCTTGCGAGTAGCTATTGTAACCTCGTCCGCAGCAGAGCAGATCGCAACTGTCGGCACCGTTCGAGCCGCGTCTAAACGAGAGACATTATTAAGAAAATATATTTCCAGGGTGTACTGGCAGGCTCCCTGTTATGGCATACTTTTTGCCTAGCTAAGCAGTCACAATTTTGCTCAGTCGTATTTTCATAGTGGTAAATATGTCGCGCAACAAATAGGAGAAGATTTTTAAGAAGATTAAGATTAGCGAAATGTTCTTTCTTAACATCTTCTATTTCCAAACTTTTATATTCACCTTTTTAAAAAAATTCCCTTCCTTCCTAATAACTGATTCATTCCCAACTACGCACTCCCACTCACCGACAAACTCGTCCCTGCGTTCCCAGTGTTCCCGCCGACCTATCTGCCGCGCAATAGTCCGGCGAATCGTCCAGGTAGACGAGCTCGGTCTGTAGGGCTCGGCTTTTGCGGCGGCTCTGCCGATCACCACCTTTGGCTCGCGACACTCGATCGCGCTTCTCGGGTGGACTTACGACTTGCATGTTGCCGCGCGCGTTTATCTAAACCAAACAAATATAGCGCCTTATATCCGTCCAGCACACAGATCAACCGTGTGAATGATAGGTACCTGAATGCGTCGCGCTGCGCGATATTTGTTCGCGAGAATATTGCCCATGTGGCGCATGGACGGCAGTTGCATCCAGCACGTCTTCATGTTGCAGGAGCCGCTCACACCGTGGCACTTGCATCTGGGTCGCGTTTGGCGCTTAAGGAGCTTAACTCAGGACAAGCACATATCGAGAGGCTGCATGTCGCAACGGTACCTTTCGTCCGACCTCGTTGTTCCAGCGATTCATCAGGGAGCGACCGCGATCGGCAGATCGTTTGGGATATCCGTCTTCCTTTTCTCGGACGTCGATGAAATCTCGTGCGAAACGGTAACCGTAATCGACGTTGTCTCCGCAACCGCCCCAGTTCCACTGGTTGTCCACACCTTGCGGCCGTTCAGCCGTGGAGCATCCACAGCTCTGCAGAACGCCCATACGGCAGCTTCGGCCGATTTCGTGGCTCACCCCGGCAGACACAATAGAATAGGTGAAAGCTGCCTCCCGCGTCCCAAGTTTGTGGACTGGTCCGACGAGGTCGGAGCCAGGAGGCTTCGAACAGTTCCATCTCTCATTGCGAAATTGATGTTCGCACTCCTGATAGGTCGACTCTACAGTATCCCGCCTTCAAATGTTTACAAACCTGTAAGGCCTGTTTGGCGCCCTCGCCGACAACTGGCATGTGATCCTTGAAGAGCTCACATATTCTCGCTTGACCTGGCGATAAGCCGGACAGCGTCAGACAGGTCGATTTGGTCTCAGCACCGGCAAGAAGGTTGGCTGTACTTAGCTGCGCTATTGACGACCTTAAACATTCCTGTCGTGCACTAAAAACACACACGTGGAACATACCACCAGGCTGCATCGAGGACAGAACTTGCTATGGGCAGGGAGGCAGCGATCAGTAACAATGTGAGATGCGGCCTCATCCCTGCAAATGCGATAGTGCTGTAGGGGGTCGGGATTAACGCGCACATATGTGAAAAGATTACTCAAATCGGCGCGAGTGAGAAAAGAGGAGAGTGGCCCTGAATGCCCGAATAAGCGATTGGACGTGAGATCAGCGGGACAGGGGCGGGGTCGCCAGCGCAACCACGCTTGGACCACAACGAAGCCAATGTTACCGGTGTTGCACTAAAAAGTGAAAAATGACTGCAGACAAAAAGTTGTTTCAAGAGAATTGATTAAGGCACCGGAAACACGTTGGCCGCCACCTATCAACATCCCGGAGGCCGTTTGATAGAGTAGGGCAGCGAAGCTGATTCGGAGGAGTCATTGATATAAATGAGATGGATGGATTGAATAGATAGATCCCGAGGTGAGCGCCACAGATACGAGTGAACGAGTCCGGCCGACGCAAGGAAATAATAGATTAGTTGTCCGCGAAGGGTTAATTAATTTCGCCGAGGCCACCGAACTCGATGCTGCCAATGTTGCTAGCGCGGGCGGTCACTCGAAATTCAAATTAATTTAGAACGCAGGTGTGGCGGGGTCACGGCAGTGAGTCCTGGAGGAAAAAGTGGAAGTCGCCGACACCACTACCGCAACGGTCCCTGCCCAGAGCGCACAAGGTCGACGGATCCGGCAGGGACCCAGCGACGGCCCTTCTGAGTTGTTGATCCTAATTCTCACCTGTTTGACAGTGATGGATGATGTCCACGGGAGTCGAGAACAACTGCAGAAGCTGTAAACTCGGCCCGGCACACATCCCTCAATAGTGGTGTAGAGCCCGAGGCCGCTCTATCTATCATACAAATGCGCGCTTACACGCAGTGTCCACGACGCACTTTTAACTCGCCTGAAACAGTGGACTGATCGGCCACAGCGCAAATATTGACACACAGTGACCGCTGCTTTGCGCGGAAAGCCTAAATCCTTATCTATTGACGCTTACTCCCTCCGCCTTATGCACCCTCCGATCGCTGCTTTCCAATTGCTCACTTGATGTGCCGATATAATTATCGGCATTAGGTAATCAATCAACATTAACTCCTCGCCCTGTGTCAAAGAGACATCGATGCGCAAAGCTGCCCACAGACAGATGCGATAGGACGCGGGCACCACCGTTCAGAGGGCACCAGCTAATGTGCCTCGCTCACAGTTCAGGAAAGGAGTGTCGCGGCGCACTGAAACATGATATTTTGGGAGAATTAAGCGATCGGCGGTGAGATCAGAATTGTACGGCAAGGAGAGGATTTGTTGCGCGAAGGAGGGGTGACGGCTGTGTTCATCGCCGGTCAAAGAGAGTTAGCGCAGCGGTGCGAACAGTGAAAGCGATCCGTTTCCGTACATTCACTGCATAACACCCCCCGCTTACCGTTCAGCTATGAGAAGAGCGCTCTTTCTCATTGTCGCACTTTCCTACGACCGAATGATAACCCTAACCGACACATCCACGCCCATTGAGGCTCTATGCGCAAGGCTCTTTGCACCGTCGCGCCTAGGACATGACCCTTCATAGGAGCGAAAGGCTGCAAGACTATCTTGAATTAAATGTCTCAGGTTGTTCAAGTTTGTGTGTTTCTATTGATAAATCTCGCATGTTTAGTTCAATCAGGAGATAATGAACACAGTGGAAGCTTCTTTTACCTTGCTATTTCTAAACGTTCTGAAAGAGACAGACAACAGACATGGTCTGTCAAGGTGCTTGAAAGAGACTCTTTGTTGCGGGACAAGAATCTTGCGTAGTGCAGACATATTGAAATAAAACTTGAAGTATATAGGACGAGTCTTTACAAGTAGGGCTACGGCAGAAAATAACAGCAGAGTATATACAGGAGTGCTCTGGGATGGACACAATCAACCAACGTGAGGGGCGGCAAGGTGAGCGGTACGGTAGGAGGAACTTGCATGATCGGTTGACACACATTTTTTTCCTTGGTCACATGCCGAAAAGACCAAATGGCGCTTCATTTCAAAGGGTACAATAATTTATCAACACGACATGTGTTCTTTGTTTCGTTTTCCTGTGTGAAAAATTTATGTTTCCTGGTGTACGCATCCATCTCAGTGAACCTCGAAAATATTTTTTTAGGTCCGCAAAGGACGATAAAAAGTACTGCCAGCTACCGATCCCAGGTCGATGTCACTCTGCACAATTACAATGCACTCTAATAAGCTGTTTATACCCAAGGAACTCGAGCGCGTTTCCGTAAGTGATCTAAGGAACGTCTCAAAATTGACAACACGTCAACAAAGAAGCCGCTCCGATCGAAATTCTGAGTTTCCCATATAAAACTCAGCCTACCTACCGATGCTTCCAAAAGCATCACTTTTAAGATGCCTCGATGCATAGCTTTTTAGTCTTTGCAACATTTAAGCTTTCCGTTTGTGGACACTACTACGAATTTGTGAAAGAGACAGTCTAAGGTATGGACAACCTTCCTGCTTACGACGAGGAGCTAGAAATTGAAGGCATGATGGAAGTAGAAGCTTCAGATACTTCAGATCTCTTTTGCGTTAACGTCCCAAAAAGAAACCGTCAGCAGAGAAATCCAAACGCGGACTATTTGGCCATTTGGGAGGTAAGTCGTAGCTCATGCTTATTGCAGTGATGATCTTCTTCTTTCAGTGCGCCTTATGCAAGGAAAAAATCAAAGGGGATCGTTACTCCCGCCTACAGCACGTCCACGTGCACGAAAAGCTGAAGGTCACCTGTCCTGTAGCGCAATGCCCTTCGAAGATATTTAAGAACAGCATGACAGCACACTTAAAGAAGGTGCATAAAACGACCAGGAGCTCTCTTTCAGAGAGCAGTCAGGCCAAGCTTCAGAGAGAGAACGACGAGAATAGCCAAGAAGCCGCGGCATGGGAGACCAAGTACTTCCCTCCGACCAGTCATGTCTCCTTTGCGCCATTCATTGGGAAAAATGAAATGAGTCCCATCTGCAAAGAATGTGGACACAGATCTGTGAAACTGAAGACCAGAAGAGACCACGTCGGCATCCATACCGGCGACAAATTTGCATGTCCGATCCTAGGTTGCAAGTATTCTGCGATGGTGTCAACAATGGTTTGCCATCTTAGAAACAAGCACGGAAAGAATATACAAACTTTGGACAGAGAAGAACGCGCCCGGTTTGAAGATTCCCGAAGTGACTTCTACGAGAGGGCAGACGCTGCTATGAAAAAGTACTTTTCCTGAGTTTCTTAATAAAGGTTGTGTGCTGTATCCTTGTAGAAGACGATGTACGAAAATTTCTTGCGGTCTACCTAGTTTCACAGATGTCCACAGAAAATGAAAGCTGAAACTATACTCCGTGTATAGAAGCTTTTCCTTGAGTAACGCAAAACAGCCATTGTGCTCGGCGTCCGACAGTCATGAAAGTCTAATAGCGGAAATGTGTTTTGTAAGAGGGATCCAGCGATACCTTATGACGTAGAGTCGAATGTTGTGGTATGAAATTGCCACGAAACGTAGACATGGACGATAGATGAAGTGGTGTTCTGCGATCCTGCGATTTCTTCGATTCTCTACTTCTCAACATGTTCCCACCACATGTTGACCGCGGCCATTTCTATACCGTTAGGTTTCTTGTCTGGACGAAGGTCATGAATAGGAAAAATCGCAGTTAATTATGATACTATTATCACTGACTTTATACAGCACAAGCATATCGCATACATGGAAAATCGTAATACCGTCGGAACTGGATCTTCTGAAAACCGGAAGCGCGAGTTGACATGGTCAGCCTCGAGGTTAAAAAAATTAAGAATTCGCGCGGTTCATGTGTGGCGGAAATCAGGTTTCATCCGCGTGCGGTCCGCTCTCTGCGTTTAGGCGGCCTTCCTGGATCACCTAAGATTTTCCTTTTCAGCAGTTACAGCTTTCTTTAGCGAAGTATGACGGTCGGTCGCTACTTTACATTGTCTTATAGTTTATATTCCGCGTACTAACTATATGCTTCCCACCTCCGTGTATCGAACGGCTTGTCCAAATCGGTGAGCTACGGTAATCTGGCACCGATCTCTGTCATTTTCAAACATCTCCACGGTGCTTCTACCGCGATCCTCCGGAGTACACTTTGCGAGTCACGTGTCGAGTTGACCTAAATTCCATTTTTCTTCCGATTTTTCTGCAAACATGTCGCAATTGCCGATCAAGAACGGCGAGTCTGACGTTAACCCTAGACCATGATTAAATTGGAAACTATTACAGACGAGACCTTTGCTGCGCAAAAGTGAAAGCTGTTAATTTTGAGGTCGCCATGGAACGGGAAACCGCAATGGTGATGGCGCGTCACCAACAAAAGAATCAATTCGGGAACTTGATTTGACCGTCTGCCTGCGTCTATGCGGTCAAACCGCCGACCAAACCAGCCGCTCTGCACGGCTGACCGCGCTGACGACTTCCGCGACCTAACAGTGTTCCTTTCGCTCGAGTCACGTGTTCTCCTAAAGTTCGCTGTCTGTCTGGGAGTAAAAAATGATTTTTCAGACGACTATTTATCGGGGTTATAATTCTAATCAGAGTTCCAATTCTGGGACGAACACTTACGATGTCAACAGAAAAGGATGCGCGATTCGACACTGTCTATAAGTTCTACACGGACGGACGGAGGAGATTCACCGAGCTGATACGGTAATCGTGACAGCGCGACCATGTTTTCACACCTATTTAGGTTAAAACCAACGCAAGTCTTCCTTGGCGGGTTTATTCCCCCACTCATTGGTTCCGTGGCAGCTATTGGCATAGCTCTCATCTTTCATAACGACGAAATCAGCAACTACAACTGGCAATGCGGGGTAGGCATGTAACAAACGACTACCACTAAACATTTTTTGTCTTGTAAATTGGAAGTTAGTTTTGAAATGTCTGCAAAACATGTAACCTCTAGAATATTGCTTGTGGCGTCTAACATTATGGTATCCGAGTTATTCCAAATAATTTATAGTTCGCTTTGTTCCATAGCCCACAGGTAATGTAGCATTTTTCAGAGAGCTCGGCTGCCGTCATTGTCAAGAATAATCAACCTGCCTCTTGAGCGAACCTTCTGGCAGTTATTCATCTTAATGCATGTACCAATCCGAGTCGTGGAGCTGTTCACAGGCTGTAGGTTTCATCTTTTTACATCATCTTTTTAGCATCGAAGAAAAACGGGAAACTATCAGGAAGAAAATTTATAAAAGAAAATTGAAATAGATTACATAGAAAACAGTGTTTGATTCGTATCCATTGTGTCTCAAAATCAAGCCTTTCTTGAGCCTCTCGATCTTTCTTTTCTGCCGGAAACAAAGTAATTTCACCTTTTAGCCATAAAATAGGCAGTTATTACATCGATAATATGTACCGTCTTTGTTTTTTGACATAAAACATCATTATCTATCCACCTTCTGTGTCTTCTACACAATTTTCCAGTCAGTCGATACAACCGCTTGCTCAACGTAAACTACGCAAACAAACGCTTCTACCATTTTATGCGTTATGCTTATCTCCTTGTTGGTCTAGCCGAATTGTTCTTCTTGGCGGCACTTTCCATCATTGGTGAAAGGGAAAATATCCGTAAGTTTGACGTCTTCTAACTCCGTCTACTGCGAATGTTTTATAAATTCACGTCGTTCTCTTCTACATCTTCGGTTTCTGTGGAATCGGGTTCTTTATCGCGAACCTGTTTTGTCATCGGCACTCGCTCTACTACCTCAATCCATATGTAGGACAGTATTCTTGTTCGTGCTTTCATTTTGAATTTAGGGTCGACTGAGTTACCGTCTGAAGATCCTTTTCGCAACAGCATATGTGCTTTCCGTTCCTATCCTCATTGGTTCCTTCATCCTCTACTGGAAGAAGTGCATCACTTGGGGTGAGTATCTTTTAGAACAATTAATTTGAGCTTCTAGAATTGTTCCGCCGATCCCTAGATGGCTCAAATCACTGGGGTTTGTACGATTGCTAAAGCAACGCCTGTTTTTTACGACATTTTCTATGGAAATTTAAGGCCAAGAGAAGCGGTTCTCCCTTGCACTTGGCGAAAAGTTTTGGACAAAAGTCACGGGCCACTTCATTGTCCTAGCTCTCAGTGCTAGGACAGAGTAATTATTTTTCAAGCAAAAAAATTCACAACAATGATGATCTTTTGCCTCTGAACTAGGTGGTCAAATGTTCGGAAAACACGGAAACCGCGTAAAAAAGCTTAACATGGCTGTACCCAGGCTGCAGCGTTCGTTGCTTCTGCAGTGCTTTAGAGTTTCGTTGGCTCTGGACCTTGCAGCCAACAAATGAGGGAACAAAAAGATCTCCTTTCATATTTTTTGTCAGCAAACTGCTACAGAACAAGGAACTACAATTGCTTAGAATATAGTCGAACCGTCCACTGTAGTGGTCTTTGACAAACCTACTACATTCATCTACTTTCACAGGATATGATGTATTCGCAATTTGTGAATACGCAGGCGTGTTCCTCAACATCGCTTACCACGGCTGCGCCTTCTTCGACATCCGATATAAGGTGGTCTTTACCATTCGATTAGTAGAACCCATTGAACAAGAGCAAAGCGAAAACCGAATAGAAATGAAGAAGGCTCTACCTCAGGAAAGCGCCAAATGAAATTGTTCATGACATTGTTGGTTATTTATTGCGAAAAATATATAATTATGAACGATCAGCATTTTCATACGCCACCTTCTTTGGAGTATGTGATGGGCAAACAGACAGAAAATTTGCAAATGGCGTCTAATCGAATGGTGGAGTGATAAGCTGTGGCGGATGAAGGTGCAAAGGGCAGCGCGTAGTCTCGTTCTGCGCACCAATTGGTCATTGTTACCTTTACGGTGTCACTGCATTTGGAAATGGAAATTTCAAAATAATGGTCGCTGAATTAAACAATTTATTAAAAACCGGAATCGATGGCAAAGCAAGTCCAATAAAGCTCGTAAAATGATTACGGTAACGGGTTAGTGTGCCAGGACACTCAATGCACGACGTAAGCTTGTTGCGCATACAAATTTGTGTCTTTTTCTTTTACTTCATGGAATATCACGAGGTCCGTTCACGTCAAATGTTTTCCATAACTGCATATTTGAATCCCTAATCCGAGTAAATTTTTGTGAATAGCGTATTATGTTTGAATATTCCTTTCTAATAACATCATAACAGAAGTCGAATAGTTAATAACATGTCAATCACGGGCAGAAGAACATCATCTGCTAGTTACATATTCCTGACATTGTGTAAATTCACGACAGCCATTGGAAGTCTTTGTTTCCTTGCGGGTCAAGGCCAGGCGTCCTCTGAAAAGGTTGAATTCATCTGGATACATGTTGTGGAACAAGGAAAAGAAGAAGGAGGAAGGCTGAGTTCAGTGCGAACATTGTTTTCCTTGAAAGGTGAAGACAACAAAGACTTCAGCATATTTTACATTGTTTTCGTTCTTATAAAGCAGCAACAATCTAGAATGACCCATTTGATATGCACCAATCCAAAACTTGTAAACAACGACAGTGTCCCCATCGCCCTTTTGCTTTCTTTGAAGAACAGCGCTGTTCCCGATCTCGGAAGTAGGAGAATATGTTTTGCGTTTTGCGTTTTGCGTAGCGACAACTCGACCGTAAATCCCCTCCGCTCCAGACATCGGAATTACACGCAATGTATTCTAAGTGCACGAGTTCCGCGCTCCACGCAGATGTCCTCCAGTGTATACCCGTAGAGAACATTTCAAAATATCGAATTTTAATGTTGCCACCTGAAGTGAACTCTTACCGTAAATGCTTCCGCTTCAGTCACTCCGACCTAAGACGGTACCGTAGCTTTTTCCAATGCGATCTTTGCTGCTTTAAAGAATCACACATCTACTAGAATGTACATGTTTATTACAGATAGTCCCCTTAAAAATTGTGTCAAGCAGCAAAATATCGTCCAATGATTTCACGGAATGAGCGCGCCCTGTTTTCAAATTCGATGATGCTTTCAGTTCCTCATCGAAAACGGAAGTTAAAACGTGCCTCCGCCACATTAGTTCTGATACACATTATTTAGTGAAATAATACTCTCGTCACAAATATGCTTCTTAAGAATTAAAGATCAGAGACAATGCCTCGTATTGACAACAACGATGTCCTTCCTATCTTGGTGCCAAAATTTGCGAACATACGCTAAACAAAAGGCGACAAAATCCCAGCAGAATTCGTCCGGAAAGTGGGAGACGGCCAACTAACGTTCTGTGCTGGATCTTTGGATTTCTGTTTTTGGTCAGGCACTCTCGAATTTTAAGAAGAAGATGCCCATTGTTTCAGTCAGACAAATGCACCCTTTGATCGTCCCTTATAAACAGGCCGTCGCGCCCTTTGTTTGACGCATGTTGTGAACACTTTCTGCAAAGATACCACCATCCATAGGACGCACTTTGCCGCTTGGCACAATGGCAATATTTCAATTTTAATCCAATCCTACTAATGGTACAGCGGAATAAAACATGCACAAAACAACAATGGGCTAAAAATTTAGCTCTTCCATATGTAAGCGAAAATTTTCTATCGACCTTAATGAAGCGAAAAAAATGGCATAAAATTCACGCTATGTTTCGTGCTAGTCAACCCACTCCCAAATATAAAAGCGCGTCGGTATACTCGGCGCAGAAATGATCTTCCCTCATGCCCTTCGCCATGGGATTCACTGACTAATATACCCCGTCCTCTCTTTGTTCGACTTTCATGTTTTTCGTTGATTTTGCTCATGTTCGGAATCAGTTTGGGAATCCCAAAGGCCAAATTCAAGATCAATCTGAGAGGCGTCGAATGCGACCAAGGTTGTAGAAATTGGTGCAGTCCACGAAGAGTTATTTCCAAAAATATGTTTTGTAGGAATACGGCATGCACAAATTGCTGCCATCCGATGTGACTGGCCTTTATCTGTCATGCAATGTGCGAAACCTCAAAAGAAACGGCCAAAGCAGGGCAAAAAACCGGAAAACCCTGACACGACTTGAGCGGGTTGAGCATGTAGGGCTCCAAATCGACCCCTACATGCTCAAAGTTCGGTGAATTTTGTTCGCGCAAAACACTCTTTTTGGAAATAACTTTTTGGGGACCGCACCAATTGCTACAATCTTGGTCGCATTCGACGCCTCTCAGATTGATCTTCAATTTGGCCTTTGGGATTCCCAAACTGATTCCGCACATTGGCAAAATCAACGAAAAACATGAAAGTCGAACAAACAGAGGACGGGGTATACTGCTCATGACTCCCGTGGCGAGGGGCATGAGGGAAGCTCATTTCTGCGCCGAGTATAAGCGTTAGTAAGAAATTCGAGGTAGCACAAGGTGCAAACGTTTGATGAATAACAATAGGACAAAATTCGGTCAGAATGTGTCCCAAAAATGGGAGACAATGACGGACACTCCAAACTCCACTGTTCAGTAGTCGCTTACTACTCTGTGCAATATAAATTTATATTTCCTATGCATAAATTACAAATCATAGTGTACAGACAAACGTTCGACAACAGTAAAGGCACTTTTGTACCATCGAAAGCAGCGCGACACGCAGGTCGACGCTTTGAGAGCTATCGGCTAAACGCTGGTTCCCGTTCCCGTCTTCGTCTTAGAGTTGCGCTCAACCGCTTTTCGGAAGATGTTCTGCAGGGTCTCGCGAAACTGAGGGTTGAACCAACTGTAGATCACGGGGTTCAATGCAGCTGACGTCATCGCCACGACATGGCCACCGGCAAACACAAGAGAGAACCACTCTGAGGGCTCCTGCGAGTTGTCGAAGTCCCTCCACAGGTTGATCAGGTTCAATGGCAGCCAAGCCAGAACCAATCCGAGCACCATGCTGACCATCATTCTGAAATGAGTGGAATTAGTCATTCTATAGTGTAACGTGCATTATTCCCGCTTCTTACGCTCTTATAATGCATAGAGTTTATTTTTGCGCCACCTCAAAAACAGAAAACAATTAATCTCAAACTTTAAATAAATTAAATGATTTTATTTTCCCCGTAAACGTAATAATACACTTGCTCCAGCTTATTTTAATGCCTCCCGTGAGCATGTCGCGTGACAACGAAATGACATTAGGTGCACTGTCGACAAAGGATTTACTAGACAAAGTTTTTAGGCAGTCCGTTGTCATTGCACCCTACTTCCATCCAACTTGTTTGCCAATAAGGACCTTTCTCAGCACCTATTAGTTCATTGTTAGGAACACTGTCCTGTTCCAAAATAGCACTGTCTCGTTCCACATGCCATCAATCAAAAAAAAATAGAGGTTTTTCCATTTTTCCAACGCGGTAAACACGTAAAATAAGAGGGGGAACCCTAGAGCATTTGGATGCAAATAAATGTGTGCGGCCAGCATCCTGGAACCGAGAAACACACGAATGACAAAACAATTGCAATTTCCGATGAGCCGAGCAGATTAGTAATCTGCTGGAGTGTTCTGGATCTTAAGCAGCAGAATAACAATTCGCCGTTGAACAACCTTATTAGAATGTGAGGCAGAGTTACTTTTAGACGAAAACAAACGACCAAATTTCCATAATCCGAAAAGAACAACCGTCCGTCTACCCGGCCACAGTAAACAATTAAAAGTAAACGTGTGGAAAGTGCCTACCTTAGCGATCGGTTCTTGCGGCTGACCAGCTTCTGCTCGTTGTCGGGAAGCATGTGCTGCCGGCGGCGCTTCTCGATCTGTCGGGAGATGACTCGGCTCACGGCGATGTAGCACAAAGACGAGATGATCACGGGCATACCGAATTGGAGCACCAGCACTGTCAATCCGTAGAATCGGCGCATTCTGGAGACTCCGTCGACTGTGTCCGGCCTATTGAAGGCAGAGTTGATTACTTCGTGGGAACGTCAGCACTTACCAATTCTCTTCGCAGAACGACCCGCAAAATGGAGGATACGATTCGGCGTGCGAAAAGATACCCACTGGAAGGGCGAGACCGTAGCCCACTGTCCAGATGGCAGCGACTATTGTGATGGCTCTGCCAAAGTTGATCACCTAAAGTGGCTTCTGTTATTGGCCGTCCGTGTGCGAGAGGTGTTGGGGGTGTACAGACTGTTGGCAGGATGACACTTTCAGGAAACATTATTGCCTTTTGCAATATATACATCTAAGACCCCGAGCATCAAAGGAAATTTCTTTCATAAACCTCAAAAAACGCACATTTGTTAGCTTTAATTTGGAAAGGGCATCCCTGTGTATGACGGCTTCTCACATGGGAAAGGGCTTGCGACAGAATGGGTTGTTTTCACGAACTCCAGTGACGATTGGGTGACATGAGAACGATACTTCATGAGATCTTTACTCTCCTTTGGACATTCCTCAAGGAAAATGTTTGCTTAAAGCATATGTTCCTTATGTGAACAGCGGTAATTGCGAAGCAGACGTGAGGGTTAGGGAGATACTTTCAGAGAGTTACGTAAACTACGACCTTACCTGAACGCTTGGCTTGCTGACCAGGAAGTAGCGGTCTACGGCGATCGCTGTCAACGTGAAACTGGAGACGAAGATGCTTCCGCCCTAAAGCACGAGTCTAAAACTGACACGGTCACAATGACTTACCTGGAACACGCCGATGAGTTTGCAGAACACCTTTGGGAACACCCAGTCACGCGTGAAGATGCTCACTGCCGTGACAGGAAGGCTCGTCAGCGACATAAGTATGTCGCTTATTGACAAATTAGCTATAAACACTGCCCGCACAGACAAGGAGACCTGGAATCCATAAGTCATCGCAATGCTTCCACCGCTCTAATTACCTGTTTGAACGACACGACGTATAGGACGCATACGTTGCCGGCGACGGCAAAGAGCCACACGAGAAGATAGAAGATGGAAAAGGTGATCTGCGACTCGATCAAGTCGACCTTCTCCGGAATCAGCGTTTGGATCAGATGACAGTTTGCAGTGTGATTGCGCCACAGCAGCGATGGCCACACTGATGAACTCACGTTCATCCTGGAACAGCACGGTGAAGTGAAGTTACTTCTTGACGAACTCCAAATCGAAACACGACGCTTAATAATTCAGAGGTTCTCGCATTGTTCCCAACAGGGAGTGTGACAAGTAAATTGGAAAATTTCCACTCGGATTAAAGTAACACGTCGGTGCTTCCCTATTAAAGTTGACTCCGGCCATGGGTTGCATCAGACGAACTGTCTCGAGCACACGGCTGATATCTGAGCCGTTCAAGTGTGATGTACTTTGAGCGAAGGCGGCAGTAAATACAGAGAACAGGCAATGAGGGGACCAGATTGCAGCTTCCCTCGTTTGGAACAAACGGGCGAGGGAGAGTGTTTAAAAAAGAGGGAGGAACAAAACAGACACTTGCGAAAATTTGTTTTCGATGCCGCAATAACGTAAGGGCCAGTTTGGAGGCACCGGATGAAATGATCAATTGGCCAAGTCGCGATTGTTTAGTTTTTACTTCTCCGGTCATCACGGCTATTAACAGCCTCGGGGGAGCCACAAATCGCGTAGTGAATGAACCAGCGGAATTTTGATAGTGTCCCGGAATGCAGGTGTTCTCCCTTTCTCGGCACTGAATTTTATAGACCAAAAAACGCGCTCTTTAAAGAACGATCACGTCGACGAAGAGAACGCGGACAGGAGGACGGTAATTCGCTGCCAACTAAGACACCATTGTTCCATGAAATAAGGACAAAGAATACGATACACAAAAGGGCAAAAATTACAATAAACACAAAACAACGCGAGCGGTTTAGAGCACGTGTTTATTCGGTTTTCGTGACCGCGCCCAATGACGATGTGGCCCGTACCCAAGAGCAAGGGTTAGTCGACCGTGAAAGGACACCACGGGTCCACGATACCAGGTAAGGAAATAATTGATGTTTGGTGAATAGGCCAGGGCTCCTCCGCGGGGATCCTTGCGAGCTATTTTCCATAAGATGACATTGTAACAGCGGTAATAAAAGACAAAACAGGAAGTGAAAAAGGATAGAACGACTCGGACTATTAAGGTCAACAATTTTTGTTGACGCCTCAATGACCGGCTCTATTTCGCCTATTTTCGCCTACTCGCAATCCAGGAGATTAGTAGTCGTTCTCCGCGAAATTAGCCGCCTTCGGTGGCTTGTATCCGAAGTATAAAATTTTATAGTGAGAAAGTAAAGGGCAATGGACCTCAGAGGGATGAGATGTACTCACTTAAGGTCTCAAGTGGAAAGGGCGTAAAAGACAGAAAATAACTTTTGAAAAAATAACGGGTCTCGTTGAAATGGGGATTGCTCTTAAAATATTGTTTATATGTAGGGCTCATAATTGGTATTAAAGGGGTCCTAATATTTAGAATTAAGGACGCAACTACTAAGGGCCTTCGAAACAACAGAAAAACAGGATTCAAAGGCAGATAATCTTTCATGAGTTTCTAGCGTAAGTAAGATTTATATCATATGCACTTATAGCGAGAATCATAGAATCATAGAAAATAGAAAACCCAAACCCAAATTGGTTTGACGGGTCGTCAAACCCAATGAAAGATAGTATATCTTGATTTTATTTTAAGCGCAAATTAGACGTCCTATTTATGAATTATGGAGACGTCGTTCTGGGAAATCTCTTCAAAAGGAAGCCAGAGAGCGGGACAATATTTGTTGCCACTTATGGTCTACCTCAGCTACTCGGAAATCGTCAAGTGATCTTCGGGTGGAACGATGGTCCAATTCACAGGATCGAACAGGACAGCAGATGTGGAAACAGTCTTCCCTATGGATAGAGCGGTACTAAGACGGGACCGAAAGCTGAGTTTCCACATTGAAGTGGGGCGGGGCTTGGTCTCCTTTTCCTACGAATGATCGTCAGGATTTGCAACCTCGAATCTTGGTTTGCAAATATTCTTCTTCAGCCACCTAAACATGCATCCTCATGTTATTCACTCCCCCAGTGAAGTTGTGACATGTCAATAGTGTGGAATAACGCTTCTTTGAAATGATAATGGGAAGATGTATGCTGCTGAACTTTAAATAGATAAAAGCTATGAGAAATATGGGTACCGCAAACAGTACACATGTCAGATAGTCGCAAAGAGAAAACAGAATGAGACTATGCTCGGACGACGGAAGCACCAAGCGTGAAGTTCAAAACAAGGCGGAGTTTCGGCTCTGCGTGTATTTACCGCTTTTCTAAGATTTCCATTCATCATTCTTTGAACTACGGTTTGCCATTTGAGCAGCACTTTCATGTGGAGGCCGAGGAAAATATTATGAGGACAAAACAAGACAATGTTGGTCTACAAACACTTTACAAGAAGCTAGTTTACCACGATTTTTTCTTTTCTTAGAAAAGTTTTTTGAAAACAATATTATATGATAGGAACAGACATTAAACGTTTTTGTTTTTGTTTATTTAATAAACTAAACGCTCCACCGGGCATTTCCATTGAAAAATAATCAAACACATAGATGTGTCCCGACTCGATTTCGGGACGGTTTTGATTAGGATTTTGGATCGGGATTGACAACTTGGACACATCTCTGGTCACAGATTTTGTTGCCAAGCTTCTGCCATGTTTTACCCTTCTTTCATGTTCTGTACATTCTACTACGCACATACGATGTCAAATGATTTCATAGTATTATTGCGCTACACGGCTAATCGTGTTGGGAAACAACGTGATTGGAAGTTTTAATTCAATTTACTTCCAAAACATTTTAAAAACATCCCCCCCCCCCCCCCGCGCAATCTATAATGTATATCAAGATCCTCTGCATCCCTATCGTATCTCAAGAAGAGCATTGAGTCATCTGGACAACAAACGGGCAGACCTTAAGCACAAATTAACGCAAAGTTGGACTTTTGTGCCAAAGTGTGCACGTTAACCAAATTACAGGTAGGAGCTGATAAATGCCACTTTAACCTTGTTCCAGAACACCGGTCAGAACGATTGTGTGGGAGAACATGAGTGAATAGATTGAACACTCATCGGGACAGACTACAAAAGGGTGTGAAACTCCCGAAGGAAAGGAGGATGTTCTCCGGCGGAAAAGACTCTAAACGTGGAGAGTGCAAATGACTCCACTGCTTTGTACTCAAAGGAGGAACTAAGTGAGGGTCGAAGATGAGAGCCGGTCTTCACGAAGCTCACGGCCGTCGTCCCTAAGCAGCAAGAGAGCTGTGGCTAGAAGATCAAGAATAGGGCAAGACATACTCGTAGGGAGGAACTAAAAATAAAGCGATAAACGATCGGAAACTCGTCAATGTTTGTTATGACTTCATTTTGATAATTGCCTCTTTTCCGGTACGATGCAACGCATTTGAAAATGTGTTCGAGGAATGGAGTTTAGAGAAAACGGCATTTCATTTCGCGCTACGCACATCTCGTTCCTAGATATACACCCACACCACAGCAGAATGTATCTGAAATCACGGAAGCCATATCTTCCAAGGAATGACTACGTCTTTTAGTAGTGAAGCTTATGCGTTCTACTGTGGGCTTACACAAGAAGCACAGAAATGGATACGGAATTTCGCATACAATCGTGTTACCCGGGCCACTAAGCAGATTTGGCATTTAAAGAGTTTTTCAGGTCTCAGAAGTCTGTAATTTTTTGCTAAATTCAGCCCACAAAATGGAATTACTGGCGGGAAACGTATCGACCACTTTTTCCCCACTCCCGACACGGGAAATCCAAACCACAATTTCTACCGTAACCCACGTCTATAAGGGACAAAAAATGGACGTGCGTCAAACGAGCAAACGTGAGTGGACAGTCGTACGCTGACTGGAATGATATCACTAGCCAACGTTTCAACTACGTTAGCAGCGTTAACAATTAGCGGCCATATCTGCGCATCCTATCAGATTGAATACGCAGAGAGTGCACGTGACTTCCCTCATTAAACTCTCTGCAAAAGCAGAGCTTCCTAGATGGACAGTGAGCGGGCGGTGTTCCTTTATATCGCTAAACAAAGATTATTTTGAACTTTAGAAAGGTAAAAGGAACTAATTAGAGAATGAAGATTATACTTAATTTGTCTGAACTTCTAGAAGCGTCACCGTTTCCAGTCAGGCGAAATTGGCGATGACGAGTAGTAGGCGAGTATCTAGATGACTGTTAACGAGTACTTTGGACGGAAAGGAACAAGCCTTTGACACGAAACAGCTTCTTGAGCATGCTACAACAAACTGGTCACGTACTTGCAAAATTGTCTCCCGTTTCCTGACCAAAGTTCATCTAACCTGAAATGCAGGTAAAAGGAACTAATTACGCCGAAAATTATACCCAATTTTGGCAGAAAAGTTCTGGGTAGAAGCGAACGTGAGAAGCACCAACAGACACCAGAAGACATAATGAGCGACCTTGCCTTCACCTTAAGGTGAACTCGAAATTAGAACGTAATAACTACGGTTGGAAGGATTCACACTGGATCTATTTTTATCCCTGTCCAATGACTTTCGCTGACGGTGTTAAAACTGACGAAAGGCCTAATCCGGGCATCATCTGCTTTAATCAGAGTATCGTTCGAACATTTAAGCAGATCAAATGTGGCGAAATCCCTCAGAGATTGACATAAAACACAGTAGGCAAAGCTTCTGTCGATGGTCAGAAATGTGTATTCAAACGTTATTCTTTGAATTTTCTAGACATTTCTACTCAACAGGCATTGGGTAGGCGGAAGGATCAGTGACGCGCTTGGCAAAGAACGTTTTTTGAATAGAAGCCGTTTTTAGAAAATGTTCAGGAAGTCACCTGCGTCGAGAAAGTGAGCTCACAGCCACCTGCACCTCACTGACTTGCGAGTGTAGACGTAATTAGCCGGAACAAAGGTGGAAAAGCAGAGTCTGTCCAGACATGGGAAGAGGGGCTGAGTCTCTCAGGAGGCATCATATCCTTAAGATATCCGAAGATCCGAAAATATACAAATAACATGTTCATATAATAGCTGGCCATTCCTAAACTTCTGCAGCTCTTTGTAGGACAAAAATAACACTTCCCTAGCTCCTATGAAACGACGAAAGATTGTTCGACTTGTTCTGGAAATATGATGTAAATTGTGCCAGAAGAAGCGTAGATAAGTAGATCCGGCTGCTAGATCAGACACGCGTCCATTTTGACGTGCTAATGGCCTTTGAGCTAAGATCACGACGTGTGCGCCTGGAAGACCCACATCAGATGAACGGAAGCGTGCCCAACACAAGCATTCAGTTCTGATTCTCAGTTAACGACGATTGACTTTCACGTCCACGATTAAAAAACACTGACGCATTGCAGCTTTTCAACGATCGGTCGCGATGATAATCAAATCAAAACAAAGGGACGCCTATGAGAAGTATCAAGCCTGTCTGGGACACGTTTTGGCATAAGCGACCGCTCCACGCATTGGATACGTCAAGCGAACCGTGGACTCTTTCAAAGGCCCGCTCGCCCGGGGGCAATATAATAGCAGCATATGAAAAGGGTATGAAAACTATGTCCTATGAGGGCAAGTTTTTGGATAAGCCCTTAACTGAAAGCAAACAGAAATTTATTTTTGGAATCTATAATTCTACAATTTGAACACCTGGACTAATTGTTGGCCCAAATTTTTTTATTGGTAAAAACCCGCGCACATCATAAAAATAACGACATAAAAGCAAGCTGACACTAGGAAGTTAAACTAAGTCGATCAAAGTTTGGGGCGTCGTTTCAGATAGTAAACGAATGTCAGAAGCTGACATCCTCCAAATGTCAACGCCCTAATAATGTAAGAGTATAATTTATGGGGGTAATTTGCAAGAAGTCCGCTCCTGTTTACGAAATTTGGCCGAACACAAATGAGCGAAGGACGCGGGATTCGTATACCATTAGCTTGTCCTGCTAATTCTTGATATGAACTTAATTAGCCAGAATTTTAGGGATTTTTAGGTGACATAAATACCCTATAGTGCTCCAGACGCTTCGCCAAAAAGACACCTTGCTAATGATGGTTTAGTCCAAGCATGTTAATAACAGATTTAAAGAAACTGTAAATGTCAAGGAGCAGCTCATCTCATTCTTTGCAGATCAAGTATTTTTAGCGCGACACAGACCAAGGGACGAGTCACTGTGGAAGGGAGCAATTCCAGGATCATGACTATGAACAGCGTCTTTTCTTTGACGCAAACTAATAACATCAAAACAAACAAAGCTGTATAAATCAGGGGAAATTAAAATGGATAATGTCTGTTTTATGCGCAAGAGAAACTCGCGAAAACAAGTCCGATTCCGAACAAAACAAAGATGACCATCACCACTCCTAAAGTGGCACATCACCAATCCACAGGTTAGAGGAGGTGATCTCCTGCTCCACAAGAAGCACAGTATGAAACTGAATTAGAAGAATGGCACGCCTCGTCTCTAATAAGCATCATTGTTATCAAAACAAATGGAAGTCTCGACAAGGTAATGTCGTCAAAGCGTAATGACACAACTCGGTGAATAAATTACTGTGTGTCGTTATGTGGCCAAAACAAGCCAGCCGGATGTCCGTGGCAAATACGATCCAAGTTAGATAGGGGAAGCATCGCAGATCTTTGTTCTTCGCGTCTCGTTCCACATTAATATAAGATGGTTAACTTGTCACTTATCGGTCTTTCTAAGGCAAACTCTTTCCCCAGAATTGGGGTCTACCATCCTTTTCTTGAAAAAGTACGAAACAAGCTCAATTCTATGAAGCTGAAAGGTTGATATCTGCACGAACATGTACTGCGGATGAGGTGGCACATCGACTAAGCCATACTAAAAAGGAACAAAAGAGGTGTACATACTCTTTCAAATGCAACTAACCAGGTAATTTAAAAAATGTGGTAGTGGACGCTTATTCGCTCTATATAAGGTGCTGATCGAAAATTTCTTAACAATGCTAGAACTCATGGCAGGAAGAGCCATTAAGACTTCGAAATTCAACGTAAAATAGAGGAGTAAAATAATAGGAACAAACTAGAAGTAAAAGAAAGACCTATTTTTGATGTCGTCACAACAACGCACATCGTTGTGTCCTAATTAATGTTACATTCCTTGCTTTCGTAGCCAAAGGCGCTCTGTTCCAGCAATCAATGGATTGTACATGTCATTACAGAGCAGAATTTGTTTCGTTTCAATTATAAGACATAGGGAAAGGTCAGGCGTTTTCGGAGTTTAGAAAATAGGTAGGTTGAACACAAGGACAGCTTAGGATTTGGACCTTATATATGCCATCGTTCGTGTCTTTTCAATGCCTTAACAATGAACATGGTGGAAATATTTGAACGTTCAGGAAGGCATGTCTTCCGAATTAAAATCCTTTTGTTTTCCGCAAAAACGCCTTGCTATGTTCTCCCACGTCCAAGAAAATGACCTTGGAAGAAGTGCAACTGAAGACTCCAGCAAATGTCAACAGGTGAGTCACGCAAATTGCAAATAAATTGGACTTCCTCGGAACAGAATGTGAGTCTGAAAGATGAAAGATGGACTGCTGAGTCCCCACACATAAACGTTTCATAAAGCTGAACGTTATAAAATTTGCGACTAATCCAGAAGAGGGCTAAATATATGACTCTAGCAGGCGTCTTAAAAAGCACAATGCATAAGGATCAGAATAATGCGAATTTATCTGCACAAGATTGCAATTTTTACAATGGCCCTCGCGTAGCAGTTGACAAAGCAGGAGTGACGGCTCATCTCCTCTGGCATGTTTATTTAGAATGATCAATTGCTCGATTCAATTACTCTCCGATGATTCAGACAACGCGTTTCTACATCCACACCATCACCGTGCATCGACTCATTAGCGGGCCTCAGCGCAACTGAAATTAAAGCAGAGCAATAAAATGGACTAGGAAGTGGGTAGTGGCGTCCGGTCTATAGAAAACATCCAGCATATTTGGCTACGCGTGACGGCTGACGAATCGTGTGGGTAGATCAGGGTGGTTCTCAGACAAATGGCAGTTTTCAACAAACTTTCGGAAGTCCGCACCTGGCTCATTACAGTGATTGGGAACTCACTGCGGTAATTGGCGCAGAAAAACAGGAGACGCACCTCGAGAGGACGCACTTGGAACACCTATGTTTAAGCGAGTCACGTTGAAGGCGAAAACATCGGTTAGGACGAAAGACCCAAAAAACAATCTCTTCTCATCAGAAGACAATGGAAGGACCGGTTCAACAGGACAGTCTTTAGTCGTTCACATGTTCCTAACGAACGTCCAAATGAAAAACGTGTTGGAGTATCTAGTACGTTTGAGGTTCTGCCGAACCTCTTCCTCGACAGCAGTACTAAGTGAGTGGCGTGAAGGGTAAGTTGCGAGGCACAAATCCCGCGGGTCGTATTTCAAACGTTCTCCAGGACTTTTTGTGCTAGTTTCTGGTCTGACCAAAGGAGTTCCAATCAAGCGCTAGATAGTAGACATTCAAAAGTGCGTGAATTGTGCACCATTGTTTGGGCACGTAGTGATGTTGGCCCTGTGATTGCATTGACTGAAGTCGTCATCTGCTCTGTGCACGTAAGATGAGTAATTTTATACGTCAGATGAAGAATTCAACATTGTTGCTGATCCTACAAAGAACACTGATGTTCTTTGGTGATGTAGTGTTATCTTTTTGGGCAAGTCAAATCGCGTTGCGCAGCAATACGCAGAGCCACATCGGATTCAGATGTCGGGTTCTCTTTAGGCACCAGTCGAGCCAATCCAGAACTATTAAGCCAGAACCTAAGCAAAAAAAGTTTGGGAAAAAGGTGCAAGCCTCATTAATTTCTCGCAAGGATGTTTCCACATCTCTGGTCAGAAAATTCAAGAAAGAGTCTACGGTATGTCATTTTCAAGATCGACAGAAGTTACAAGCGATAACGTACAGTTGGATAACACTGCTTGCAGTCAGCGTCAAAGATCCTTCAGCCCTTTGATCAGAGACTAAGGTCAGGCTACCACAACCTAGTTCGCTTTGCGTTCTTGCTCCGTTCATTTCAATATGTCCGGTTGTCCTAATGTGATAACCGCCCTTTTTACAAGAACCGAAATGGAACGATTCAGAACTGCATAGATGGATCTTTGACATCCAACTCATTACTACTGTAAACATGCTGCGAAATATCCGCATTTTCCTTTTCAGTCGTTTTTTACAAACGAAGGTGTCGGGCTATTCATATTACGTCAAACATAACAAACACATCCGGAGCCAAATAGACTGGATACGGTCCGCTAGTCACGCTGGCAAATATTGACCATGTCACATGCCAGATGTAGTAAACACAGGTCAAACGTAACAGATAGTCAACCCATGCATCTCCGGGAAAAGCTTTGTTCACCGAAAAATAGAGATTACTCGTGATTACCCCGTTTCTCAGAAGCACTTTTTCCCATATAAACATGAATTACTTTTCCACACAGGAGTGTTTCGACGAATGGCTAAGAAACTTTGCAGAAAATGGAAGAAGGACACCGTAAGACATGAAAGCACGTTCTAAAAGAAGACTCACGCAGCCGGAAATCGGTTCTTTCGTGCGAAACTCGATTTGCGGGGACTTTTACAAACGAATAAACGTAACAAGAGTCGATGCGGAAAGGAGACGTTCTTTTTCGGGCAGTTCGTACTCACTGGGGAGAGTTTTTTAATATGATCTTTGTTAACAAAATGGGGATCCAACTATTTCAATTCCAAACAAACGTTTCCTGAACTGCTACGATAGGGGTGGCACCAGAGCAGAATAAAACAATTTGACTAGTTATCCGAAGGTTGATACGGTGTCTACCTAGTGTCCGCTCTGAAAGACCTTCTTATGAGTTGGAGTTGGGTAACATTCTACAGAACCTCCCACAATCGATGAACTTCAGAATGGAGAAAATAGCACAGTCACGGAAAACAAAGGTTCGACTCACCCTATCTAAGGCAAGACAACGTCTTGTTCTTCGCGCCACGTGGAACAAGACATCTTTTACCGTACACGAAAAGAAACATCAGCCCATTCTTAAAAACAAAAAGCGACACATTCCATCGCTCCAGTCAAATAAACAAATACCTGTCGTTGACTGAGCTGTCTCAAAGGAGTATATGTATATATTTTCAGAGCGGCACCCTTCGCGCACTTCTTAAAACGGAAACAAAATGGGCAAAACACCCTTAGCGCCCACTCGCCCCCGAGGACGGCGAGTGTTTCTATTGGCCCATGAGATGACAAGTGCACGTTCAGACAGCACCCTAATATTGTCCGTTCTGTTAGTTTAACTATCCCGAAGCAGCTCAAATGAAAACGACGTCATCCGACTAAAGACCACTGGAAAAGACAAACACGGAGAATGTCAGTTGCTCTCCGGAAAATCACAGGAAAGCGGATATCATGAGTGCAGCCCGATGGAACACAATACATTTCCAGGGCAGAAAAACGGTTTTTCCGAGTTTCGGAGCAGTGTTTAGCCCTTTATATTTTAAGTGGTGTTTTGATCACGTCCGTGCCTACGACAATGCGTGTCCGATTACACGCCGAGCACACGAGCTTTTGTTTATCTCCGTTAAGCACTCTTCATCAGGGCTCGTATTAGCACCTAAAGCAAAAGGGGAACGTATTTTTCTCAATCAACAGTCTCGACAGGGACACAAACATTATCATAGAATTGCAATAAAGGAAGTTCACGTGGTGTAGATTCTCTCCCCATTCTAGGATGTGATCAAAGTAATGAGCCAGCAAGAAGTGGTGTCCAATCCCGAATCCACAAGCCAAATTCTTAAGGAATTGTGCGTGTAAATAAGCCGAACTTAAATTGATCCTACAAACCGGGTGACTCTCACGCCAATCACTTAAAATTAAGGCGTTTCTATCACGTTCACACAGATCCCATTGCCCCAATGGGTAGCCAAAACGAGTAAAATGCATAATGGAAAACGTAAAACGAAACCAACTCTTAATTACTCCTCCCCGCCAGTTGTTTATGAATAAACAAGCCAATGACGTTTGCGCAAGATTTCCGCAGTCAGCTGAACCTAACGTAGGACCGACACAAACTTAAAAACGCTAACTTGTAAGCCTAGTTGTTGTGGAAACGAAAATCACATTAGCTAAAGTAAATAAACACCAGTTTGTGGAAGACAGACGGCTGAGCACACGGGACTCCCGAGCAAGCGGGGCGAAACAACGCGATTCTCGACAAAATCGAATAAGGAAGGACAACGTGGTGTCTCCGTGATTTGATGTGATGTCCACGGTTTTCCCTCATTGTCTTCGCGAACTCCGATAGTACACTTTAAATCGGGAAGTGCGCGCAGCCGTCACGTCCCGTTGTTAGGATAGCTGAAAGTCTCCTCCAGGCGAACACTGCGTTCTGTGCCGGTTTTAACGGTGCACGCTACTTACGACACTCAAAAACACGAAATGATATGCCGTTCTCTTTTCCGAAAGCCATTAATCGGCACTAATAACAGTATATCGTCGAATAACACGCGATTTGAGGTCTGACTTTCGACGAGAGTAGGCCAGGAATCCAGGTCGGTAATTGCGAACTCAGTTAAGTGTCAGATTGATGCATTTCTTAAATGCTATAGCAAAGGATTAAACACGGATATCATGACGCTAAGACGCATCTAACGAAAGATTTTATGATTTATTTTCGGAGCTCACGATTACCATGGCTATGGCCTGAAATAAATGGGTTCGGTTGTCGGGACACGCAGGAAATTATCTGTTGTTCCGACAATAAACGTTTCAGGCTGTCTGTGCGTGTTCGTAGCACTTAGGGTATAGGGGATAAATCTCGCCTAATAAAGGTGTAATATACAACCGGCACGGAAAGGATCACTTTATTGGAACGCACTATGATGTTCTACCGAGATCTTTGAAACGTCATATCCTTTGGACTAGTGATCTGAGCTAGCCTGTGTTGCAGAATCTTCACTCTATGAAGGCAATTTTGCCCGTCTGTCCTAAAAAACCAGCACAACTTATGGAACGAATGGTCGAAAATCGAGAATGAACCTCGGAAAAACTTGACGACGTAAATGTGCCTCTGCTACCTGAATGATGCTAGAGGTACCTCTTGGCCAATGAGCAATTTGCTGAGTAATGAGCGCAGGCAAGGTTTTTATAGGCAATGTTTATTGTCGAATTGCTACGTCAAAGCGAAGGGATCATATCACTTCGGAAATGCATACTTTGCCGATAAGTTGTATTTTGATGGTAATAAAATCGGTCGAATGATGCGACATATTTATTCCATGGCATCCCACGTTCATGGTCCTATTTACTAACTCATAAACTCCTCTACACAAGGTATACCACCAAACAAACTTGTTTTTTTTTTCAAGCCGAGTGGCAATACTCATTGATCTGCAATACTTTGCTGTGTCCAACAGCTCCAGTAGAGGTACATATATACCGCTAACCGAAGAACTGAATTCGCAAAACTCCCCTCGCGATCGCAGAAGCTGACACACTCCCACTATTAAACATCGGCAGAGAATAAGTGACCTTTAGAAGTGGATATGCGCCAGTTTCGACCGGATATGGGGTGTAATGTTTGAACACGATATAGCAGCAAATAATAAGAGGATTGGTATACATGAATACTCAGATTTCACGTTCTTAGGGTCCTCATCCCGGAGGACGGGCGCTGTGTCGACTTCTTAGAACTGGACATGCCCTTTAGTCATAGGGGCTGACAGCTCTCCGATTAAGATATCATGCATTTGATGTTTGATAAATCTCCCGAGATTGGATAAAAACTCCAAAGAATCTAATTGTTTCTGCAGGAGTTTTTGTTTCCTCTAAGCTCTGTCAAAGCGCGATATTTTGCACTAAATCTGTGCGAATTTACATCACATGTCAGAGCATCACATGTTCGTTTACATTTTCAATTTCAATATCTGCAAAATCAGGTCCATAACGCCTTAACAATGCAACACCTCCTTGTGAAAGACACCCAACAAAATTGGCGGCTCACGGTCATGGGAAATAAACACAAGAAGCGGCTCGAAAATCCCAACAGCTACGTTGAGCGATGATTTCAACTGGCTATGGACAAACGAAAACCACAGGTCATCTTGACTTCACCACCCAACAAGCAGTAGATGCGGCTTTTCACAAGGCTGCAGCTATTAGGACGAGAAGATACTTAGATACCGTAAGCTAATGACAGACATTACGAGCGAACGGGTGAAATTTATTAGCATGGATTGCAGCGGTTCTAATATGCCCCGACGGGTGCTCTTAAATGAGTAGGTTATGTGATGACGTTGGGGCTGCGAGCCCTGAGGACGAGCACGAAACAATCCGCTAATATTTAGACATGCCACGACACTGCGATTAGACACGGCACATTTAGACGCCGCGCCGACGTCACAATGCCGTCCGTGGAAGTGGGACCTCCACAAATGGAGAGTTTGAGTAAAATGTGTCCCTGCATAATTTGAACACGATAAAAATAAACGCACCCCCCCCTGACTCTTACCTTAAAAGAACAGCGAATATGAGCTAAAAAGGCGTTGGGTCTGGGCATCTGGATCGGCATCGTTACTAAGCACAATCAATATCAAGAACATTCCGGACATTTCACCGGGCTCCGTGCATAGATACATATGAGGTAGGTCGGTCATTCGCAACGCGCCACTTCCGAATTTATATTTTTAGCGCAGCGCGGCATGTCAGTTAGCAGAAGAATCGGCTTATTTGCAGATCGTTAAAAGTTCGATTGTCGTATCTCCTAGTACATACAGCACACAAGGTCATTCCTGACTTGATGATTATGCGTCAATAAAGCTACTTAGCCGGTCGAATATGTCTGGAACTTCTGCTTTAAAATACATTTCAGTAGCCACAGAAGGTCAGTGACTCAGGGTAGTGTAACTTAATCTGATAATAGAGTCAGAGAGTGACATTAGTCAGCTCATTATGAGCGCGGACTACAGTTAAGTGAGAACGCTTTAAGGACATCTGTTAGGCACCAACAACGAAACGCATACTTTTCAAACCATATTAGTAAGCTTACGTTACCATTCAAAGTTCCATTCCAATGGACTTCTTCGAAGACAGTATTACTTCAAATACACTGTTCTCAGATGGGTCGAGCAACATCTCTTTCGGATCAGGCCCAGGCTTGGGGGGACTATTTCCTAGCCTTCTCTTTCTTTATGCAATGCTGATCCGTCTGACAGAAAGCCTTTTTTGACGGCTGTCCCCTATCCAAATAAAAAGACAAACTTGAGCAAGACAGCTTTCATTCTATTCAACTTTTTATGTTAGGCTTAACTTGATTTCAGTGTACACTGTACACCCTTGCGATGTGCATGTAAATGTGGCAGGTGAAATGTTCACGTTTATTAATGACTTGTGCAATGGACTGGTTTTTATTTGCTTGGCTTCTTCTTCTTCATTTCCGGGAACATGCATCGTTGCTCCTCGCTGAGACCGAAAAAGTTGATGTGCGCTGATCCGGGATCAATGTTGTTGTTCAGCTGGTGGATTATGCTGTAGTCGTCGAAGTATCCACTTTGAAGATCTCGGAACAGTGAAGCGAACTGAGGCATTTGTCTTGTGTGGAACTTGTCTACTTCACGCTCCACCTCGCTTATTACGGAACACAAAATAGCAGCATCGATTCTGAAATGGAATACAGTAGACATAAGTAGTTAGCAAGTAAAATTTAAGTGTTCATGAGCTAAAATGCTACTACTTTGAAAAACGCTTTTTTGGAAATGGCACATGGTCTGACCCGATCACTAACCCTTCACTTGCTTACAAAGCAACTTGATCACTTACTCTTTCATTCGCATCTTCTGAGGATCTCTCATGGCAGCCATCATTTCCACAGTCTTGTAGATCGATGCGTAGTCCGGGTTGGCTGACAGCTTCCTGCATTTTGCCTCTGCGGAATTCGTCATTGGCACGGGTTTCATCTTCTGCTTCCTCTCACTCTCAGTAGTTTGAATCTTCTGCAGCACGTCTGACAGCGCCATGTTCGACTCGTCCGAGATGTGTCGATTGGAAAGAAGCTCCCAAACGGCTTGCAACCAAGTGTTCACTTTCGTGTTTTCCAATGGAGGCTCGATGGCTGCGCCTTCTTTATTGCAGCGCCGGTACTCCTTCCTCTTGTGATCCTCGTTAGTCTTTTCCATGAGATCGTGAATTTCAACGATTTTCGTGCGAATGTCGTCAAGTGATCGGGGTGCCAGTCTTTCAGAGAAGACGTGGGAGACGGCCTCGTGGCAGCATCCGTATTTGCATATCAGTTTGTACAGCTCGTAGAGTTCGTCGGACGACCATTCGTTGCCCTTTGATTCCTCCTTCTCGAGATAGGATTCAATTTTTTGGTTCAACAGCGAATTCCATCTCGGGTTCATGACAGATCCCTTCCGTTTCTCTCTTCTCTTCGCGTTCGACTGATAGCTGGTCGATGGCCCTGGTCCTCCTGCCTCAGCGAAATCACCTCTCTCGCTCGTGGTTCCATCAACCACGCTGTCTTCGCGATCCTGCGCCTGCTTTCGCAGTCCCTCCAGGATATTGTCGATCATACTCATCGCTCAAAATATAAGCTAAACTATCAGATACGTACAAATATACAGAAAGGAAGGCGAAAAACTTATACAACCTCCGAAGAGCAAGCGATGCATTGACAAATCTGTGCAGGACCTTCAGTAAAGCTCAAAGTAAGGTACGGTCAGAGTTAGGATTTTCTAAAGCGTTTCTTCTGCATCGGAAAAAAACGTCGAATAAATATGTATATGTAGTGCACAGAATGCTGACTTAATCTCAAGCGCATGTTGACATGAATAGCTTTTTCCTAATATGGTCATCGTGGTGTGACCGCTGTTTTGCACTCGAGATTCTGTGGTACCCTTTTGAGCTATCGAGTTTTGGAATATTTCAAGGGAGTCTTTCTAGACTGTATCATTTGAAGCGAAGAAACTTCTACCACATTACACTTCCTAATGCACAAAGCTCCTTCTTCTTCATTATCACTTGGTCATTTCGGTGCACTTGAAAATTAATGAGCGTAAGCTACGCAGGCTTTACTTGGCTAGTTGTAGGTTAAAACAATGTAGGGCTTGTTTCAACTCTCGATGCATTCAATGCCTTCACCATTCGTGCTTTCCGCCATGGTAGACTGAGCAGATCCCAGAACTCTGTACGTAGAACCTTGCTTGTCACGAGAAGGCTTACTGGACGACTGAGACAGCAGAATTCCGCCAGCATGTACCTGAAGAAAAATTATTCAATAAGCGATGTTGACTTTCTATAGTACCAAGCCGTTCCCATTGACTTTATAGCGCTGTCCATATGGAGAATTGTGAAGGTAGTTTGTGTGACGTTGAAAAGGATGTCCAACGAGAGGAAGAGGAAAACTGCGAAAGACGACATCAGAAAGCGTATCTCCAAATTGTAGCTTCGTTTTGCTTTCTAAAAAGAAGAGAGCCGATAATTAAAGACGGATCGAATTTCATAAATAAGTGTGTTACTAGAAAAGTGAAATTAGGAGGTGTTACTAGAGCCCTATAAAAATAAAAATCCCATATCCTAGTTTAAGAAATTAACAAAATCCAACTTTTTAAGGTGATGATTTCATTGTCGTAATGTTTTCAAAACAAAACTACAAATAAGGCAAGAAAACAGCTGCTATCGCCAAAAAGCTTATAACACTCGAATCACCGTACCCTCTGGAGCAAAAAGACCCTCCACTTACGTCATCATTGAAAGAGTGCTGCCTTCGCACTTGATATAACGAAAATCCATTCAGAAAAAAACAGACAAGAAGAACGACCAATCCAATGATGCATTCGACGATGCCAAACCACTGAATCACACGATTAACTCAGCAATAGGAAACAATATCGTACAAGGACGTAGAATGGATTCGTTTGCGATCTCCACTGTCCGTTTATAAGCTGGAAAGATATCTCATAGCTGGAAAAGGCAAAGAAGAGGAGCATCAGCAGGGGAAGCGTCCATTGCAGGACGGTTACGGCAACGATCCCCTTTGTAGTCCATACCTAGAAGACGACATTTAAAGCATTCCTCTTTTTGTCTTTGAAACTTACGATCTCGTGTGATCCGCGAATGCAGAAAGTCGAGAATCTATTGAAGGTCATGATGAACATGCCCAGGTACTGAACCACTTTGAGGTAATATGTGGTAGCAAAACTGAAGTAAGGGATGAAACCCGTTCTGTGTTGTATGAAAAACGGTTCTAGGTATCCATACTTTCTTCCTCGCTGCCATATCTGGATAAACAGGAAGAGAACTATGTCCACGACCGACTGAAATAATTCACTTTCGTTGATTGGATACGAGGCCAATGTCACCTGAGCTATAGTGAGTGTAAAAAATGAACTCTTGAACTTGGACCGCTTGCTTGACAGGATGAAAAGAATCATGAGGTACGAGAGAAATAGAAGCGTAGTAGGCACGACAGTGACAAAGTAGTCGACACCGATCATGTTCCTCTTCTTCTCATCGACTTTTGTGTCGTTCAGGTCGGGTATGTCTAAATCCATGGCGCCTAATTGTCTGCAGGTCTAAGCAGCGGACACTTGAAGGACACGTGTAGTGAAGAAAACCAATTTCCTCCTTCTGGGAATAACAACCTCCGTCTCTTGTGACAGATCAGCTCATCGACCATTAGCAGTTGCAAATGTGGAGGGGACACCGAACTGGGCGTAACATAGCATAATTTTGCCCCGTGATTATAAACTTTAACAAATAGCAACTTTGATTTGAACACAATATTCCCACAAGTTCAAAAAGGACGAACATAATGAGCAGTTAATGCGGCAACACTAGGTAACTACTTACTTAGGACCAAAGATTAGAGAGTTTGAAAGATGTCATGTGAGGCATCATAGTTTGCAGCTGGCACCCACCCGCTAACATCATTATAAGCCTACAGCGTCGGCAGAACTAATGGAAATGCCAGGTTTTCGCAGTAGTATCTAGAACAACGGTTTGCATAATTTGCATATTTGAATCGGTTTTTATTAAACCAGGTCGTGACTAAATTCTTAGAAAGTATCTTAAAGTTACAGTCACCATAGTTAGCCCAGCACTCCAGTAGGCTTTCTAGGTTGAGAACGATCTTTCAACTTAAAGTAGACGGTTATTGGCTTATATACCTATGCATTTCCTAATAAACCACTGATAGGTTGCGCGTTCAATAGGTCACATGAACCTTTGAGAGATTTGAACAATGATGGGAACGAGTTGCTCCAGCTCCAGCTCGTTTTCAGCCAGTTGCCCATCATAATTCGATCAGTCTTAAATCGATATTCCTTTTTTGTTAATCCCAATATAAAATTATGTGAAATGTTCTACCGTAAGATACATACCCTACAATTTATACTATTGACCTCTCGGCTAAATCACTCAAATACTCTCCCATTTTATGAGAATCACATTAAAGGTCCCCAATTTTCTAGGCACCCAAAGGACACCCCCTCTTTTTTCGAATGAGATAACGTTGACACTATCGTATTATTAGAAACGCATTAATGTTTCTGTCAACAGTACAAGTAGACAAAACAAGCGATATGCACTTATAAACGAGCATAAATAAAAATAACATTTTAGCGCGCCATTGCACTCTTGCTAATACCGACTCGATGTGAAAGAAAATGGACGTCTGGAAGGTCGCAATTAACTGTGCGATCTTTCTCCGGACTTTCACATATATCGTCATTAAACCCCGAATAGTAGGGAAGTTTTTTATGGAACTCTCACCACGCTCACAGTTATGACCTGTTAAGTCATTAATCAGTTCCTGCGCATACTCAGATCAAATCGGGAATATATGCGTAGGCCCTTTCCATCCGTGACACAAGGAACATACTATTTGGTTCTGACATTTCCGCTAAGGAACTGACGCAAGCACTATGTGATGTACGTCAGGTGGGTCGGGGAGATTAAAATATTTGATTATCGGTAAAGAGATCAAATTATCACAATATATGCAGCACAGGTGCGCAGTAAATATTTTCATTTTTATTTGGTGCTGGTTCAGACAACAGCACAACGGATTTGCTACAAGTAAAAAATCACATTGCCCTTATTTCCCCCGTTTCGATTTTAAAAAGCATATAGGTGAGAATGAGATTATAAACGTAGTTTGCAGTTCTCTCTTCGGCATAATCTGTCACCAAATGTTGCCCTGACATGCTGCGGTTCCTGTAAAATCCTGAAAAATCCGGCTGATTCTTGGGGATTACTTCATGCAATTTGGGTTTGTTTTACTAAAGCGGAACACCTGTTTCCTCGATGGCCCTTTGAATCGAGGGATTTGCATGGGTGCCAAGGAAATCATCATTATCAACCTTTGAATTGTCACTGTCGACCGCGCCGGCTCCGAAGAACATCCGTCTCGCCTGTCTGATTCATGTTAGATAAAGAGGGAACGACTAGCTGATCCTTACCAACAATCACTAACCTTTTCATTATGTTCGATTGGATGTGAGGCTGCGTCACCGGCATGATTCACCGGCAAAGCATTACACTTTCGCTGGCGATGCCGCCAACATGCGGTAATTGAAAGAGAAAACACACGCCGAAGAACCGGAATGTAGCTGCAGTTCGTAACTTCTGCCTTTAAGCAGACCCTCCACTGACGTATACTACTGCCCCGACTGTGATGTCTAAGAATATGTCACTTTCAGACGGCCATGAAAGAATTTACCATGATGATTTTGTTATTGTGCATGTTCCTCCCTCTGCAAACCAATGCCCTCTGGTGCTATTCAGGCCTAAAGTACGTCTTCGGTCAAGAAGAACGACAGGACACGGAGGAGTGCAGTTCCTTTCTCGGTCTAACCGACAGTTATTGCTATCGCTTTACTGAGGAGACAGCGGTGCAGAGCGTAACAAAGTTAGGATGTACAAGCGTTATTTGTGAGGTTAGTCATCTACTCTTCTCTGAATTGCTCGACAGCAGTACAAATTTCCGAAATGTAGCGTTAACAACCAATAAATCATCTTTGTATTTCAGTGGAAATGTACAAGAGCATTTTTTCGGAATTAATGCATTTGTAGCTGTATTGTCAGTGACGTTCGTAGGTCCAAATGTTCAGAGAAGCAGCAACATACAATTTTATATTTCTTGTAACAGGATTGTCCATTCAAAGAATCTTTCAGAAGAATGCTTATTTGTAGACTTTTAAGAATCTAGCGCAGGAACTTTAAAGAAGCATCTGTCCAATAAGAGTTTACGGAGGGTTACCGTCTCGTCAAATTGTTATTAGTCATAATTTCTTAAAGGTTATGGAAGTGTTTAGTAGCGAAATGATAGTAATTTTGAACTACTGTGGGCTTGAGAGTAAATCCACTGTCACACTATCAAACTCGATCAATACAAACTTCATGGAGCTGTAGTTCAGTGGGCAGTTTGCTAGGATCACTTGGCCCTACAAGAATGAATTTTTATGAATCTTATACTCCCTAAGGTTCCCTTTCCTCTCTCAAAGTATTTCCACAGCCAATGGCAATTTTTCCATTCTTGCAATTTTGTGCTATTTGTAGCCGATCGGGAACGACTGCGGGACGGTGGAGTTCGCCGGAGTCTCCGGAACTCTTTGTTGCTGCGACGCAAACAACTACTGTAACTCCGCCGGAAGCATTTCCCCCAGTGTCTTTATGACATTATCGCTGTTTGTCCCTTTACTTCTGGTTTGTACATTCTTCAATTAATAAAAACGAGCTAGTCACCTGCATAAACAGGCCTAAGGTCCATTAGGAAACGCAAGCAGCCTACTCATGTGACCTTGACTGGAGCAGTTCCCAGAATGCAAACGAGCGCAGAGTCAATAGTATCTTTACTTTCCATATAATCTATGTACATGTATACTCCTGAATAGAATCTCTCTCTGTGCACAACGAAACAATCTGCCCCGTTATCTCATAGTGCTCTATATATAGAGAATGTGGGGAGACAGATATATACAAGGCTGGGAAATGAAAAGACGGGGTATAGAAATCTGAAAAGTTCTGCTTTAGCATCAAGGTAACATAACAAAATCGTTCTATCACATTCTGTTGATGAAACTGAAGTAAGGCAAGGTGAGATCATGGAAGAAGAAGACAGGAACAGTGTCTTATGCAGGTCGCCATTCACTGTGAGAAGGGTTTGAGATTGACGATATCGTAGAAGAGATAGCTGCGTGCGTGAGAAGAAGCCCGATTAGGTCAAGGATAGTTATGAGATGTGTGGAAGAAAGAGTGTCAGAGTCCGTAGGCCGACCGAAGCAGAAGGAGATTGTGCAGGTTCTTTTCGGTCAACTTTCCATCATTGACTTGGAGCTGGACTGCTGGTGCTGCTGCCGCCGAGGCCAGCAGGAATCGTGCTAGGCGTGCAAGGCGCGGGAACTGCGCCTCGCCGATGGAAGACCAGAATTCGAGGATGTCTCTGAAAAAAACACATAGATTTTGCGTTCATAAAGACAATTGTATGCATGCAGGTACTGTGGATCTTAACCTGTCCTAACCTGTAAATACTGTGGATCCTAATCTGTACAAAGGTCTAACGGCAGACAGCAGTCTTCAATTTATGTAGGAGATGCGTGTTCGCTGCGTAATTTCCGTCTAGCAAAAATCACGACAGCAACGACGCGTCCCCTTCACAACATATTCCGGATATCCTCTCTGTGCGCTCACATGATCTTTCACTCGGATGTGCGTCTAGGTGATATCCCCCGACATTGTCCTTTGCTCATAAAGCCTATATAATTATACGTTCGCTGTGGTTTGGTTAATGGACTAGCGCTGAGATCATCCCATGACGGCATATCCGTATCTTCCCAAAAACATACTTGGTCTGATTTGTGGAAAAGGACGTCCTCAAATAACAGCCGAGTTCATCTTCATCCGATGAACTGTCCTCGAGAGATATCAGGAAATTTCGTCGCTTCCTCGGCGGCTCACCGTCTATTAATATCAAATAGAAAAGAGACAAAGACAAAGAATTCACCTGGCGTTTCACAAGACCTCTCCTTCTTCAGTTTTGCGCAGCCGATTAGCGACCTGATGTGGTTATATATACTGGTTCTAAATTCAGTCGTAAGATACAAACATGGAACGGAGGTCGGGAATACCTTTGTACATCCGAGCATATGACCGGCAAATGCTTCAAACGAGGATTGAGTACCGTAGCCATGTGGTGTTCGATGAGCATATTCTCGTCGGACCACTTCTTGAGCAAAACGTTGGCCGCATACCGTAATCCTACCAGGAATGGGGAACCCTTAGACGCTGTCTGACCTTCCGGCCCTGACATTTCGTCGTCTTCCACCTCGGTACACTCGTGAATCAAAGCGAACCATTCCGGAAACAACTGGAAATTGCATGTTTTTCGTATTAATTGAAGTGATTTTGCAAACCTTGTGATAATGAGGCAGTTTGTTGTCGGTGAAGATCTGCACTGTCTCATGAAATGGCTCCAGGAACGTTTCGATGTCGTTCACGTGTGACCAATCGATTGCATTGGCGTCCTTAGCAAGCTCCGATATTCTGGCTAAAATGGTACGGTAACTACATGCATTAAAGCGAGTGCGAAGTGACAAACAATTACTGTCAACGGTAATGAACCATCTTAAGAAATACATTAAACATTGAAAAAAGAGCTCCACGGGCGAGTTTTTTCAGGTTAGGTTTCCTAGATGGTAACGGCAAAAAGTGAATACGGAAAAGGGAAAAACAGAGGAACTGACAGTAATTCTGTGTCACTCTGTTTTACGGTACCGTTAGAATCGGCGTTTGCCTCCAAGAAATACTGTATCTGTGGGAACTGCTGCCGGACGTAGAGAAGCAGAGGGTAGAGAAAGAGCGCGTAACTTTGGGGACCAAGAGCACGCTGAGACGTCAGACTAGCGGGCAGTTTGTGCGTTAACAGTGACAGCAAGTTCAGCCGGGCTAGCATCTCGATCACTCCAACGCAGAATTCGGACAGTTTTTCCACGTCGCACGTTGATCTACACTGCATGAACACTTGGGCAAGGATCTGCAAATCGGTGGATACGGTAGGGCGGATGCATCTTCAGACATACCTCGTCAATTACATCGACAATGCTTGTGCTACATGTCAGCTTCTGCGACAGTTCGATTCGCGCGTTTTTCTGCGTGAACCGGTCCAAAGTTATGTATATTTTCTTCGCTTCCAGAAAACCGTAATCTTCGAGTGTCGTGTAGACAAGTTCACTTAGGTCATTCGATTGGGGCCATTTGTTGACGCTGAAACAACATGGTAATTAGAAATGGTCGTGTAGAGAGCTACAACTGACTAACAATTGGATACAAAACATGGTGTCTGCTTCCTTTTTCCTGACTTTTTGGACTTTTTCTGAGCAGCGGAACTCATTACTAGTTATGACTTATCGAATGTTCAAAAACATCCAACGCGTTGGATAGTCAAATGTTCAGACAAAATATCCCTGTGAGTTAACGACTCCCTGTTTTTTGCTACAATTGGGATTTTGAGTACATATTCTCCTATCATACCAGCTATTTCACATATGGATAAATTAAAGCACACAGATAACCATGTGCTCAGAAATTTTACGACGGTAGTTAAAAACAAAATATGGGTTGTTTGTTGGACAAATATAACGAACCTGAGTACACGACGAGAAAGATGCCAGTCTTCCGTGATGTAGTTAACCCAAAAGCTCACGAATATCGACTCTTCGTACTGAATCTGTCGGCAGCTCAAGGCCAGACCGTAATCCTTCAAGTTGAGTGCCACATCTGCCGATGTAGACTTCTTGGCAGCGGATTTATGCCTCTCAATTCCCTGAAAAGTGGTTAAGTTGCTTCAAAAGTGGGGAGAAACAGACCTCGGCCACGACGCAGCTACTCGGAATCAACGTCCTCAACTCTTGGTAATTCGGTAGTTCCTGACAAGACCGTCCGATGCAGAGAGCGGTCTCGATGAGTTGCCGAAAACCGTCACCCTCAACAATATCCGGGTTCTGCATATCTTGGGCACAGAAGCGTACAAGCGATTGAAGAAAGAGTTGTCTCTCGGTCTCGTTGAAGGCGTAAGACGACGTAGACGGGTTTTCGGTGCTCAGATGAAGAACCGAGGCGAGCGTTCCACTTCCACTACCACTGCTGCTACTTGTCAGGGAAATCTGCTGAACTGGGGCCAACGGCGATTCTCGGACGGCGGACGTCGTCGACGGGGAACCGTAAAACCACTTTGTAGGAAAGGGGGCTTCGAACCGGTGACTTATCTGATTGACATTGTCCGGCGACATTGAGCCATTTGGTGGATTGTGTGTGGAATCGAAGGAACCTTGGTTGTTACTCTGTTCGGACTCGTTTGAGGACGAGGCGAGGGTTGAACGGTAGCTAGTGCCCATTGGGCACCGATGGCGGGTCATGTTGCCCGTGCCACCCCCGGTGTCGGTGTACAGTACCTTACATGCGTAACAAGCGACGTAGGGCAGTCGTTGACCGGTAAGGGTGTCGAGGACTTGTCCGAACAAATTCCACACTTCCGACCGTCCCTTCTTCCGGACCAGCTGAAATCTTCCGCGATTCATCCTGATGTCGTCTTGGATGACGGACTTCCGCGGGACGTCAGGAGGAAGTAGGGAACAGTTCACATTTCCGCCTGTGCTGCTAGTGTTGCTGGTCGTAGACTCGGTGGAGAACTACGTAACGCGAATGAGTTCGGTTAAGGGTTCCTCCCGACTCTTACTTGCTTTATGGCGAAACCTCCCAGACCTCCGATATTCTGCAGTCCGGTTGAATCGACATTAGCGAAATTAAACCATGAATTAGTGATAATATCGATCCCTCCAATGTTCATGATTTCGTCCCCGGAACAACTTCTTACTGTAACTACGCAATGAGTCACTACAGCAACGAGGAACACCCACCTGGCTCAGGTTTCGGAAGTAGGGGAGCGTCGACGAAAGACACAGATGGAACTATGGTGGTTGACGAAGACTCTCCGATCCCAGCTGACTGCAGACAGAGTTCATCCGCGACCGTACTACCGGCGCCGATGATGCCAGAAGGAGAGATGCCTTCGTCTTCGTCGATCGCATGCGTTTTGCGCAGAAGTCGTGTCGGTCTGTCGGCGGCCCCCCGAATGAATCGAGGCGTTGTGAGACCTCCCGACGACGACGACGCCATCGCGGAACGCAGTAGCAAATGATAGTGTTATGGCGCTCTTGTAGTCAATACTGTGGTTCTCCTGAAGGTGGGCCTATCTGAAACTGACTCGACAGTGAACGCGGGGGCCACAAAGGAAAACATCTACTAATTGTAGCAGATGACAAGGCGCGCCAAAATTGTCGATCTCACGAAAATCCACGAGAAGGTCAGGCCCGGAACACTGTGTCCATATGGTGACATTGCCTTAGGGGAAATTGGCGAAGGAAAGGTGGACCAGCCTGAAAAGCACACATGATAGCAGGATAGGTAGAGTATGTGATTAATTGGTTATTGCTCTTTCGACATCACGCATTCTTTTGACATTTGACCGGAGTGTGTCTTCATCCCTATCAGGCAAATCGCTCCGGGATCACGTGTGCTGTGCGCCATTAGGTTCTCTAGTGGAACTTAATTGCATCGTCCGAACACAGCATGTATTGTCCGGAAAGGCTGATTTGACCGCTTCTCCTTTATTGTATGCAATTTCATTTGTGTAATAATAATTGGATTACCTCGAGGCGCGCATTCGCTTGAACGAGTGGGAAAGAGTGTTTGGCGGGAAAACAGCAAAGGTGAGACCAGAAAGTGCAGTGCAAGGGAAAACGGTCCAGCTCAGCTGACGATTTATTCGGAAAGACTAGGGAAGGAGCTTCGACGTGCACTAAGGCAAACGAGGCGGGGTCGCCGTGGACCGCTTCCGGACACCCACTCCCTCTTCGCTAACGACGGTCGGAGCTAGATGGATCCACAACGTATGGATGTATGCATAGGGATTCATCTTGATGAAAGGTGCATTTACATAATGTTTTTCCGTTTTCCAAACATCGGATTAAGAAAAATTTGAAGGGAATTAGTAAGAGGGCGCAAAGTGTGTGGGATAAAGCAGCACGTTCAGAAGAAAAATTTGCTCTACTGTGAGACTGCCTCTGATATGAACACAATAAAAGTGCGCACTCAAAACAAATATCTTAACTTTAAGCCAACTATAATCTTGTCTAGCGATTGCGTGACTTATACATCAGCTAGTTAGAGACGCTGACGTTGAGCAGCGCGCTGACATTCATAGCTAATGAGAATACGCGGCACGCATCAAAAAACACGAGATTAGAAACCTCGAGACCAGGTCGGCGCGGGTTGCCGCACTCCTCTCTCCGATTTCAATTCTCGCATGGCCAATATCTCTCATCTTTCATTTGGCGCGCTCTTGAAAAAATGATTAATGCGTGCTCCAGAGAAGGTTAAGGGTTTCCGCATGTCGCTCTACTTGACCGTGGACACCAGGCCGGCTACCTGGAATGCTCAGAAATTAGTACAAGATGCAGAAAAACTTTAGCTGCACTATGCAGACGCACTCATGCACAGCCCAAGAGCAGTTCCAGCTGGTCTTACTTATCAGCTGTCATCTATTTGAGTGATAAGGAAGGGTCAAGTGCAGTTCTGGGTGCACGTCCCTTGATCTCTGCTAGAAATCGGCGACACGAACGAACAACAACCACAATTGTGCCCTTCACAAGGCGAATGCTTAAATGATTTAGCAAAGGGCAAATGGATTAAGGTGAGCTGGAAGACTGTCAAATATGAATCCTCTGAGGATGACACTGTTTGTGTGTGAAATGAGCCTTCTACGGTTTCGCCACAATGCGCCCGAACCGATGAGAACGTGCTGACTAGTCGCTGGGGGTGTTTTTTTTTCGCCTGACTCATTCACCACAGCTCCGCCAAAATATATACGTTAAAAAACGTTTTAGCAGACGAATAAGATGTTTTATGGGAATTTTCACAAACGCTGTGTCTGAGTTGCTCATTTGCAAACTAGGTTGTCGAAAACTGTTTCGTGGGGATAATTACTCGCAAGGCTATTGACTAGCGTCTCCAACGCACACACACAAACACTGAGGGCAGCACCTCAATTAATTAACTGCATTTTCCTTAAAAGCTCTAAAGAGATGAGAGATAAGATCCTGCGCGCACGGCCACATCCGCCTTCAAATATCATCTCCGGGTAAATGGTATTAGAAGGCGGATGCTCTGTGCGCCGTGTCACAAGCTCATCTCTGGCAAAACAACATTATCACAACTAGAGCAAAATCACAATCTTTTGGTTTTCACGTTTTGCCGAAGCTGCCCGAGGGAAGGCGATAATTAGGCGGAGTCCCGGTATGTAGGGAATTCGAAGAGGTTCGGCCCACGCAATCGTCTTGTGATTGGCAGGATGGGAGACGCGGAGGAATGCCGAAATTAGGCGCACATTGACAAAACTATACAAAACGTCAGGTTCCAGGAATGCACCGCAATTAAAACGTCGTGATAATTGTAAGCTTTATTCTAAAGTGCTTGGCGGTAAAGCAAGCGGCTCTAACGATATTTTCACCGCGAAGTGATTGGTAAAATTGTCTTGAGTGCTTATGGAACACGCGAAGACCGGCCCACGTTTACGTGTGAATGTGCAACACCGGGAACAACTTTCGTGAAATCGTCATCCTCATGTTCTGGTGAAGCATTATTTAGCGTCCATTTGTAAGAATGCGTGAACGTGGGATTATGTTGTTGTTCGCTGAGACAAAAGACGGGGCCGTGGATTAACGACACATGAGCACGCGTTGCTACTTATGCAGAAAAGTCTTGAAAAAAATACGCCGCAATTTTCTACAGAAAAGCCGATTTAGCTCGTCTCATCCCGACTTACAACATGGGATTGTGCGATAAAACTGAAGGAAGCAGCTTACGCCACAGATTTAACGGATAATACCAAATAGATGTGGGAATGATCTTTCAACAATAAGGAAACTAAAAAGCACAAAATACGATTCCAGAGCAAATACCGACCAAACCAAGACTGGTAGTGCACTTTGACATTTATCAATGTGAAATGGAGTTGCAACACTCAATGTAGCAAATCAAGTTGCCCGTAGCTCGGACTCGGCCAGTCCAAATTGAATTCTAGTCTAGATTGACGACTTGAACACGAACAAATTGGATTTCGAAATCTGAACCGACTCAAAACTCAACTCAAATTAAGAGGGTTGTTTTTCACGGCAGGAAGCAAGGGGCTAGCGAAGGAGTAATTTTTTACATCCGCACTCCTCCGCAAGACTCTCGATATGAGCCGAAGTGTGAAAACATCCTCGGTGGTTCGAAGATTCCTCGAAAGACAACGTTTGCCACACGACAAGGAAACAATTCCATCCTCGGCGACATATAAACCCGGAATAGTCGATTAAGGCTGTGCAGTTCACTCGGCCGCCAGTCCATTGACCCGTAACCCTAAACCCGGCCCTGTTGGTAACATGATACTGTTACACTCATGCCAAGTTGCGCTGTTGTGGTCGATGTTAAATTCATTAGTGTTGAGTAAACGCACAAATGCAGAGCACATAAAATGAGAACAACAGATGTATGTACATAAGGCGTAACGTCAAGAATTGGCTACAAATATATGCGTGAGACATGAGTATAACTGAGACTTGAGTCACTTCAGCAAATGGGATGGATTCTCCCTAGACATCACAACCAGATAGTCTCTGACGCGAGCAATATCCGCTGTCGCCGGACCTGTTAGAGTCTTCCTGACGCTTTTCAGATTGATGACTACCGAGCATCGTCTCCATTTTCGATAGCAAATCGAAAAGCGTCATTTTTATTTTTAGCGCTGCGTGTCGACTATTTGGTTCTTCACTCCAGCACTCTGTCATCAGCGTACAGTAGCTTTTCACGATTGGCTGAAAATACAAAATTTCAACAGACTAACTACACACTTTCGCCTACATCAGAACCGTCCAACCACTTTTTGCATACGTAAGGACGCAGATTTTCCTGGCACACGACTCTCGCCATGTCAGGAATGGACGGATCCGACCCCACAGCATCTTCAAAAGGTAGTCTCCCATGCTGACGCTCGGTTGAGCCGTTTGACATGATGCTGGATCCGCGGCCTGAGGAACTTCCGTACGAGTTGTTCACGTTGTTTTCAGCGTTCCTCTGCACGTTTGCAGATTGGTGTAAGTTTGTCATGGTGCTTTCATAAGTTGCTTTAGGGATTTCTACTGGTATGTGCTGCGTATTAAACGTTAGGTCTCCCGCTGATTCAACAGTCAGCTGACTCTCGTTGGAACTGCCTGAGGTTACTTTTGAGTTGCTTTCATTTTCATGTACAGGCTAAATGCTCGGTCTTATGTTAGCTGCTGCTGACAACTTACGTAGACACTCGCTAGGATTTCCCATAGAAGCAAACTGAAGGAGTAAATGTCGGAGAGCTTAAAAGCGTCGAAATTGTTAGGGTTCAAGCGCCCACTCAAAACTTCGGGCGACATATATCGCTTGGTACCCACACAAATCTTTACTGTTCTTGGAATCAGCTCGTCGTTTTCACTAAAACGATATTCATCGGATAAAATACGCTGAAGTTTCAGCCTTACAGTCTCACGGCCAATCCAAAGTCCGCAATACAGCAGACGCCTTTCCGTTTGACAAGTACGTTCTTGGATTTAATGTCGCGATGTGCAATCCTTGGTTTGCATTGATTTCCCGTTCCAATGACGGAGTTATGTAAGTGTTCAATTCCGCAAATCGCTGTGTAGGCCAGACTAATTCCTTCTTCAAGTGAAACTGAACTACTTCGTAGGTAATCGAAAAGGGAGCCGAGCTCATGGAATTCTGTCACAAGCAGCATTTGGGTCATACAATCCACGCTGCTTATATCAGCGGCCACAAATTCTGGAATTCAGTGTTTGAAATACAGTTATTCGTGGTTAGACGAACTCAAAATATTTCCGTGATTTAGCATTTTGGTATGGTAGATCTCGTGCTCGTTCCTCCAGGACTCTTCCTCTGTGGTGTAGAATGTTTTGACCGCTACCTTACTACCTCGGTAAGTGGCTTTACGCACTTCTCCGTAGCGACCTTTACCGACAATACCGTCTTCAAACTCTAGAACCATTGCGATAGTCCTGTCATTCAAAATCGCCTCGCCAGTCCCGGATCCGCTACTGAAAATTAGTAAAGTTACTGGGGAAGCTTTGAAAGCCTTTGCTTATTGCATTTTTTCCACATCGAGCAATCAAGCAACTAACCTCATGTCGATAAGGGCCTTTTCCTCATCTATTTCAGAAGCCAAATTTGTCTCCAAAGTAGATGTATCACGTTTGTCTAACACTGCAATAGTAGCCGATTAATTAATAGTACATTGCAACTTACCATCAGGGAGTGCTTGACAGTTACGATAATAATATGCGGCCAATATCGCGGTTGCGATCAATCCAATTGCAAAAACGACGAATATGAATGTCTTCCATGGCAATCCAGAGACAAACTGGGCCGAGTCGAGTCCGCTGTGAGCTTAAGAAAAAATTGCATGTTTAATTATGGGCATTCATCTTAAAAAATGAATGCATAAGTGTGGGGCAAGGTGTAACACCTGCTTAGCAGCAAATTCAGGAGCAACAGTTCCTTAAGATTCACTCTGTAAACGATTTGGGTTTTGTAATCTATGTTTAGGAATGGACTGAATGCCTGCATCGTCGAACTGTACACTATATAGACCGGGTTATTCATGAAGAGAATGAAACGTGAAACAAGATACACTCACGATAGTAAGCATTCTCATAAGGTGGTGGGTCAATACGTAGATTGCAGTAGTCGCCTTCGTAGCAACAGGCAAGAGACAGTGGAGTTTTGTGGTGGCTCCTGTACCCATTGCAAGTCAGATGGGAGCCACTTGATCCATCTTCTAACGGCGCACATCCGTAGAGGTGACTGGTCTCCATAACGCCACTGATCTTGTTGAACACAGCCTCGACTGCATGATAGCACGCCGCCTTAGATTCTTTGATACATGCATTGGGTCGATCGCAAATCATCTCGTAATTACAGTAGCATAGGTTCTCTTCAGTCACATTCTCTATCTTATTTCCGCGGTGCCTGTTGTAATCAGGATAGAGTTTCCGGATCATCGCTTTCAAGTCATCAATGTCAGTGTGCTCTGACGAACGACGAAGATAATTCACGGTGGAAATCACAAAGCCCACCTGGAAGCCCGTCGATTCCATCGTCGCTGTCCATGTATCGCGAATTTTCTTTCAGAGTGAATCCACATGACAGGGACGCATATGTAAGAAGGAGAAGGAGCGATAAACTACTCATTGCCACACGTGCATACTGCAAAGTGCACAGATCTTACTCAGGCGGCAAGCGGCCACGGCTCTTTCGCTGTCGGGTGGCCTTGCTCGAGCGTTAATGTGGCGATGATTTGACTCCACAGTGACGCGACACGCTGGAGCCATATCACGGACAACCCCATAAGATATTCAAACATGTCATTTCAATGTGTACTGCCTAACCTAAACCCTATTGTGTGAATAGATGCTTTTATTAGGCGAGGCCACTCATAGGCGACATATCACAGTTGCTGACATCGATTCCGTGTTTACTGTATTGACTCTTGTATATTGGCCAATTCACGCAATCTGAAAATGTACATTTTTTCCTCTATAGTACATTTACTGGTTCATACGAGCTCCCGAAGTTTATGTGAATTACAAGGAAGACTACTCCGAGTAATATGCAGAGCGCTCCCACAGCCATATACGTTATACCAAGGAACGTATTTTTTCCTCCTGCCCAGCTCGTTGTGCTAAGGATAAAGTGCTTCTTTCCATGGAAATCTTCAACAGGATAGTTGTCCTCGACATATAGAAAATACTGGCCAGCAGGCAGACCGTTAGCGAAAGTATTATTGGAGCTCCTGTCCAATATCCTGTACAATTTGCGGAAATCGGGTAGCGCAGCGGTTCGCATCCAAACAATAAATTCCGTGTTGAGAAACCCGTTATTGTCCGGATTCGAGGGGTCTAACTCGTAAACAGATTTTATCCAGTTACGCGGTTTTGTTGTATTCTGAATGTAACTATCAATACCAAACCAACTCCATTACAACTGACCTCAAACGCCTTACTTAACTCTGCGTAAGACCCGGTCGGGGTTTTTGGATTCTTAAACTTGACATCCCTGTCGATTTCCCAAACAACGCCCTTGTGCGTCACCGGAACTGGGTTACCATTATAGAATAACATGAAGGTATCTAAAACAATTTAAATATAGGTGGCCATTTTCCCTGAAGCAATGTTCTTTAGTGTTTTACGAAACAACTAAAACGAGGCTTCTTGTGAATAATAATGTCAAGACTCCAGAAGTCGTTCAAGTCTGACAATAACTGCCAGCGAATGAAAACATACCATTGAACATCGAGTTAGCAACGGCCCCGCATGGTGCATATACAACTTCGTTGCCAGAACTACTATTCGCACGGTCATAAGGTTCGCAGTCCGCAACATATTCTAGATTTCCTAGAAGCTGTTTATCACTTCTACTCTTCAAATATCTTCTGTGATTCTGGAAATAATTTTCCAACCGGTAATAAAGATATACATCACCCTGAAAAATACATGTTTATCAAAGAATCGTTTGGACAGCACTCACCAAGAAAGGCTCTTTCAGGGTAAAACTTAAATTGCACCCGTTTGGACTTCGATATATCTTGAAGACGTCCGGATCAGTCACAATTTTTTTGTTGCATGAGTAAACAAAGTCATGTTCCCTGACTGAACTTTCGTATGGTAATACGCCTACTATGATCTCCAAACTGCATACCTCCAGTTGCGGCAATGAAAAGCACAATTCCCAGCGGCAAGAATACGATTCCAACTCCGAAAATAATAGGAATGACTGTCGATGCGTTCAGAATGGGCTGCCATGCGGGCAGCTTTTGTTGGCGAAGGCGTGATGCTAAAGTACATTGTTGTGAGTTGTCTGGAGACACTTCCTACCCTTCGGCTTATTTTTGCTCGTCGGTGGATTGAATGGGCTGGATGATGAGGTAGGCGGAGAGAGGCTCGAAGTTCCGGGTTGTGAGCTTCCAGGACTCTGAGACATTTCGTGAAGCTCGTTCGGCAAACTATCAGAAGATCATCTGAAATGTATCTCAATAACTATTAAGAGATTGACGCCAGCGGAAAATAGCACGAGAAGCACTGTTATGGAAGAAACACGTCAAGAACGAACTGTCAGCATCGATTGACAAGAGTAAACAAAAAGTGCGTCATGATAACGATCCCCACCTCTGCCTCACAAATAAGAATCATAATCGATTAGCAGAACCAGAATTGGTGTATAAATAAAGATATATTTCAAGTCCGCGAAAACGGATACAGCATGGATACACAAAAGCACAACATGTCTAAACAAATAGATTTTATGCTCTTCTACAACTATAACAGATCAATCAAACTTTCCTAGGGTCTTCTCAAACTTTTCCAATTCTCTCTCGATCAAATCGTCCGCTTCATCTTTCATTTCAACAACATCCTTCACTTCTGGTACATAAAACTGCAACATATTCTTGATGCCTGACTTCAAAGTAACTGATGAGCTCGGACATCCGGTGCAGGATCCCTTAAAAATATGTAATGTTTGGTTATAGACACAGTGAACAAACGCACCTTAAGTTTCAACTTCACAACGCCATCATCGAAACCTAAATAGGTAATATCTCCACCGTCTTCCTGTACCATGGGGCGAACGCGTGACTCAAGTAGTTCCTTTATCATAGCAACTACATCATCATCCTCCGGAAGAATCGCTAAACGATCAAGGTAAGAACGATAGTTGCCACATAATGTCCCTTACTTGTGTCTGTAGGCTCCTGATCTGTCGCAGAAAGATCATTCATTATCGGCTTTCCGGACTGAAGGAAATCCATGACCGTGGCGAATATGTCGGGCTTCATTACAGCCCAATCAGTGTCTTCCGATAGTTTCGTGATTGTAATAAAATCTTCGCCAAAAAATACACTTTTCACACCATCCACGCGGAACAACTGCAACGCAAGTGGACTTTGCTTGGCTTGCGAGACGGAGGAGAAGTCATAGGTTCCTGCTCTGTCGCCGAGTATTTGCTGGCCCGGTAGGAACTTAAGCGTCATGGGATTCGGAGTTTCTTGCACTTGAATGAACAGTGAGCGGTCTACAAGTATAAATGGCAACATTAGAAACGTAAATGAACTTACTGAAGATTAAGAAACTGCTGCAAGCCGGCTGAGCCATTCTTGAAGTGGCCACAGCAGAGCGGAAGATTCCCGCGACGTTCTGACTTCTGAACATCGCGCTGAATGATCTGGAAACGGAATGAATGTCACACTAAGCCGTATACTGATGTCGCGGAAGCACAGAATCCACAAAAATACATGATCGATCTCTGGTGTCTATTGTCCAGTGCAACAACAGATTTATCTCAGTGGTCTTGGACCGACAGGCTCGCAAGATCTTCTGGCACCTGGCAAAGTGCCGACATTGTCGTCGAGCAGTGACCAAAGTTCAGTTGGATTGGAGACGGATTTGTTTTCGAGCGTTGTCGACGAACAATCTGGTTAAAAAAATCGACAGCGGTACACACAGAAGGCAGGTGCTCAACCTCAGTCACTGACATTTCACTTGAGTTTCATACTCCAAAGATGGTAGTCCACCGCGTTCACACTGCGCCGTATGAGAGACAGCTGAAGCTGGCCGCATTCGGTAGTGGCACCGAGCATCCGCGCTTACTGTAGCACAATACCGTAATCCAGCGTCAATACAGGGACATTGTGAACTGGGCCGCTATCTTCCTCATTTGGTGTTCGACCCCTCACGTTTCTGTGAGCAAACTGCAATCTTCTATGTTTCATTTGCAGCAATCTCAAGGATTTTAGAGGACGGCGAAGGATTTTATTATTCCATTTGAACTTAGAAGTATTATTATATAGAACACTGTCAACGAAGATCATTAGAATTGAAAAGAAAAAGCAAACACAACACCAAGGAGGAAAAATACATCGAATGTAAATGGTACTATAGGATCACGGTGACTGACATGATGGGGAAAAGGGTTGCGGATGTGGCGCATTTTCGATCATATTGAGAAACTATGTAACCCGATAAGAAAGGTAGCACACGGATTGATGTGTACAGATGGACGCGTTGAAGACAATCAAGATCAATACGGTAAGGTAATTTATGAGCACGGAGGAAAAAAAGCATTTGAAAACGATACGCTTTATGTAGTATGTAAAATGTAAAATTGGCACAGGATACGGGGTGAATTACCAAATGTTGCGTGGCCCGGATGAACCATTGCTCCAAATTTGGTTTTGTTGGGACTGCACAGGGGCACTAGTCGACCAACTAAACAAAAATTCATATACGAATGCGGAACGGTCATCTTACCTGCTGTACATGGCGTTGTTTTGGGAGGCCGATCCCATTCCGTAGGGTACTTGTTCAAGAGCTCCTGGCGCTCTAGAGGATTCGGTTTGTTGTTGTTGCATATAGAATGGCGAAGGCGAGTTGAGTCTGTAGTTCTGGGACTGGGTAGACGGATGCATAACATCACCGATGTTGCCGAAAGCTTGGGACATGCCGCTTCCGCTACGGAGGCTTTGGGTCTGTGGGGACGATCGGAACGACTGACGGTTCAGCGGTTGCACCATCTAATGATAACCAATTACTAATATTTTTTAAATATGAATAAAACCTGAGCTTGATTGTAATAAAGTGCAGATGAACGATCCGCAGGTGAGAAAGCGTCGAACGGGTCCTGAGTGTTCTACAAAGAAGTTATCGTTAAAATCACAGAGTGTGTCTAAAAACATACCATTGCGGGCTGTTGGTGTCCATATGGAGCTGAGTCATAGGGATTCGAGTACATCGCACGGCGAAGTTCGATTGGCTGACTCATGCGCTGATGAGGGGCACCCGAGTGAGGGAAAGCGCTTTGGAACGGTTCGGTTCGGATCTTCTGACTCATATCATAGCTTTCGGGAACCTGGATAATAATACGTGTAAGATGCCATATTACATCAAGAGACTTACGGGACGCAAGACATCTCCGGGAATTGTCTGTCTGTTCAAATTGTGTTCGTAGTTCGAAGCACCAAAGGATGAGGAAGCGAATTTGCTGCTTCCGCCGGGGATCAACGTATCCCAGTTGGATTGGCGATTTTGTACAGATGCACGTGATCCCCACTCCTGCGTGCTAGTCATATTTGAACCATCGCTCCAAGGCGTAAAATCGGAACTTGGTGCATGGAAGCTACTGCGGTTGTAGGCATATCCTCGTTCGGGAAGCTGCTGCTCTTTTGCATATTGATTGCTTGTTGAAGGGGGCGACGCCCTTCCACCGTTCATCCACACAGCAGCCATAGGGTCTACTACTCCACCATTTCCTAAGCGGTTGGCTAGATTGGCACTGACATCAAGGTGTCGATCGTTGCCCCATATATCACACAATTTTGACTCCGGCGCGAACAGGTTAGCCGCAAGTTCGTTTTCGTCCTTGTTCGAAGCCGCTTTAAAGACGGACATAGAGCTAAAGCGAGGGAGAATGTCATTGACATCATTGTCCACAACGCTGCTGAAGGGTGGTGGTTCAACTCTCGAGTTCGGAACCTCTTGTGGTGCTGGAGAGACATTACGAGGGTATTGCGAATCCAGAGCAGTGAAGGAGTGTGGAACGTTGATGGGAGAGTGCGTCCTGCGACCACTAACGCTGTACGGTTCCCCGTTTGTTACCGGTGTAGCTGCGTTGGAAGTTCTTTCACTACCAGGGGCCTTTCGCTTGTTGAAATCGTCTGGAGACGGAACGCGAGTTGAATCTGGCTTCGTTTCTTCGCCAGCAGGACCTGGTGATGGACAACCGACGGAGCGCGCTCCAACAGAGGGAGTGAAGCTCGATACTGGAGATGTGGAGCGTACGGGTGGAGGATGAGATTCTGCTGCTGAAGAACCTGTGCGTTGGCTCAGGGATTCGGACATCGTGTCATCTGTAATGGAGCGGTGAATAATTATTACATTTATGAAACAAAACCTTTCTGCAGTCCGTGACGAATGGCTGCGCGTTGCTCCCATACGTTGGAAGCACCCTGAACGGTTCTATTGTCATTCTGATTCGAGCCTTGTTCACTGTGGCCCAGTTCAGTTGACGTCAAGCTTTTTTGAGATGGGCTTGAGGAGTGCTTGTTAAGAACGCGAGAGACGATCTGATTGATGGTTAGATCGGCTTCCTTCAACAGAACTTCAATCATGAGCACGGCATTTCTGAAAGTGGTTTCTCAGAAAACAACATATGAGCGATGTACTTACTTGACTGCTTCGCTGTTGCCTTTGATAGTGATGTTGCGCGGACCTTGGTTACGGCTACTAATCTGCTTCTCCACTTCAATGTTAGCGTTCGTGGCTTCACGGATGGCATTGATGTTCACACCACCTCTGCCAATGACTCGAGCAATATGGCTGGAAGCCAAATTCATCACCTGCTGGCGCCTTTTGCTCGATTCAATGTTGTTCCAGACTCCACCGTCATCGCTAACTTCGCCACTTTTCACACTGCCGCTTGTGATTGATTTTGTCACAGGTTTTCCAACGGCGACCTTCTTCTTGTTGCTTCCGGCTTTGCACCATTCGCTTTCGCTTTCCGGCTTTGCAGGAGTGACAACGGTTTTACTGGCGCCGTTGGCACTTGTCAATTTTGTCGCTTCCTTTCTGTTAGATCGACGGCCACGCACCGGAGCGACAGCGGCCACCTCAACAGGCTTCTTCTCGCTTCCGATCGAAGCAACTTCCGTCCATTCTTCAATCTTCTCCACTGTCTCATCAGGCTTTTCTGTTTGCAAAGCTTCAAAAGCAGACACCAGCAGTTCCGACTGAGGAAGTTCTGGTTCTTTTTCGTCCAAAGGCAGTTCTTCCTTTTCAATCTTTGGAATAGATTGTTCCGCCTGATCCTCTATCATTTCTTCTCTCAGAGGTTCATCATCCTTCTTCAAGACAACCTTCTCAACTACCTTCTTCTTCGTTTCTTCCTTCGCCTTCCTCTTTGCTTCGGCCTCTTCCTTAGCAGCCAACTCCTTCAGACGGGCCGCTTCCTGTTCTTCGGCCCTACAAACATTCACATTCGCTCGAAAATTGATACAAACTGAAACTTACTTCTTTGCAAGGCGCTTCGCACGTTTTTCTTCATTTTTAAGTTGTTTTGACCTCTTACGGGACGCAGCCTGCTCCTGTTCTTCAGCGAGCTGTTCAAGGAGACTTTGCGCGGCGGCTTCGGCCTGAGCAGCCTGTCGCTCTTTGGCTGTCAGAATGACGCTCAGGCACTGCCTACAACGCTCCTCCAGCTCCTTGTCCTTTTCGGTGAATGCCTGTAGAAAGCGGTAGCATTCCGCGTCACCGGGGAATTGCTGCACGTGTTTCACTAAGTACCGGATGATCTGTAAAAGGTATTGTTAGATTAAATGACGAGCATGAAGCCACTTGCCTTCAAGTGTCCCTTGCGAAAAGCGGTCATCAGTGGTGACGTCTTTCGAGAGTCCTGTAGATCAACATCAGCTTTGTGCACAACGAGTGTCTTAAGCGTCTCCAGATGTCCGCCATTGCAGGCAAGCCATACAGCAGTGCATCCCTTTTTGTTACGCGCATTGATGTTGGCGCCGTGACAAATGAGGAGATCAACAAACTGGTAGTGGCCCTTGTCAGCGGCAATAGTCAGTGCGGTATCACGGCTGGATGGCACGGGTGGTGCATTGGGGTCAGCGCCGGCCTCCAATAGGAGCTTTCCCACGGCACTGTATCCGCCGTTGGCCGCCTCCATGAGTGGAGTTAATCCCGTTTTAGCACGATGTTCGACGTTTGCATTGTGCTTGAGAAGCAAACGGACTACTTCCACACGGCCTTGGAAACATGCCAGTGTGAGCGCTGTATTCCGATTTGTTTCGATGTGCGCATTAATGTCAGATCCACGTTCCAGTAACATCTTGGTTGCGGCTTCGTGTCCATTCATCGCCGCTAGCATCAGAGGAGAGATGCAAAGTTTGGAGCCAGTGCGAGAATTAATTTCGGCGCCCGCATTGAGCAGTAGCTGAATGATCTCAATGTAGCCACCGGACGCAGCGAGTGAGAGCGGCGTGTAGTCGCTGACATTCCGGTGTTCCTTGTTCGCGTTCGCCTTAAGAAGAATTTCAACAACCTAAAATTCGTGCAAATTAAAATGATTCTTTTAAGGAACAATCGCACCTCCTTCCGACCCCCTGAACAGGCCAGCGACAGGGCTGTATCCTTAGTTCTTTCGGAGACGGCGTCCACCAAGCACGAAGCATCCAGAAGGTGTTTCACACACTCAACATGACCGCCTGTCGCAGCCAACACAAGGGGTGTGAATCCTTTTTTGTCACGGTGCTCAACATCTGCTCCTTTGCGGATTAGAAGATCGACCAGATCGGGGTATCCTCCCGCACAAGCCAACGTGAGAGCAGTGTCGTGATTGGACTCCGTTTGAACGTCAATGATGTCAGCTACGTCGGATGTGTTTCGCCGCTTTTCCTGAGCCTTCTGAGATTGCAATTGCAGCTCCTTGAGTTTCTGCATGTCCTTGGTGTTCTTAACCGTTCTCTTTCCCTTCACGTTCTTCACATCCTTTGGGCAAGGTCCCGTTGTAGCCGTGATGGAAATTGACGCCGTTGGAAGTTTGCCCTTGCCCGTCGCAGTGAACGTGTGCGTATGTTTTTTTACTGTTATGCTTTGATGAAAAAAAACAATAAGACGTTACATACCTTCTGTCTGGTGGTTGCAAGAAGTGTTACGGGACAGCGTTACCGTCCCCGACGAGGTTACCGGGTCAAAGCCACAAGCTGATACAGCTGCAGCGAGAGCTGGAGGGGGAGGGGCAACTCCGTATTTGAACATTTCTTGAATTTCCTTGGTAGTTAATTGTGCTGAACACGAAAATAGAAAAGCCGTGGGGTAATCGTCTTACCGCCATGAGCCAAAATTGACTTCTCTGAAGAAAGCGGAGGCATTGCAACATTCGACGCCTTTGTAGGACCCGATGTAACATGCGCACAATGAATTTCGTTATCCTAAATTCAGCATTGTACAGACTGAACAACTAGTTTGTAGCTTTTACCTTAGAACCCGATGATTTGCGCTTCACTCCTCCCGATGCTGACTTCATTCGTGGAGGATCGGGGATGTGGGAGAGATCATGACTTTGGGAATCAGTGCAGCTGTCGCCGAAAGGCGGTTTCTCGAATGCTAAATATGCTTGTATTTCAGACGTTCTAAAACAAGAGTCGCTCACCTTCCGCCAAACCCTGGCCGCTTATATTCCTGCTAACTGCGTCTGTGAATTGCTTCACCTGTTCATCTGTAATCGGCTCTCTTCCCCTTGTCATCAAGGATCGCTAAAAGTGTTATCAATGGTAGAGGATAAGACAGTTGAATAACTTACTCCAGCAGCAATGGCGGCTTGCACATGGTGGTAATTCTGAAGATCAGTATAAGATGCAGGGGACAGCGGGAGATGCGCGGTTTCGTCGGAGTGGGAATTCCCACATCCGTGAAATGGACAGTCTCGGCCATGCGCAGCCGGCGGCTTGTTGCTCTTGCGCTGACGAGCAGCCCGTAGGCCAGCGGATGTTCGGCTGTGGTTGTAATGCTGGCACGTTCCGATTCCTGCAGGATGACCGGGAAGACTGTGCATTTGACTACACGCAGGGCCATGCGCAGGAAGCTTTTGCATTCCATTGTCATTGTGATGCGTACAGGAGGAAGGAGTGGTTGTGGTCGTCGCAGATCGGTTGGCAGTAGAGGTCGTCGAGGAGTTTCCACTGCTGATGACGGTGGTGGAAGCTTTGGGGACGGGGGTCTGATGTTTTGCGTGATGCGAAAGTAAAATCTCAACGCATGCGGTGTGACCGTGGCGGGCAGCCTCTAGGATACAGGTGGAGGAATCACGGAGCAACGCGGACGGGTCAGCCCCAGCATCAAGGAGCGTCTGAACAATCTCGGGGTATCCATGAAGAGCGGAGAGCGAGAGAGCAGTCGCATCCTTTCCCGGCATCTCCACATTCACGCTGGCTCCGCGTTCGATGAGATACTTGACAATTGGCAAGTGACCCAGACGACAAGCGTTCATCAGCGCCGTACGTCCGTCTTTGCCGATGTAGTCGAGATTCACACCAGTGGACGCCAAAATCTCGGCGATCTCGCGGTGATTCATATCCACGGAAATTAGAAAGGCTTTGTTGAGATCCTCGTTCACTTCCTTGGTGTGGCTTGCCCGGAGTTCGAGCAGTCTATGGACTAAGAATTGAACGGCGTCTTTGTGCCCTTCTTGTGTGGCCTCGTACAAAGCACTCGGCGAGCCTAAGAAGATGCTCGCTCCGTTCTCCAGCAGAAGTTGCACAATGGGCCTAAACGCGTGTTTTAAATAAAATCGGTGATTCATTCTTACAGTGACCCATGAGCAGCGGCTAGAGTAAGCGCTGTTTCGGAATTCGGCGTGATCTGATCGAGCTTTACTCCGCTTGTCACCAGGATCTTTACAAGCTCGATATGTCCTTCCCGACAGCTTTCCATTAGAGGCGTGTATTGATCGTCGTTCACTTGCTCGATGTCGGCACCCTTTTCGATCAACAGTCTCACAAGATCGGCATGACCACTTCCGGCGGCCATGCTCAAGGGCGAATCAAACGTCTCCGTTTTCATATTGACAGGCGCGCCGTGGTCCATTAGAATCTTCGCGATCTCAAAATGCCCATCGATCGATGTTTCGGTGAGCGCGATGTACAGCTCCTGCTTGCTCGGAATATACTGCGTGAGCAGATACTTCACGATCTCAGTAAAGCCTTTGTACGCTGCAAGGGTTAGTGCAGTCTCCTTCTCTCCTTCGGTCAAATGAAGAACTTTTCCTTTGCCATACTGCTCGTTGTAAACGTTTTCGGTGAGATATTTCACAATGTCGATGTGACCTATAAGATTTATCCAATACTTCCGAATAAAGACACCAATAACTTACCAGCACAGGCAGCCTCCATCAGACAGTCATGACCGTGCAAATTTCTCTTGAACACGTCCACCGATTTTACTTCAAGGAGGGCTTTCACGATCTGTACAAGGAGTTATTATTTACGTTGCATTGCGTATTTTCAAACCTCAATTTTTCCGATCGCACAAGCGAAAATGAGAGGAGTATTTCCCTGTTCGGTGCAGGCATTGGCATCGGCGCCGTGCTGGAGGAGGGTCTCAACGGAGCTAGGCTGTCCAGCAGCAGACGCCTCTAACAATGGTGACGAGTAGCGGCATGTTCCGAACTCCGTGTTGCCCAGTTTGACTAGAGTCTTCAATAAATTGTTATACTGAAAAGTAAAAAATCATTTGCGCAGGATAATATGCTCAACATACGCCCATAACAGCAGCGAAGCGAAGAAGGTAGTCTTGGTTCATCATGCCAGCTTCTTCATCCTCGATGCTGTGCAACAAAGAGCTGGTATCGATGTCCGACTCATCGTCGTCGTCATCATCGTCGTCGTCAAGATCGTCATCGTCGCACTCATGGTGTCGAATTCGATCGTATTCTTCGTCCAGAGGAAGGGGATCTATCAAACCGTCTGTGAGCGTGATGGGAGACGCGAGTCCTCCTTTGTAGACCTCCTTGCTGTCGTCTTCATCGTTCTTGGAGCAGGTTGAAGTTGAGTCTGTTTCGCTGCATGCTTGCGTCGATGACTCGTGGGAGGCGGCAGTCATGAGAATCTCCAACTGGTGCGTCGGGGGATTCCGGTGGAGGGAGGTCGAGACAGCGGCGAGGGAGGCGGCGGCTATGTCGTTTTCGACATTTTCGGTGATCGTCGATTTGGGCAGCTGACCGCTTCCCATCAGCTCTCCCATCTTTTCTCGGATTTGCGAAACCATCTCGGAGCAGTCATCAAAGATGCCATACTTGAACAACATGCTCACGAGCTAAATGAAGACAATAGAGAAACAAAAAAAAATGTAAAATGACTTACGTGTGGACCGAAAGGACCCAGGGGATCGTCCTTGCCATGTTTCTCCATGTAACGATCTTCAAGCATTTGGAGAGGCCTCATGGCTTCTTTGGGTAGAGGAGGCGAATTCGGTGATTCAAATTCGAGAAAGTTGCTGACAGACAGAGCAGCCGTGATTCCCACCCTGTACAGCATCGTTTGCAGTTGAACTTTGTCGGCGTTGGAGAGCGTGGAGAGAACAGGCAGAAGATGCCGGTATGGCTCCAAACTGCGGTCGAGTCGTCTCAGTTCGTAACTCTCTTCGTCGAGGTCGCTGATGAAGATTTCGTCTTCGATGTCGTCCTCCACATAGCTGTCTTCGCTGTTGCTGCTGCTATCATTGTCAGAATCGGCTATAGATCGGACGCCCATCAAGCTGTTGTGACTCGACGAACACTGATTCTGAAAAAGGTCGAGAGTAAATTACGTGTAATACGAGCGCGCTATTCACTCACCTTATCAGAATATGTGTGATCTTCTTCCTCGGCCATCGATGCGGTTACAACAGGACTTTGTGTAAGGCGTCGACTAGCTGAAATGGAAGCGTCAATACGGGTCGCTTTTCTGTGGCGGTAGCGACGACGGAAACGACGCGGACAAAAAGACAACATTTTTTATTTCACTGTGTTGTTGTGTCGCTTGTTTCTGTCAGATTAGTATGAACTTTGAGAACACTGTGTTAGTAAACGTCTCTTTTAGACGGACAATCACACTAGCTGCTTCTTCAAGAACCTCCCTCCGCATTCTTTGTTAATATCATATCACACCAGAGCGAAAGCCAGTGCCGACCCATTCACACTTCTCCCCGCAGTTCATACATTCTCGACGTGCAGCTAGTAGCAGCACAACAATTCAAGTCCACTGTTTTCGTTTGGCTCACGGATTGTCTTCCGATGTCCGCTACCGAACGGTGTGAGCGTTGTCGCTAGCGACAACGGAAAAATAGGCGCACGGATGGCGTAGAACACAAAGCAGTCGAAACCGCGCTAGCGGGGGAGAACAGAGTAGGGGGAGGGGGCGCTGCTGTTTTGGCAAGCGGCCACTGAGAGCGACCACCGTAAACCTTCTCGTGCAAGAACTCTGTTTGGGACACTAGCTTGACAGCGTTCGCCGCGCGGATCCTTGGCGTTAATGGGATTTACCGTGGATTTTTGCAAATGACATTATTTCAGCCCTCGAGATCTTAATTAAAAAAGCTTTGAGCACAGACGCGTTTCTTCTGGGGAGCCAGCCGTCCTACTAACTTGTAATAACAGGGCCTCACCTTTATTAGGGCTCTCGTCCGTGGAACGGGTCTGCTCGACATGAACGAATTATGGTCGTTTCGCAAAAGGCCTTTCTTACATTCACACAATCCAATTAATTTACGCCTTTTGTTCAATGGCGGTAGCGAACTCTGTACAATACCCTCGTCGTTGGGACTCTGCTCCTGTTTAAATTGTTCTTCGATTGGTCATGTTGCATAATTATCGATTTATTTTACGTTATATTATGCAGAAGTCCAAACATAGTCAACGGAAGGCACATGATACAATTGACAATGCGCTGACTCATAGGTACCCGTCTTCAATAGATCCTTCTCTTCGTACATTCAGTACGTAGGTTCAATGAGCAATTCACCGCTGCGCGACCAGTCGCAGCTGAGATAGTGTTGTAAGAGCAGACGATACTTATCCGAGAAAAAGATATAGATAAATATGTTGCAAGAAGCGTTTATCATCACCTAAAATCTGAGTTGTCAACTGGAACCAGGAGCGCCATTACCAAGAGGTTGTTGTACGTCACCAAAGAAACATAGACTTCGTTGTCGAGTCCCAAATTCTCCAAGAGATTGACGACAAAAGCTAACGTGTTGCATGAAAGGAATAGAAGCACCACTGCCACAAGCATCACAGAAGTTTGTCGTTCTTTCGATTCAACACGATCCGCACCGCCACCCACAGGATGACGTCTGTTTTGGCTTCGAACTGCCAATAGCACTTGCCAATTGAAGAAAATCAGTAGAGAGAAGGGAACAACAAACATAAGTGCCGTGTAGGCCCATCCAAAAAATATTAACCTATACGTCGCATTGAGTCTAAGGTTTGTGGGAGCCAATACCTAAAAAGACGCTCCAATAAGACACGCATCCCTAGCGTGACTTTACCGGCATAATTGCGTTGATGTTGCTTCGATAGCACGAGTTAACGACGCGCACTTCAAAGAAGCGTGTGCTATTAAAAAAGATGGAAAAGACAACAAGGAAAAAAATGAACGAGGTGACATTCCGACGTCGCAGGAGGGTTGACGCTTTAAAGGGAAGGCAGACACCGACGTAGCGATGAACTGACGCACCAGTAGTCATCCAGACACTGAAAAATAATTTCCAAGGCAATTAAATTAACTGTAATTGTTTGCGAGAATAACTGCTAAAGGAGCTAGTTGATATTTGACGGCTCATTTTGGTAGCGTGAAGTAAATAAGCGTAAGGGCAAGCGTTAAGGACATAAAGCGGCTCAAAAGAGGCTAATTCGATAGTCGTTAAGTGATTTGCTATTCAGATGTTTTCATTTCACTTGCTGGTGTGTCCACACGAAGGCGCCTATGGGAGCAGCCAAGGCAGTCATCTCCAGAAGTGGGGCAAGACCGGGAAAGCAATCTTATTCTTTTATTCAATTGCACAAGTGCCCGTTTCTGTCTAGCAATTTCATGATGGCAGCTAACGTTTTTTTTCTTTGTTTCTGTGACGTCTTATCCAAGCAATTTCTAGGAATTGTCATGATACCCTAAGGCAGGTTGGACTACAGCTCAAATAATCTCCCGCTATTTAAAAAATAAAAGATGGAATGCTTTGCTCGGAGAAACCTTTTTTGGACTGGTTCAAGTCCTATTCTAGGAATGAACAATTCTCTGTGACATCTCATCCAATAAAGACTGCTTTTTTTCCGAGCTTCTAATGACAGCCGCACTTCACGGCCACGTGAACTAGTCAGTCAAGTAAGTGGCCACATCTAAATTTCCCATCGATTTAAGGTGTCTCAGGAGGCGCAAAAATCTAAACTGCAAGGGGCTTATTGACTGCAAACAGAACAAATCACAACTATGGATCTTATGTCTCAAGGAGATGTTTACTCTGGGGGATACTTTTTGATTTATGAAGCTGATGTTAGATAATAAGCGTAACCACTTTGTTCTAGCAGCTTGGCCATCTGACAATTTATGCAGATGATGTTCCATGATGTTACAAATACACCGTGAACACTTTTCAAAGTGGGGTCGTTAATTTTATTTTTTTTTCTATTTTTTGAAATCTTGATAGCTCGGAAAGCGTTGACAGATATTCTTACCTGACAGTTTGCGCCAACATCATCATTCCATACATGTAGGGTGCTGTTAGGTAGCTGAAAAAACGACTTTAATTAGGAAATCTGTGCTTATTGATGTTTGTTTCTATATGTGAAGAGCGGCCCTATAATTTATCTGTTTTTCGTCGCTCCTCAATTGGCAAACGACTTAATCTTTTTCCGCGCCTTGCACGCTTTCGTTGATGTTTAAAATCAATGTTGCCCACGAAATGTACCAATGCACTCATATCTCTCACCCGTTTTCGACGAAACGCCTTCTCCTTTCTAACATTTCCATTCGTGACTAATCCCCGGGAGACTTTTGAGCACACATCTCAATACACTAACCCATATGGGTCCCGTGCCCACGTTCTTGCCAAATTTGTACAGAGAGTTGAATCGAGGATAAACTGATTGTTGGAATTACTTTAAGCGTAACTGAATAGACGAACTCTGTCAGACTTTCTAACAAACTCAACTGTCTCCGTTTGGCGTCGGAAAGAAATCGTAGGAGGTCAAAAAGAACGATTAAGTCGTTCAAAATGGACGAGGCATTAGGCAAAGTGCTCGGCAACCTTTTCCACGCCACTGAATTCTGACTCACGTTACTCGGCCTACGACTCAATATCGGGACTCACCTCATACTCGTCGAGTTCCACAGCATCAAATACTCACCCAGGCGGGGCAGGGCGAGCACGAAGAAAGCCGACAGGAGGACGAGTGAATCCGACAGTGACAGGGCCGTTAAATACCAATTGAGAGGAGATGAGGCCATGAGCCGATGGCTGAAGACAAGGGCTGACAGCAGATTCGCGCCGAGTCCAAAGCAGATGACTGGGAGGCCGATTAGGCCCAGGACGAGTTTCTCGTGCCACTCATAGAACTGATAAACTTGATGGCAGACACATTCGCTCGAGAGAACACTGCACTCGACCGACTTCAACGTAGTGGCGTTCATGTTACTGAAAAATAGAAAATAGCATAATTGTTGGCAGCCTTGACTGCCATGCTACATTCTACGGCCTGGTGTAGGGCGTGACGGGCAGAACTTATAATCTTATTGTGTGTCGCGCAAGTCCAATGCTGACAAATGCAACGAAGCAATAAACGGACATTCCCTAAGTGATTTCAACTTCTCCACGGGCGTCTTTCCGAAACACTTTCTTTTACTGTTTCCCTTCACACTATTAGAAGTACGTGGCACGGAAATGAAGAAAACATAGTGTTAGGTTGTTATTTGTTGGCGTTTGCGTTTCGCTAAGTTTTCTAAGGGCCAAGTTGGAAAGTGGAAGCAGGACGTTGATGAAACGCGGGGCGAAAAAAGATAGAGAATATTCTGAAGAGTAAACAGCTAAGGTCCTCCTCCTTCGCTGACGCGTTCTTCGACTAGCCTCGTCGAGTCGGGTAAGGCCCGCCCACTTCCATAATGAAATAATATAAGGGATAAAGACATCGTACAGGGTTTGACCGCGAGAATATTATTTGGGTTCAGTTGCCAGCAAAGGGTGGCAAATTGGCAAATGCGTGTAAGTGCACACATCTCTTTGTTTTCGCTATCAATTTGTGCTCGTTTTCCGCGAGCCAGATCTGCCAATAACAAAACGTGCGAAATACCAACAACACGCATATGGATGCGCATGAACATCAGCCGATTACTACCCGACCGTAGTTTTTAGGAACAATGGAGGTGCAGCGAAGCATCCTTTATTTTGCTATGTATAAGAAGGAAAGGTATGTTTTCCATGAAGTAACAACGCACAGATGTGTTCAGTGCTGAACCACGACAATTAGACAAATGCGCAAGCTTTGAACACTTCAACAATTTAACGCGGCCCAAATAAATCCATGGGGCATTCAACAAAGGAGCCCATGCGATAAGTAGTGTAGTTTCCTCGTCAAATAGTTAGTTAGGAAAGGACAATCAAACGCACAGCGTTCTTTGGGTCGCGCGCCTAATGATGCGCTCAGCTAGTTCATTATGTTGGCATGCACGATGTTCTGCACGGTGGTGGTGGGTCCGACAAAAAGGGAAGGTACAAGCTTGTTAACGGTGAAAAGAGGGGTTGTCGTGAGTTTCCCCGCTTTGACGCAAAACACTCGGTAGATTTCACATCGAAGTGTCTCGCTGAACACGATGCGCAAGATGGGGTTGACGAGGGATTGCAGCGAGAATATCACCATGACCGCGTAGCCAGTCCATTTGCCTTGTCCAACTCCGCCGTTTATGAGAATTTGACCTGAAATATAGGGCGAATGACATCCGAAATGCAGGTGGAACCAGAAGACAGGTGCTACAAGTTTATTTTTGATCTAGAACTGGTAGCCAACCTGGCTCCGAATGTGCACTTTGGCCTCTTAAGGTGTTTGGCACCTAACATTTGGAAGAAACACACTTCTTTGTCGACAAGTTACAAACAGTACCCATTGATACATACAAAAATATATGCTAATGCTCGACGCCAACAGTGAAATATCTTCAATTAGTAATGGATATGAGGTGAACAATACCCAGAATTGTATAGTGAGTAAAAGCATAGGCAACGTGAAGAAAATACAATGGCAGCAAAGCCTGAACGCAACGCCTTTTTGACGTCGATAGTCGGATTATATATTCATGTTTTGTCGCTGTTCGTCTCACGCTTTGTCTTGTACTTGGAAAACACCAGTCTATGGAGGAAACGGCGGCAACGAAGGTAACTATATATCCAATTCGGAGTTTTCCTCCCACTGTTTTGTCTGGTTTTCAATTTTCCATATGAAAGAGACCAGGAAGTCAAAATTACGACATGGTACACTTGATGTCAAAGCTTTGAAATAGGACCGGCATTACATGGTAACAGTCTATAGTTAGTTCGACAGCATGACTGTTTCTTAATCTTGGTGTTTAGCACCTTACGTTCGTTTCACTCTAATTGATGTGTCGTGTTGCATACTACTGCGTCACAAGGATTCTATCTGTTTAAACCATAGGAAATGTGACTACCGAGTAAGACGTACCTATGATGTAGATGACGGCACTCGCCGCGCAAGGAATCATAAGACGAACTTCAACTGCTATCGCTTGATTTCGCCGAATTATCGAGCTTCGAGTTCCATTTACGAGATTTGTCGTCGACGTTCCCTTAGGACGAGTCAAACGTAGGATCATCTGAAAAATCTATCTGACGTGTAACGTACGCCTTTCAGGGCAATGTACATTTTTTTGCATGACAATTAACACCGCAGCAATGCTGTAGACGACCAAATACGTTGCAACGATTACAGCGCTGGTAACGAGGTAGTAGGTCTGCGTTCCTTGCGTTGCGTGCTTCTCCCAGTCACCCGTCATTCCATAACCCTCTTCATCGTAGTGCAAGGAAACGAACCTAAGAGGGAAACGAGTGAATTGATGGGTTGATGGTTGTTTACCAAGACATGGAGTGGACGATTACGGACTGACCGAAGGCTAATAACCATGCTCCAACACTAATGTAAAAGCATGTTCTGTGTCGGAGTTGCCGGAACTGCATTGGATACTTTACGCACACTAGGCGAGTGATCGAAATGACGACGCTCATATAGCACACCGAGAACCTGAAATTCATATATTTTAATGCAAATCGTGCTAGTGGGATATCGTGATGATACGTTTGACCGACAGGTATGTTTAGGTCATGTTCTCACGTGACTTGGAGATGACCTTCTAGGGCGTTCGGACAGGCTGATTATTCCGTATTAATGATTTTTTCTTTATTAATTACGGCCCTGTGAAAGTCACACAGGCTATTGAGATTAGCCTGACCACGACCTGTGATCGTGAACCCTTGAGCTGTTTAACAAAACATACGCCTCTGGTCGTCATTAAGGCATTTGAAGAAAACCGAATGGCAGACTGATTATTGTTAGCTTTTGTAAAATGGTCCTATTCAGTGGGAAGATTTCTCATGACGTAAATGTTAATTTTGGAATGCTATTTAGAAGAGTGATCGACAAACGAAGTACATTTTAGTGAATACTTGTTTTCGGGTAATGTCAATGGTCATTTTTCTACCCCTCTATTGAGTGTGGAAAGACTAGATCGGCAAAACACCATATTGTTATATATTTTTCGGTTGCAGAAAACAAAAATTAAGGATGATTTCTTGCACAAGCACTCACCACACTCCATCCATATAAATGTGAACGGGAGTCCTCATACTCTCCGCAATGAATGAATTCTTTGTGAACACGACCACTCCAGGCCATACTCCAAACTGAATCAGCATAAGGACATCGGCTACAGACTGGCTGAGGATAAAGCGAAATCCAACATATCGGCAGGTGAGCTTGGTCATCGCGGACATCTCAATGAGATGGAGCATGATACCGAAGACCCCAATGAGCAGTAGCGAAAGACCAGCAAACCAATCAGCAGGGCTGATCATATCTGAAGTAGTTTGACATCGAAAAAATGTGCCACTTATATGTGCACGTCAAGCCAAGCGCACTTATAGTACATACTGATTGTGAAAAAGGAACTTATACGTCACTGAGGGAAAGTAATTAAGAGCCCTCTGCAAATAAACTCCTCCACGCGTGGTATCATGCATGCCTCCGAGGCACAATAGCTCGCGTATTAGCAGCAGTAGCACGTGCAGTTGCACGAAAAGCCCTGTGACAGAACGAGTATTTGAAATGCAAAAGGTCGCCGTTGGAAGTCGGCACATATGTAGACAAATGACGGATTACTCCTCTTATGCATAACTCACAAAGGTCCGGGCTGGAATGCAGGTGAGTAAAAAGAAGTGATGGTACTTCAGGCAGAATTCGCCAAACCGTAAGATTTATTGTTGTCATTCTGAAGTGTATGCTTGGGCATTTAACAGAGATAATAAGAAGCATACAGTACCACAACGTTTTTTGGATATGCCAATCATCTATCAACATCTGTCAACGCATCGTTAGTCGAAAATAAGGCAACTGGTCAGATATCGAAGCTCCTTCAGGAATAAAATCCGGAGTTCCTGGGGCACTTTTGTTTTCACGATATGTACGCATCGAAGTCTACCGTGTATGTGCCTTGTGCCTAAAAAGTGAATTAGTGGTAACAAGTTTTCGAATAACCATATGGACTTTTGACTTTGTATTATTTTCAACAACTCTCTAACCACCTGTCATCAAATCGTGATCCTTTAGAGACAGCTTAATATGGGAAATGGCGCACAGAACTATACATAGGGGCAGCTTCATCGGTATAGCGTAGTAGCTCTGTTTACGTAAATGCAGAATTTCTGGGTATTAACAGATGTTTATTCCAATCTCCCTATCTTCGTAAATGACTAAAAATCTCAAATATAGCACAGCTATTATCTTTTTACATGTTTACGGGAACACTAATTTACTACCAAAACTTATACGTAGCTCGCGAGACCCCAGAAACAAAGGTAGCGGAGGACAAGTGAAATTGCCATTAATACGCCCTCATTTTCACCTGTCATAGATTCTCACAACATCGACCAAAAAGCCTTAAAGGAGAAATGTTTACAGTAACGTAACCCAGCAAATCTGACATTTGAGGTCAATTTTATTCACTGGTAAGCAGGAATACTATTTATGCTTTGAAGGAAGTTGTGCTGTACAGACGTCCTGCACCACTTTCTCTGATTTAATTTATTGGAGGGTAATAAATTTTTCATACGAGCGTGTTGTTCAAAATTCCAGTTCCTGTAAAAGCTCCATACCTACAGTCGAACTGTCATTTAGAATATGCGTATGTATGCTCACATGTGCCTTCCCATCAAAGTTGGGTACCTTCACATCCGTAAAGGGGATCAGGTACTGGCAAAAATTAGTTAATTAGAAGCGGAAGGTTAGGCAGGTAACATAATAGAGTCCCCGGTTTGTGAGCCGGGCAGAGTGGTATTGGTATTGCACACTCCTGGTATTGCAGAAGTCTAGTCAAAACATCCGGAGAAGTCAAGACAATTTCATAGATATTTCAAAGCGAAGTTCCTGAAATCCGTTTCAGTCACTACGGTAGTCCAAAATCTCACGTCCGATATATACAGCTTCATGGAGTCCTGGTGCGAAAGGACATTTGAACGTTACGAACAGTTGCGCAGTTGCACGGGCCTAGACAGCTGTGCCTTCCGTCTTTTTTTTGCTGATTCCAACGCAATCGTTGATGTATCCTGACAGGGCATGCGCGTGTTTATTTGTTGACAATCGTTGATGTATCGTGACAGGGCATGCGCGTGTTTGTTGATGTGTTGCAACCATATAATGTTGACGTGCTGCAACCATATGATCGGGTGAATGCTGCACTCTTAAGCGCTCATTATATATCAATTATTATTATTATTCAGGTAAAGCATGAGCAGAACGCTCAACATCGTTTCTTCCGCTGTCTGGATCGAACGTGGTGTGGCGAAAGCCAAGCCTGAAAAAGTAGAAGTGACAATCGAGGATGATCTTCCTGATATTATTGAAACCAATAACGAGGTTGACCCGTACATCACCAATCCCGTTGAAAGCGACGATGAATCGGACGCGGGAGATCTGGAAATCAAAGAAACCGATAACCTTGTTGCCGCCCTGAAGTCTGAAGACGTAAAAGAAGCTTTCTCTGGCGTATGACATATTCACCATTGTAGGATGAAAGTGCTCTGGTTTGTTATCTGTACAACCACGATGACAAGGATTGGTATGTTCACCATCACTACGACCTTCCCTCGCCTGCTCTCCACGTCGAAAGGATCCGATATGATCCTGGAAGCAATGACAAGCGCGGCAACCTAGTGGCTGTCGGCAGCATCGATGGTGACATTGGCATTTGGGACCTGGACGTTCTCAATCTTGTTGAACCTATTTGTATCATGGGTATTCCTGAAAGTGGTAAGCTATGGTAGGATATGATAAATCACAAAAACAATGTTTTAGAGGCTACAGGCGAGAGGAAGGAGATAGCCAAGAATTCACAATCATACTGTGGTCATAAAAGTGCTATTCTCAGCTTGGCGTGGAACAAGCGGTTGCGCCACGTCTTGGCCTCGAGTGGAGCCGACTCTCAGCTCCTAATGTGGGATTTGGATAGAGCTGATTTCTCGAGCTGTGTTCGCAGTTGCATGGAGCCGTTGCAATCTATCGCGTGGCAACCTACTGAGATGACCATACTCCTTGTCGGGAGCATGTCAGGCACGGTTTCCGTCGTGGACTGTACTTCGATGAGCGGCGACATTGGTGCTTCGTGGGATTTCGGCCGAATGGCTGAGGTTAACAAGGTCGTGTGGGATCCGTTCAATAACACCTGCGCCTATGTTGCTTGTGAAGATGGTAAGGTTTTTGGAGAAAGATACGAAAGTGCTAACCAATTAGAGGGCCGTGTTATAAGAGGACATGCGTAGATTAGGTAGATTAGCTTCATTTTGAACAACGTCGAGACAATCTTTAATAATTTTGGTAGACGGGTTCAGATGATTCTGCTACCTGTAAAACGGCAAGGCAGAACTTACGATAGGCACGTAGATAATTTTTGTGAATCACCAAAACAATTTATTGGCTAAATCACATTAAATTCATTAAGTATCCGAATAAGGGGGCATTTGCCGTATTATTTCTACTTTGTGTGACTACTAGTGGCCTCCTAATTGCAGCATGGGTTTTTCATTTTCATACATAAAGCGAATTGCTAACAGAAAATACATGTCTGCTTATGGTCATAACAAATAATCTTTAGGTTACATTCGCTACGTGGACAGCCGCGTCACCGGCAGGGAAGTCTACTCTGTTAAGGCATACGACGACAAGGCCGTGGAAAGTTTGGCCATCAGTGGCAAGGTAAAGGATCTGTTTGTGACGGTCGGTGGACACACTCTGTCCATCTGGAAGAATGAGCCCACTGGCTGCACACTCGCTCACTCCGAGGAACTCGACCTGGGCACCATGCACACGGTGGAGTTCTGCCCCGACGTGCCCAATGTTCTCATGGCCGGTGGTGAGCTGAACGGTCTCATCAAGCCTATTGACATCAGCCTCTTCTCCGGTGTCCAGAATGTTTTTCGGTAACTGTCACTGTTGATTTTGTTGTTATTGTGTGTTGTTACTTGTTGTTGTTTTGAAAATTGTTTTTATAAACAATTGGTGTTGCTACGGTTGAATTCGTTTTGCGGTCGTTTACGATAATCGATGTGGTACATCCAAGCAAATCCACGGAGGAGTTCATTGCACAAATATTTGCATTTGTCCAAAATGCCTGTGGCCTCTCTCCACTAGCACGCAACTGCCGTCTTGTGATGAATTTGCAGTAGGTATGCCTATTAAATGCTTATGGACATGATCGTTCCTCCTGGAGTTAAAGATGAGCAAACGCATCGGTATCATTCGACTCAGTCCAATTCGCATTTTATATACGTGGCGAGCTGCTACTAGTACTGACTTCAAGTGTGATTACGCATGAATTTACAATTTTCAGAATTATGGCAACCCCCGTAGTCCTGCACACGCTGTTCGGCTGCACAGGATGTATGGCCGCCATAGAATCTCTGAACAAGTGAGGGTATCTAGCTTCTCTGCCTAACTTTCCAAAGACAATTTCAGAGAATCGTTGCGCACAATGGACCTCATGACCTTCACAACATTTTTGTTTGTCTCGTTGCATGGCGTCGTCTTCACTTCTAAGTTCTTCAAAGTGCCAAACAGAATACCCATTGTGTGAGGAACATCTTTTATGTTGCTAATGGCTATGTACATTTAGATCGTATCTGCCGATAGTCGTGATATTTTTCCTCGTGAGCACAGCCAACAACCATGCCCTTTCGTATGGTGTTCCAATACCTTTGGTCATTACACTAAGATCTGTACGTATTATCAGTATCAGCGCTGTTTACGATGTTATGTTTCCAGGGAGCACTTGTGTCAAATATGCTTATTGGAAAGCTGTGGCTGCGACATTCCTACAGTACACAAAAACTTGTGTCCATCCTTGTGATTACAGTCGGAATAGTACTGTTCACTCTGGAAACCGTATCAGCTGGTGGTGTTAGACATGATGTGACGGAAGGCACTACAGTAACACATGCTATTGGTAAGTGTATAGCGTGATAAGTATGTTTGGCCAGAAATCACAGCTTCAGACATCTCGTCAGGCTATGTCATAAATTGGCTCGGTACTGCTTGTGACAAAACGTTGGGGGAGGGTGTCAGCACACATGGTCTTTTTCCAGAGCATTTTCCACAACTTCACGGATTATTGGCCGCTAAACAAAATTTCCTCGTAAATTTTTCCGGTCATTCTCTGGTTATTGACTTTGAAGTGAAATTTGCATGGAAACACTTCTCACACTGGGATGATATTGGGATGATCGATACGGAAGCGTGGAGGGGGCTTGAGTAATCAAGCATCTTCATGCCCATGTACTAGGGCTCATACTTACATTTCAAGATGCACCAGAAGATTCAACTGCAATTTACTCGCTTTTTGTCATTAAACAGATATTAAACATGCAGCCTTCTTCATGCTAATCGAGTGGTTTGTAGGCGTCACATTGCTAATTGGAGCACTGCTCTTCTCTTCATTTCTGGGGCACTACCAGCAGAAGCTCTACGTCAAGTATGGAAAACATGACGAGGAAGCCATGTTTTACGTGGTAAGATTTTCTTTCATACTGTGTGTAAGGAGATTCACATCAAATTTAGCATTTACTATCGCTGCCGGGTTTCCTGCTACTATTGCCATCAATCAGAACAGGGATGAACGACATCATCATTAGTCCACATCTTCAAATCGCCGAGATACACATTCCAGTGCCGGTGGCGTCTTGCAAATTGATCCTCATTATCATTTTTCAGTAGGTTCTCTCATTAACGTCTTTTCTAACGATATCTTAGGTGGATATGTATTAAGAACGTGTATAAGCTTACATCGGTGGCCGACTCGCTGAATGTGACTTTGGTGACGACGCTCCGCAAATTTCTGAGTCTCTCCCTTTCCGTGATCTTTTTCGACAATCGTTTCACGATAGTCCACGGAGCAGCGTTCCTCTTGGTAACGCTTGGGACCTTCTTCTACAACGAGTCGCTCTCCGCATGGCTACGTTCCTCCTGGGATGGCAGTGCCAAAAAGAAGAAGCAATGAGCTTACTGTTTTGTTTAATTAAAGTTGTATAGTTATAACGTAATTTATGAAAGTGATACATGAAATCAAGGATGAAATCATGAATCACCGGAGTAGGCGTGCATATCGTCTGAATGCAGATAGGGAGGGTCAGTTCACAGACGATGATGATGCCGCTGTCCTATCGATTTTGCCACGTACGGTTTGCTCCCGAGCGCCCACAGGAGATTTTCAGTTATCTGCGCTTGCGTCGTTTAAAGCGGTCGGATTTGCTCTCCGGATTATACGTGGCCGCACAGGGATCATCACATGGACTATGTATTTTCCAACGCCACCTTACGATAAACCCAGTTAGATGTTTTCACCCTATTTAGTGAACGGGGCAAACGGCGTGACGCTATCGACCTGTTCGCGCTGAAGTGTGTTTTTCAAAACTTCTTTACAGGTCTGGTCAGCAACAAGATGGCGAACGCGAGTGCAGCTGATATCGAATCGTTCCGCGCGCGCAAAGTCGCGCTCATCACCGGAATTGCGGGACAGGTATGTTTGCCTCTTCCTTTCTATGTGCATTTCTTCTTGCTTTAGGATGGATCCTACCTCGCGGAGTTGCTCCTTTCAAAAGGATACAAGGTCCACGGAATCATTCGGCGCTCTTCGTCCTTCAACACTGCACGAATCGAGCATCTGTACTCGAACCCCGTTACTCATCATGCTGACTCCAGCTTCAAGCTCCATTATGGAGACATGACTGATTCGTCTTGCCTCATTAAGCTGATCAGCACGATCCAGCCGAGCGAGATCTATCATCTTGCTGCGCAGAGTCATGTCAAGGTAGGAACATGCAATGTTCGTGCATGCCACGAATGGACTAGCGATGTGTGTGGTCTCTCAATCTTACACCACATAGATTTACAATATCTTCCAGCATCAGCTTTTTGTGATCGGAAACCTTAATTTTTGAGAAGAATATCCATATATAAAGTTTGAATTGGAATTGTATTACCAGAATGATTGATTACCAGAAGGAGTTTGAGTTACCATTTACGATTAGTTCCACAAGATGAATAGAATCTGATTTCAGGTGTCATTTGATCTTCCTGAGTACACTGCCGAAGTTGACGCTGTCGGAACTCTCCGTTTGCTGGATGCTGTGCACGCCAGTGGCCTTGCCCAAAAAGTCCGATTCTACCAAGCGTCCACGTCCGAACTCTACGGAAAAGTTCAGGAGGTCCCGCAGAAGGAGACGACACCCTTTTACCCTCGCTCTCCTTATGGTTGATTTCGCACACTTTTGTTAATGTTAACAATGAGAGTTTTAGCTGTCGCCAAGCTCTACGCGTACTGGATTGTGGTCAACTACCGCGAAGCCTATGGCATGTTCGCCTGCAACGGCATTCTATTCAACCACGAGAGTCCTCGTCGAGGTATGAATACATCCATCCAACGGCAAGACTCATCGCATTCTTCTAGGTGAAACGTTTGTAACTCGCAAAATCACACGTTCGGTCGCAAAAATCTCTCTCGGGCAGCAGGAGGTTCTCGAACTTGGAAACCTTAACTCTAAGCGAGATTGGGGTCACGCCAAGGAGTATGTTGAGGTAATGTGCGGCAATTGTCACCACGCATGTAATGTATCCAACTTAGGCCATGTGGCGCATTCTTCAACACGACCACCCCGATGAGTTCGTCATCGCAACTGGCAAATTCTACACCGTGAAACAGTTCGTGGAGTACGCCTTTGCTGAGATAGGAAAAACGATTGTGTAAGTTATTGATGTGCAGCGAGAAAACCAGTTACTCCGTTTGCAGATGGGAAGGAGAGGGCGTGGATGAGATTGGAAAGGAAGCTGACACTGGAATCGTGCGCGTTAAGGTCAATCCGCGATACTACCGTCCGACAGAGGTGGAGCAGTTGATTGGTGATGCTTCCAAGGCCAAGGAGAAGCTTGGATGGGTGCCCAAGATCGAGGTTAAGGATCTAGTCAAGGAGATGGTTGCCTCCGATATCGAGCTGATGAAGTCGAACCCAATGGCCTAAGCTCAAGAACATTCCTATTTATAACTAAATTATCGCCCTGTTCATATACATCTACATATTATAATAAATAAATAACAAATGAAAACTAGGCCCGGTCTTCTTTCAGATGCGGTTCACCGCTAATTAGTATTTTATGGATCTCATTTCTCCTGGGTATAGAGTCTTCACTTGAGAGATCTACTGACTGCGGTCTATAATTGAGATGGTCTAAGTTTTTCGTGTCCAATTCCTGCTGGTCGACCGAAATAATCAACTCCATATCGTCAAGGTCGAACATTGCGGAGTAGTAAAAGAGGACGACGGACAAGAAAAAGACATATTCGTGGATGGCGTCCATGGGGGAAACTAAATAACCTATACCGGGAACAATTGAAGATAGACAATTACCGTTCGGATGACAGGCACGCCGCTGAACAAACGAATGCATCGAGTTCATAACATTGGAATAAGTAGTAGCCAGTGTCACGATGCACAAATACCGTAGTCTGTTTGTCCATAGGCGATACTAAATAACATACTGGTGAATTGAATTTTAACCTATGTCCACAGGATTTGGTGTGATGTATAAGAGTGGTGTTATGATAATAAAAACCCACGATTTTGCCTCTTCAGTGGCATTCTTTTTGTTCGCTTTTGTGTAACTGGTCTGCTCTGTGACTTACGTTGTCTGAACTACTGTCCAGTTGATCCTGAATAGCGTACAAAACCATGTGGCACAACGTAAAGGCGAAAAATCGCTCCAATGTTGCCATGTATTCGATCTCTTCTGAAAAGCCCACCATTCTACGGTAGACGTCTTGCACCTACTCATCTGATCAACTTCCTTGTTAAGAAGCAGGAAGAGACTGGTGTACAGAATATGAACTCCATAGAAGATAGGCTGAACCTCGACAAGAACACGAGTAATCCAAGGGGAATTGGGGTTCTTCACGAGGAAACGGGTCATTCGAAAGTAGGAGACAGTGAGGAGAACAGTAATGGGGAAGAAAAATCCAAATCTGAATAGATAATGCGGAAGAGCCCGCAGCTGTAAAGCGCGCATTATTGACAGCAATCCATCGTCTTGCCCAGGAGCATCTATCTAAATACTTTCTTGTCTGATCTCATGAGCGAAGTAACTTACAAAACACGTGGTTGCGCGCCACCCGTACCATATACGCATAGAGTCGTTCGATAGCAGCAAATCATCCGGCATCTTCGGTCTGTTGTCCCTGAATGCCGCTAGCAGAGCGATACAGAAGAATGTAGTACTCCATAAGGCGCAGAACTTGACGACAGCGCCTACAGATAAGCGGAAATGAGCCTGGTTCGCTTCTTCTTCAAGGGTCAGTTGAGTCATCTGCTGAAAAGTACGGTATTGAACAAGAGTGACGAGTAATGACCGTGGGAGAGGCAGAAATGCAACTACATCGGAGAGTCTAATCCGACCTAAATCGCCACCACGTGCAATGCAAGTAGGTAACGTACATGGGGAAATATTCAATGAGGAAATACAGCAAGATCGCAGAAGAATATGGACGTAAAGTTAGAAGCTGAATTCTAGTGTTGACCTTCAGTAGGGATATCGATAGTAGAGTTTGAAGGCTTAGATTACATCGCAACTTTTCTTCGCGAGGATGACGCACATAACGAAGTTAATAGTAGCAATATATCTTTTCTCTTTAGTAGTACACGGTATGCATTTTAAAAGACCAAAGTGTACTATGCAAGTGCACTCGTACTATCGGAATTGAACTACTTAAGAAAGTGTCGCCACTGATTGTGAGAAGATGAAAGAAAACCGACCACCCGAACGCCGACTGCTGCCACGCGTTTAGGTACATCCGCGCATCCAGCGGTTTTTAACAGGAATCGCCGAACGACGGCTGAATGAGAGGAGTACTGGAGGAAAACCGGTAGCTGCCCCGTGGTCAAGTGCACTGAACCCGCAATTGGATGAAACATGTGTGGAGACAGTTCCCTCGGAGATTCAGGTTTTAGGCGCATAAAATCTGAGTTTTTTCTAATCACGTAGACCACAGCAGACATGTGTCAGTTTTTTGCAGGTATCACGCAATTTTTTCACATCTCCTTCATTTTTATCTTTCATCTTTCACAATCAGTGCATGTAGCACCCAAGAAAGATTGCCCTCACAATGAACTTTAGCGTCCGTTTCGGTTTCGCTAAGACGAATAAGTGTCCACTGGGAAGGTCGCCAACACTTTTGGGAGGTTTACATAAACAGAAACAATGGTATCACTGTGGTATGTTCACCTGGAAATATGTGTTGACTTCGTTTGATCTTAAAGGAATTGAAGTTAGTTGAGCTTTAAGGGTTATTAGGAGTTGGGAAGGTGGAAGAGACCGGAAGCTGCAAGTTTCTAAGGCATCGGTTTACTTCTAAAATGTTTCTGAAAAACGTTTTCTGAAAAATTAGACCTCTATTTTCTATGTCGTGTTTATGTCTTCTAGCTCTTCTCTCTTTCGATGTTTCTGATGCCTCTTATCTGTGTTCAGTTCCTCCCAGTTTAAATCCCATTTGCTGCGCAGTTTACGAGACATGAGGATGTTGCACTTTTATGCTTTGAAATTATCGATGTCCAGACACCATGTTTACACTTCAGCTAACAGTAGTTGCACCAAAGCCCACCGGGAACGTTCATTAACTCCTGTTTACATCCAGATCAGTGCACTAAGCGTTGTTTGATTACCCGTCCCTTCCTTATGACCGCCGACCACGTGTTTTCTGGGCTTCCGTTCAAAGCCACATTCCAGTTCATTAGCAACCGACAACATGAAACACACCGAAGAATGTCGTGAACTTTCCGCATCCGTTCTTCTCGATGATGCGTCCACCAAGAAAACCGGAATGGTCACCGCAGGACAGCATTTAATTTACGCACGAATCGGGATATCTATGCTGACGATGCGGTATTCATCTTCCTGTAGATATCTGGCAATGAGTCACATGACGGTCCTGTCGGGCGATAAGGCGACAGACGAGACAACTGTGCAGGCACAGAGACGATTAAGGCACCGGCAAAAAACGTAATAGGATTACGGTAACCCCATTTGACGGAGGCGGTAATCGCTAAACGCTCAGCGTTATCCGATAATTCAAAAGTCGACTCTTTCATGGATTTGAACGCACTGCTGAAGACCTTGAGTTTTGCGAAGACTTGACTACTTGTTAGTGGGATAACTTAATGGCAATGAGTTCCCGTAAAGAAACACCATTTTCTGAAAATGTATAAACTTCCTGATGTTCTACCGTAGTCTGCTGAAAGACTCTAAAAATGAAATAACACGATTTTACCGTCTCAAATATGGTAGGACTTTGGCAATTCCTGGTCTTTTTTATGATCATCTTGAACAGTCGTGTACAACTTTTGTACGCCTCATTATGAGCCGGTGCGTCTCTTTCACTTCCCTTTCATTAAAGTGATCGCAATCACTCCTGGAAAAACAAAACATAAATTTGTGTCTACAAACACGTTTGGAGAGGCAGACGAGTTTGCTTCTGAAAACTTTCACTGTTCTAAAATGAGGTTTTTTTCGTCTCCGAGCGCAAATTAGTCAGCGCGACGGTGACTGCCCCAAACTGATGCGTCATTATTGTAAAAAACCGTCTGGAGGTTTCCGTTTCAACAATTGACCAGACTCCTTTGAATAACCGTCTACAGTGCCGTTCTTCGAAGGACCGCACTTTCTGGTTAGAAAGGTTTATTTACGTCACTAGCATATAAAATTCCATTCTAACGAGGCAAATCAGTCATGCTACGAGAAATGAGCAGAAGATCAACACGTGAAACTTGGAATCAAGTATGTGCTTCCCTAAACTCGTTTGGGACACCGTTTCGTAAAACATAATTTATCTGCAACACTAAAAGGTACGACCTGTTCCCTCTGCGTTTTTCAGTACGCTGTGGGAACGTGACAGAATCTTCAAATTTGACGATCATGGGGTGAAAACAGAACCTGTTACCACACAGGAGAGTGTTCCGGGAAGACTCGGCAAATGTTCTGGTGGCCTTTTATCGATGCCTCTCACAAGAACATGACATCCAAGAATTCAGACATCTTGTTCAGATCTTCAACCACAACAATACGATTTGTATTCGTGATCTTTGCGCTCGTGACACTCACCCACTTGCAAAATGAACCTTGGAAAACAATCTGCAAGACATCGTCAAATCAGAGAACGGCGAAGAAATGTCTTCGACCTGTACATGAACCCCAGGCCGACGTCAAATGCTGTTTGCTATCGACCGGTATGTTAACTCTCATAGTTTGATTTTTGTTATCACGGCCTACGTCTGTACCACGCCATCACATTTTTTCCCAATGAATAACACCGGGCGGCGCAGTTATGGAAAAACTCTGTCACAGATCACTCATATTGATTGCTGTATTGCCTTGAACCACGGCCGTTTTCAACCCTTCGCCTACGATTTCGACGATGCCAAGCCTATGCACGTTTTCGTTACGGTTTATTTGACAAGTGTAAGTGAAAATGACAGGTGGAGAGCATTTACAAGATCAAAAGTTGTGGGATATGGGAGATAAGTAGACTGTTGAATGCACGAGCCCGGCCCATCCGAACAGTTAGATGCTCTCGATGATTTCCGTGACGAAGTTGCACGCTCGCTGACTCGCTTCCTTGGCCGTCTCGAGGACTTCTTCGTGTGAGACCTCCACGGAGTTATCGGCGTCAAGGTTCGCTCTAAACCACACATCAAGAGCATTGCATCGAACGATCGCTTACATGTTGGTGATCAACGAGAATCCGAGCACCTGAATACCGCATTGGCGAGCCACGGTGACCTCGTGACACGTGGACATGCCCAAAGCGTCTGCACCGACCGTCTTAAACAGTTGAACTTCGGCCGGCGACTCGTACTGCGGACCTCCGGACATGACATAGATGCCTTCGTGAACGCGGATGTTCTGCTTTTCGGCGATTTTCAAGGCCATCTTACTGTAAGCAGGCAAACTGAGATTGCAGTGGATCGGACAAAATCTTACCGGAGTTTGATGTCGTAGGCGTCGTGGACCGAGACAAAGCGCTGGCCGAAACGAGGATCGTTGGCTCCGACGAGAGGACTGAAGCCGGCGAGTGCGGGCAAGAAGATGTGGTCCTTGAGCAGCATAAGGTCTCCGTATTGGAACTTTTCGTTGATGCCTCCGGCAGCGTTTGACACGATGAGGGTCTTCACTCCAAGAAGGTGCATGATGCGGACGGGCATGGCACACTGTAACACATTTGCATATCAAAGGCTTGTTTATCACTTTCGAAAACTTTTCGTCTTCGCTGTTTTGTAGTTTGTTCCTAATACATCACTCACACCCCGCGACGCACTCCACGCACTCACACCCCGCGACTTTTAGTGTTTGTAGTTTGCTGAGCACACTCACCAGCGCCAAATTCATGCCATGTTCGTAAGGATGGAAGCGGCCCTGCAAGCAGATAACGGACTTGTCCCCGATCTTGCCGAACACCAAGTTGCCCTTGTGGCCAACAACTAAATCAGTGAGAATATTAGGTACAGCAGTTAAATCCGACGATACCGCTAGTTCTCGGGAATCCAGGGATCTTCGAGTACGGAACGACTTGAGTCTCGGTGACTCGATCGGCCAATTCTCCGAGGCCGGAACCGCAGATGATTCCGATGGTGGGCTTCTCCTCCATGTTGATCAGCGTCGAGATGGTATCGGCGACTCGGACGATGTGGTCGTAGTTTCGAGGACTAAATGCGCTGGTTACAGAAATCGCGTCTAACAACACGCAAAACATACTCGACTTCGAAGTGATCGCCGTTGGTGTATCCGTTCTCCATAGCAGCAGTAGCGTGACCGTTCATGGTGCGTGTTGAGGCGGTAGACTGATTCTGAAGGCAAGCGTTTAAGCTAATAAATGCTAGCTTACAGTCGTAAAACTCGACTCTTACAAAGAGCAAAAAAAAAGCGCAGCACGCGGATGGTATCACAACGGAACAAAGAGGGAGAGACTGATAAGTGTCCGTGCGTGTAGGTCGAAGAGGAGACCGGACGCGATAAGCAAGCGGGGCGAGTGTCACACTTGGAACTAGAGACGCTGGACCACGCACCCGTACCGGCCCATGGTGACATGCTGTCAAGCATGCATCGAGAACGCATGATCGGGAGCACGGGAGACGTCAATCCGCGACGACCGGAGCCATAGTAAAGGTGCAACCATAAGTGGCGACCCGATTGAGTCGTCGTCAACGACATCGTCCTTTTGTCGTCACGCACTCACGTGAGTTAGCCCCTTTTTGTAAGACTGTGGGAAAGTGGTTCGTAATGCGCGCGACCCCTGGTGCGTTCTACGAACCGTGATAACCTGCAAAGCGAGACAACGTGGAGGCAACGCGGGCACTGCACTGCACATGCTTATCAGAAGAGCAAATAGCCACGCCACTGACGACGACAGGTTAAATGATCACGGCTGATGTCTTAAAGTTTATCGCCGGTCATCGTCATATTCGGAGAAGCCCTGCCTTCCGCTGTTGATTTCTTGGTCACGGGAGCACAGCCGGTCAAAACACCTGGATGTTCAAGAAACGGCGGTGGAGATAAGCGAGCACGAGAGGCACGAAGGAGCAACACGCAGAGCGCGGTAGCAGCCAAGTAGCGCAGACTTAACGCGTTTGATAATTAAGGGCTGACCTTGATCTTGGAGCAATGCGCCGCGTGGGTTACGAATAACCATTCTAAGCTGCACGTGATCTTCTCTGATCGCCGTTCGCCCCACATTGGCGAACACTATGCGGCCGATAAGAGATACGACATCTTTGCATGCAACACGAAGGTACATCTGCGCTTTCAGGCGTCTATATCAACGGGGATATCACATACGACTGCATATAAAGTGATCACGGCATCACTGTGAGCAATTGGAAAGGCACTGACAGGCGCGAAGGGGGTTTCTGTGAAAACGAGTCCAGCCAAAGTAATCGCTGAGTACATCCACGCCGGCATACACGGATTACGATTCGCGGTTGCTTCATAACACGTTTACTTCTTCTTCGAGCTACCTGGACCAGGTGAACTGGAAGTACATGAGTGGAGATATACTTGTAAAATAGGAATGAGGAAATAACCCAAAGCTAACAACGACTCCACGAACGATACTCCTCTGAAGCAGAGGGTATCAGTGGAGATCACTAGGTGCACATCTGAGACTAACGTGCCTCTTTTATACGGACTTGGCCACGCGCCCGGGTCAGTAGGTGCGAAGAGCACGTGCAGAATGAATACGACCTGATCTATGGTCTCTCACACTTCCAGTCTCTTCTCTATGCGCGAGAGGAGAACATACGTGCATTGCAAGGAAACCGTGAATGAAAGTGGTAACCTATTCACAACTATCCACCGACTTTTCCTTGACAACAGCTGTGTTGGCACAGCCTCTATGAGACGGTGAAAGTCAGCACAACTCGGCACCACGGAACCTATAGAACCATTCTCACGCCTCCGTTTCGGGACGATCTTCTGACTCGGCCGAAGAGGCCGCGTGATCAGTGAGAGGGAAGACATTAAAGCGGAAACGAGGAAAAGGTTACGAAAGTGTTGTCCCTCAGAACAAAGACGGAAACGTCGTCATGAATTCGCCAGAAAATGTAAAAATAAAGCTCTACGGTTTAACGGTGTTCGGAAGAATGAATTATGGAATGAATGGAAGGGATCTGTTTCATAATGTTCCCAATGTTCCCATTATGAAAGTATGTACACCCAAACAAATACAGGAGAGAGACAAATCAACGTTTTTTTTTGTTTCGACTGCCCATCTTCCCGCACAGAAACACTTTAAGTTATTATTTGGATTATGTGTGCCGCTGATCACTCGTCCAATGTTTGCGTACAAATTGTTAACGGTATTGCGTCAGCTTGATGGGGCGACGAAGGGGATACACGGGGTACAAAATACCATTCGTCGAGTTTCTCACGACACCAAGTCGATCAGTGACATGGCGGAATGAATGATTAGACTTAAGCGAAGTTGGTTGTTTGTATTGTAGATCAAGTTGGATCTGTTTAGCGCTATTGCGTCGATCTGATAGAAGCTTGATCATCTTAATAGCTTGCTTGTTGTGTCCAAAGTTATTTACAAATTAGTCATCGACAGAGAGTCATCCTGCTATACATAGAAGGAGGTCAATGCGCCAGAAGCCAGAACCTTTTCTTTTTCCAAATTATTCACACTATAATATAAAACATTGATCAGTTCTTATTCTCTCTGGTTCATTTAGCTTTGCATTTGCTGCTGCTGAACTGAGAGAAAAGCTTGACTTGGTGCCTCTTCTATCTATACACGTTGTACGGGAATAGTCAAACTGTAAACAGTAGAAACACCCGCTCTGTTTGCTAAGTACTTAACAGATGTTGCTGATCCAAATCTATACATTCGTAGTACTTCCCCAACGCAGGCCTCGTGACGCAATGGATAACACGTCGGTCTACGGAACCGAAGATTGCAGGTTTGAATCCTGCCGAGGTCGAAAGTTTTTAGAGATTGACAATGTTTCACAGATTTTACATCGTATAAAAAGAAGTCATACATTGCGGTGGCCATCGCAAATTACTTGTAGGGTGACAGTTCTTCAGTAAAAAAAGTTTTGACAAGAGTGGGATTCGAACCCACGCCTCCGAGGAGACTGGTGCCTAAAACCAGCGCCTTAGACCGCTCGGCCATCTTGCCACATTAATTCATGTATTGGATTGCCTCTACATGCGTGCACGTAGATCTTAACAAAGGATTGCGCTACAATATCTTGCTTGTCGCAGCACCCGAGCGCTTTAGCTGCATCCGCGGCATCATTGTGGCGGGACCATGCTATGAGCCATTGCGAGACACAATCCTGGCGGGATCATTGAGTGAACCACTGCAGGTTTACCTTGTAACGCAAGGAGGTATAAGAGATATATACATACTATAACTATAAATACTATCCTCTATATAATGCAAAGGAGAACACCAGACAGATGTGCGTCCCTGCGTGCGTCAAGCCTGAACGTATGAACTTTCCGAAAAGACCGTGTGTGGTCCCTTCGCAGTGGTAGGCGAGTTCGCGCGCCACCTCCTTCAGATGCGCGCTTCAGTGCGGTCTTTCAGCTTTTCCGACGGAGTATGTATAAAAATTGTGCACCAAAACGAGTCAAGCATGGTCGGAGAAGTGTAGATACAGTTTCAGAAAAGTGCCATTCTCGACCTTGATGACCACGAGGTTTAATCGTTTTTACGCCTACTGGGAGAAAAAAAGAAGTCATACATTGCGGTGGCCATCGCAAATTACTAGTAGGGTGACAGTTCTTCAGTAGAAAAAGTTTTGACAAGAGTGGGATTCGAACCCACGCCTCCGAGGAGACTGGTGCCTAAAACCAGCGCCTTAGACCGCTCGGCCATCTTGCCACATTAATTCATGTATTGGATTGCCTCTACATGCGTGCACGTAGATCTTAACAAAGGATTGCGCTACAATATCTTGCTTGTCGCAGCACCCGAGCGCTTTAGCTGCATCCGCGGCATCATTGTGGCGGGACCATGCTATGAGCCATTGCGCGCGAGCTCGCGCACCGCCACAATAAGACCACACACGGTGTTTTCGGAAAGTTCGCACGTTCGGGCGTGACGCAGGCACATCTGTCTGACATCCACGTATAAATACTCTTTTATTTATACTTGGATGGATAAGAAGCCAGTAGTTATAAGAAACCAGTACAATCTTTGCTACAAACGATTGCTATATAATACAATTGCTAAAAACGCTACAAATGCTACCACAAGAACACGTTCTTTTTAAGCTGGAAGCTTGTCGTCTATATGTTACTTTTAATTAAGGAAATGTACAAAAGTGCAAAATGATGATTCAACAGCATTTGTGACACTTTTTGACACAATGTAAGAGTGTTTGCTGAGTACTTAACAGATGTTACTGATCCAAATCTACATATTCGTAGTGCTTCCCCAACGCGGGCCTCGTGGCGCAATGGATAACGCGTCGGTCTACGGAACCGAAGATTGCAGGTTCGAATCCTGCCGAGGTCGAAAGTTTTTAGAGATTGACAATGTTTCACAGGTTCACATCGTATAAAAAGAAGTAATACATTGCGGTAGCCATCGCAAATTACTTGTAGGGTGACAGTTCTTCAGTAGAAAAAGTTTTGACAAGAGTGGGATTCGAACCCACGCCTCCGAGGAGACTGGTGCCTAAAACCAGCGCCTTAGACCGCTCGGCCATCTTGCCACATTAATTCGTGAATTGAATTGCGTCTACATGCGTGCATGTAGACGTATCTTGCTTATTGCAGCATCCGCGACATCATCGTGGCGGACCATGCAATGAACCATTGCGCGCGAGCTCACGCAACGCCACAAAGAGACCACACACGGTGTTTTCGGAAAGTTCGCATTTTCGGGCGGGACGCAGGCACATCTGTCTGACTGTTCACTTTTATTTATAGTTGGATGGATAAGAAGCCAGTAGTTATAAGAAACCAGTACAATCTTTGCTACAAACGATTGCAATATAATACAATTGCTAAAATCGCTACAAATGCTACCACAAGAACACATGCTTAGAAACTTCTTGACCACAAAGCGTTCCTTGTAAGCTGTGAGCTTGTTATCCATATGTAACTTTTCTTCCATTTCCAATCAGATTTTTCTTCTTCCTTTAAATCAAGGAAATAGTGAAGTACAAAAGTACAAAATGATGATTAAACAGCGTTTGTGACATTTTTTGACACAACGTAAGAATGAAAGAGTTCTATTATGTCCGCTTCTCTGTTATTTCCGAATGAGAATCACTTATCCGCTATTTCCGTTCTTTACATCCAACTTGATGTCACAATTCTAACTACTTCTGCATTACGAATCAGAAATTCCGCACATAGCACCGCACGTAGCAAGCGGCGTCATTAAAGATTCATTGAGAACGGACAGCTACCCTTGGGAAAATATCAGTACATCACGAAGCGAACGCACTAATTGTAAGTTATGTTATGCTATTACACTGACTGAGTGGGCTTAATTCTATCGACTATTCAATTATTTCTTCCTCGTTAGTGCAAGTAAACATAAAAAGGTTCCGGGTACGTTGACGAAATAACAAACTGTGTCCTTTCTTTCGCACAAAATGTGATACACGGTGCTCTTAAAAGCTTTAATCTGTGAAACGACTGGTAACAAAAGGATTCTTCATGAAGGAAGGAGGCGACAGACGTGACAAAAGGAGCGCTGTGTGTATGTTGAGTACACTTTATTATAGCTTATGTATTTCGAACAAATATTTAAAATTCAGTCCAGCAACAACAAACGCAGCTCTTGGAAATGCAACAGGGTGAAAGGTGATGCCCTCATGCTTAGGGAAACATCTGAGGGCCGAATTCGCTGATAGGTGCCATGCGGGACTGGAACGGACTAGTCAGAGGAAGTCCACCAACGCGAGGAACGTTTATGTTGGCGATGTTCGCTGAGTTCATCGAATTAGTGTAGTCGTTAAAGGGTGCCGTTATTCCACTGCACGAACAGTCCAGACCTTCGGCTACGGACAACATGTGAGCTAAAGAAGATCCTTAGTATGTTTCATTTATGGCTTGGCCTCACCAAACTGTTCAAAAGGAGTGCCTCCATTAGGCTGCTGCTGAGCTCTCCTGATCTGCTCCTGTTGCTGACGAAGCTGCTCCTGAAGTTGCTGGATTTGTTGTTGTGCCTGACCGTTCGCGTCCGCCGGAAGCGGAGCTGGACCGGACGGTGAAGAACGACCTGTCTTTGCGGAGCACTTGCATCGGAAGTCAAAATTTACGACTGAATGCGCACTTGTATGTACTCATACAATACAGTCAGCACCTACGGGAGTTGTCGACTCGAGGGAACTGTGTAATCTGGTTTCCGAAACGTGGAGGGTATCCGCCCATGCTGTTGGGGAAAAGCTAAACCATAGATGTATTGAGGAGACAGTGCTCATCCTTACCATGCCGTTGAGGTTGGACTGCTGAACAAAAAGAGGGTCCTGCTGTTCGCTGATCGTCGGTGGGCCGAGTTCATCGCCGAGCTGAAACTCCACTTTGGACTAAAAGACACAAGATGAATAGCTTACGACGAAGTGAGCAGTGAGCAGAAGAGAAAACAATACGTGAGCGGAAGCGAGGCTGCTGGTCATTTTCGATTTCACAAACTGTTACTCATGTGACGCTTAAAGACCCATTAAATAGGGCTGCAGGGCGCAGTGGAAAGTTTAACCTCATTTTTTCGCATCACACTCGGACTCATTTTGCTAATCTCTCTTTCCAGATTTTCGCTTCCGACCATATGCATAAATCCGCTTTACTGTACACTAATCCGTAGGCGGCGATGGTCAGTTTGCAAATTACCGACTAGTTTACGACTTGGAAAAGGGCAATTAAACGAAACGTCAAATGAAAAGTTCATAGCCACGTCACCGAGTCAACAAATAGCGTCATATTGACGCTAAAACATAATGACACAGAATTTGACCTTATATTCATAAAGGTGAAGGGGCATTCTTGCCACCATATGTACAAAATAACATAAGAGCTGGCCCAGTAAAACGTGGCAACCTTACAGTACATCTAGCTATCCAGATGTATATAGTTGATAGCAGCTCAGCAGCTCTAGGATGATAACACCATATTTCTTCTGCTTCATTGCTGTTTTTTATATTTCCTTCAAGTTACCCTGATGCACCTTGACTTTACAGAACACCGTCTTGTAGAAGCTCGACTGTCCCAGCAGCCTTCTAGACAGACAGCTCATGATTCGGTGTGGTGGTTTTATTCAATCTTCATGAGTCATTGTTTCTGTCCAGTCACATGAATTAGGCAAATCATATAAAGTTGCTCTCGCTTCCTGAGTGATGAAGAGATATGAAGAGATTGTCGACTACATCATAGTTCAATGGTCCCTGGAACATTGAGTGCTTCCTCGACTCTTCTCTGGCACGCGCTTTCCTTCTACTTCCTTTAATCATTGAAATGTCACCGGACTAGAACAGTCCTTCCACTTGATTAGTTTGTTTTTTGTGCGCGATGTCAAAGGTTCCCTGCTCAGAAGTCATCCCTCGGAAAGTCCCCAAAAGACGTAAACACGCTCCGGCAGCGCAGCCTAACGGTTGCGTAGGATTAACGGTAAGGTGCGCGATGGCGGCGTACAACGAAGCTAATATCAGTGCGTGGCTAATCCTGGTTCTACACGACGCTGAAAAATAAACCGCGGAAGAAGACAGATAATCATGTTTGTGCACACTGCTAAGACGGAACGCACGAGGAAGTGCTGAATAATCGCTCGCGTCACGGTTATTTTCAGAAGTTGTCTGAAGAAAAACAAGCGACATTCGCTGAATGTCAGCGAGAGATTAATTCCCCCTCTTCCGATCTATCCCTGCGATTAGACCCTGCGGAAGTGCGGTAAACAGCGCGCAAATTCGGATGTGGGAAATGAATCTGCACATAGTCATCAGTGCAATCTTTCTAATTAAAATCTGCCATATTGTTTTGGAGAGAGTGCCCGCAATGTTTATCCTTGCCGGAATCGCAGATTTTATGGGGAAAATGATGCCCACAAACATCGTTAAACTATTACTCTATACTTGTTTTTGTTTTCCTCGCGTGCCTGCTCTAGCTCAATTTTCCAGCGCGTTTGAGATTGCTTCGGTCATTTCCGCCTTCGCCGTGCCCGCCATTTCCGCATAGATTGACTCAATGCGAACAACCAAACGACGTGGTATAAAAGGTCGCCAGCGCGGTCTTGTTTTTATTCCTTTGGACGAGGAAGTAGAAAGCGGTAAAGAACATATATCCCGTAGAGTAAAAGTCGCTCCACACATCAGCTAATGGAACTGACGGAAACCCATGAAAGTTGGTGCACTCTCTTATCAGTGACGTGAGCGAAAAGGGCCGCTGCGACTAAGAACGGCTCTGTCAAGTATTTGAGTTCAAGTGTTCTTTCCAATTGGAGTCCTCCATTGTTATCGACGACAATCATCTCGAGTGTTGCCTTTCAGAAATGATGTCAGAACCGGAGTTCCTTCAGGTGTGTACAGAGCTAATTAGCAAATGTCACGTCATTTTTTCACAACGCCGGTTTGACACAAAGGGTTACCGTAATCGGCCTTTGTGTTTTTTCATATTGGGAATGTTTCAGTCACCTAAAGCTGGACAGATCTACTGGAATTTGAAGGGCGGCAAGCACGGAACGCCCAAGTAGAGGTGCTACCAGCGAAGGTCGAAAAAAGTGGACGGGAACTGCAAACCTACTTTTTCGCATCTATGTGTCATAAATTACGATAGCGTTCTGGAATATTCTTTTGCTTGTTCCACCTCTTGTTGATATTTTTTTTCCATGGCGTGACAGAGATCAGTTCAAAGAACGAGTCACGTGATTTATAACCGATTACAGGTTCGAATCTAGCTGTTTTTCGCACAAATAAAGTTGACTGTATGATAGTAGGCGCCAGGCGTGATAGACCCGTTCCATACACAGCAAGAGGTGTAAAACCCTACTTTGTTTTCATTTTTATACCTTCCTGAATCATGTTCCACTCTGGTGGAATGGTGGCATCGGCGGAAAACATCGGACTGGAGGAGAGTACACGCGAATGCGCCACAGAGTGTCTAGAACAAGATCAAAAACAAGATCAAGAGTGCTGGAAGTTTTTGTGGAACCTTCTATGATCGCTGCTGGATTTGTGTCTCTACTAGGAATTGCAGCAGTGAACTCGGCGATCACAACTCACGTGAGTGCTTTCGGAGCACTATCGAAAACTGACATCACCTCTTGCCCATTCTTCCAGAATATTTCCACCCGTGCTCTCTGCTCTTGGCGCGGGCCACTGAGCTCAAAGTGCGTTGTCAAGGCCACATTGTTTGCGGCAAACATTTATTGGAATGAATATTACAACCGCTCCAAACTTTGCACAAACCGTAAACAGCGCAAATACTACCTGACCGATGTCCAAACAACGCCTCATGCCGTAAGCTATTAGTCATATTATTGTGAGAACCTGCTCCCTGTGTCCCCGTAATCTGAAGGAGTCTTATCTTATTTCTATTTCTAGATGTACACGTATGAAAGTTCCAGATTGTGAAAGTTGAACACCACATAAAATAGAACGCAGCTTCCAGAGACTGAAAAGGGGAAACGAAGAGAAGATAAATGATATGACGCGGAACAGAGTAGAAGTCTGGAAACAATCTGAACAAACCTCGGAACGGAGAGTGCGAAATGTTGCGCGCTACACTATAGTGAAAGGTGGGACAAACAAAAAGGGATGTTGTCATAACCGAAGCCGAATGGTTCATTATCTCATACGTAGATTTGGAGGTCTTGCAGTCTGATACAACAAACATTTCATCGTCTTTTTGAACACAAACGTTCGGCCCTGAGATGACTGTGTGAAGATGTAGGTACAGACAAAGGAGAGTGTATATTAGAGTGGGTTTGCTTAGAGTGCGCCATGCTGTGTGTCATCGAACTTCGCTGTCGTCGAGCAGCTGGTGCTCCAACTCCCTAACCATGAAGAGGAATCGTCGGAATTTCGGGCTCACGAGACGGGTTTTGCCCATCGGCGAGAGCATCAAGTTCTCGGTGAACGGAAGTGGTTCGTCCGCCGATGGGAACGTCTTCTCGTCGCAGTTTTCTAACCCTGAATTTTTTCGCTTGCAGGAAAGTTCCGAATCGCACCGCTGTTTACCGTTTATCGTCGTTAGGTCTGGCAAGCTTTTTGCATTTTCGTTCTCTGACGAGTCTTTCCGGGACGGAGGACAGAAAACTGGAACGGGTGCGGCGTAGACTCCGTTGAAGGAGCTCGTCGTGGGTTGCTGAGGAAATTGCGGCTGTTGCTGCTGGGCTTGTGGTTGTGGGGCCGGGCCGTAGATACTGCTCAGAGCCGCGAAGTTGGAAGGGTTGCTAGCCGGGGGCGACGTGAAGGCCGACTGTTGCTGCAGCAAGGACTCCAAGGACAAGGTGGACGGAGCCGAGGTGGTGCCGATGAGGCCGCCTGTCTGCGCGAAGGGAATTATTGAATCAGTGGCGATGCTGTTGTTGGTCGAGGAGATGGCGCTCTGAAGCGATGACAATCAGCGGGTGCTCTGAGAGTAAGGGACCTACCTGATATTGCTGGATAAGTGGGTTCTGGGAAGTCAAGTTGGGCCACATGGGCTGAGAGGCAATGTTGGTCTGAATGGTGGACGGAAGCAGTCCGTTTTGGGTAAGGAGAGCGAGTTGGGAGGAAAGGTCGTTTGTAGAGTTCGTTTTGGGTTCCATTGTAGCTAGTTGCTGACCCAGGATGAGATCAAGAATTGACTGTTGAGGAGATGCCGGCATCACTGGCTGTGTGGCTTGAGGAGGGGGGAAGAAGGAGAAGGATCTGTTTCCGGTAACCACTTTGTTCAGTTCAGGCGTGGTGGTGGAGGTGGCTACGGTAGGCGCTGCGTCCATGAGTACGGGCGACAGAGAGTTTGAGCGTTTGGGCGAATCGTTCCTTTCCTCTTCAACAGTTCGTTTTTGGTGCAAATTGCGGAGGCTGTTGGCCTTCTGAATTTTTGAGTTGTCCCTAGCAGCGGGACCGAGCGTTGGCACGGGGATGCCCTGCTGCAGACTGCTAACGGGATCCATGATACCGCCCTCCTCGATGCCCTGCATCATTGAGGCTGAGTGGTCCGTAGGGATAGGCAGGCATTCATTATCTGAACATGGTCTTTAAGCTACAAGCTGAGAAGAAATTAGTTGTTTACCATCGATGTATTTGGGGAAGACTCGTAATCGCGTGTTTCCATTGCGGAAATGCACCGGCTTCAAGACGAGGCCGCAGTCCGAAGTGCGCGTTCGGTACCTACGGATGATGGCGTTCGCGCGCATCGACATCACGTTGGAGCACTGCAAGGAAGGACCGGTAAAACAGTTCCGCATGGACGAATGGTTACAGTTTTGCACGTGCAGTTGTTGAAGGGACATTGGCTGGCGTGACCCTTCAGCACCACCTGATGGCCGTGTCCTTCGCACTTGCGACAAAACAGCGTTCTGAGCGGCGCCTTCACGGGTTCCGGTGCGGTGGTGGGTGCCGGAGGGTGGATCGTCGAATTTCCCTCCGTTTTGTTTTGCTCAGCTTGCTGCACTTCGGCGATAGTCTGGTCCACGTCGGAGGTGAGAAGCTTCGCCTCGACCACGACCTGAGTACCAGCAGGCACCGCAGCAGGAACCACCTCGCTGAAAATAAGTTCCTGTTGCGTAAATGTTCACATACCATAAACTCATAACACCGTATCCCTTATGCTTCACGGTCCTGCCCACTACATATTGTTATAGTAAACAAGAATCTCATTTGTTTTTAGCGCATAACACCGTATCCTTTTCCGTTAATAAATTACGTTTCTTGCAGCGACTGACTCATAGGGCAAATCTCTTTTATCTAGAGTTCTTTTTACGGCCTCTGACATTTCCGCTATTGACACAGCGTAGAGAGGATCCGATGCGCAAAAGACCAGTCTCTACTTTTTTATTAAAAAGCTCTGATTTATAGCTTTACTACGTAAGACCATCTCTGCCGTGGCAAAAAACATGATTTTTTTATGTTGCTTCCACTCAGGAACCTGCATCGCATCCTTTTGTACCTCACATCCTTTCAACACTTGTGGATGCACTCAGGAAAGCGCCACGGGCGAACAAAAGAAATCATAAAAATCGCCACGGCCACGGAGATCGGGTGCACATGCACTGAAACATAGCACAAGCGCTCTGTGCTCGGCGTCCATTTCTTTTCACACCCGTCGCCTCCAGCCAGTAGGGAAATTGTTCCTGCACCGAGCGAGCACAAATATTTGCGTAGCGATCGACATTTTAAATTGGCCCCTATTTTCTTCGAACGTTTGGGAAGCAGCCGTCGAAAGGCACCGGCATCAAGAAGTAGTACAAACGGGGAACAACTTTAAAGGAGGCAAAAAGCGAACGACAACTCACCTCATTTCTCGGGCGACCGTAGTTGGGGGAGCTAGGAATAGCGTGATAATAGGCTTCTGAAATGGAACGGCCATGAAGCACTACACACTCTTTGAGAATCAAAGCACATTTTCAAAGAACGTTCTCGGCACCCGACGCACGTCCACCTTACGGCGAACACGATATGAAGCCTGCGGGTATATGTGCACTGACACTTTGTTCCGATTAGGGGAGAAAGTTCGAATTCTCGACTATGTTTGGCGGTCATCTCAGGATTATAGGATGAACTACGGCTTTGGGCAATCTTACAGGTGGCCGGCAGGAATTTAAAAAATAGATGCAAACTCACATTGGGAGGAACGGTGGCAAAAAGGGTCCATGGTAATTTGCACTCGCACGTAAAGGTCGAAACCAAAACGGTTTCTGAGGCAGAATATCGCGGAGCAGGGAGCCAATCGGTAGTGGTCGTCACAGTCGCGTAGTCACAATCGCCTCACGGGGATCAAGCACAAAACGATCGCAGGAGAGCGGCTGGAAACAGAATTTTCCATGCGTTGTCGTCGTTCGCCCCCCGCTCTAGTAGATACACTTCAAACAGCCGCCACATCACCGTCTCCCATCGCCTGCGTACGGGCGCACGCACAGCGACTAAAGAGATTTTTATATTGGTGACAGAGCTCGTCTCGATAGCGCCGTTGCATTACATCTCTTCCTCCTCTATCACATCGTTTTGTTCTTCGCCTCCCGTCGCCACCGGGTGCACGCCACTCGCCAGCGCGCGCCACGTCTTCTCGCATACAGTGCTCTCGGTGCTCGCGCTCTCTTTTGTTCGGTTCTAATCGGACCAACGACCAGGAAAAATGCTTTCTATACTTTGAACTCTCCACGTTTGCAGGCTCGATAAGAAAACGACGCTGGCGATATCTGTTTGTCCGCAGCAGCGGGAGCAGGCGCAGCAAAAAGCGAGGGGACACGCGCCCTCAAGGTCCTTTGCGCTTAAGTAAAACGGCGAAAAGCGACTCCCCCGGAACAGACAGTAGCTTCAGCGGCGACCGTCGCCACCCCTCACAGTAAGCGCGGTGACAGTTCAGACATGATCTCACTTACGCGTTGCTAATTCTCGCGTCAACAGCAATGCCGGAAAACCTGCTTCCGCCTCGAGGCGCTCTCGCAAAAACAACATTTACAAGTCGCGTTTCTGCGTATTCGTAAACAGACACGTGAGGAGGAATTGTCCTTAGCGCGCTCGAAATTTACTTCCTCAGCCCGACGCCGCGCCGCTTAACCATTAAGTGGCGTCTAAAGATCACGATTGTTCTTTAAAACAACACCACGAAAATAACAAAGCTCCTTCCTATTCTCTGTTCATTTTAAACTCTCTCGCCTTCGCGCTCGCAGCAGCAGTAGCAGCGGCGACAGCTCATGGATGTACCCATTGAGCGAAACATGTGAACGAGTGGAAACGACCGCACCGAAGGGGTTGACGCACGCGCGACAATGAGCATATTTATGCGAGTACCCGGATGTGCCGAGCCGCCTAAACTATAGCTGATAGTATTCGCCTTCGATGTGTCCATATCCCTCATCAGCAGATACACAAAAGGGTGGCGACAAATAAAAAAACGTAATAAGTGGTTGTTAGAGGGAAGAGAAAGGAGAGCAGGAAGAAGAAGGAAGAAATGGACAAAAACACAGAACATGGACGGACGGCCGAACAAGCCGCCGCCGCTGTTGAGTATCGGGAGTGGATATGTTATTTTCAAAAAGAAACAAAAACACCTCGCGCCAACTTCCGCATTCGCCTCAATGCTAATGGTCAAGCGCAGTCGTTGTCTTTTAAGACGTTCTTTAAAAGTGTTAGAACGGCGTAAACACGGAACGCGGAAGCTAACGGGTGCGCCCCATTACGACAATCGTAGCGGTAGGTGCTACCGTAATCGGTCGTGGCATTAAAGTTTCCATAGAACTTTGTAATGCGAAACAACAAGATGAGTAGTTGTTGTTATGAAGAGTGGAAATGAAAAAGGAATGAAGAGGGCGCCGCGTACACGCACGCAGCACGACCCACACTATTCGACCGGCTCTGTCTCTCTCCCTTTGAGAACTGGTATCAAATCGTACCCGCATTGTATGCTCGATTTTTTACTTGCCTACCCATGCTATCTGCGCGATGACGTTGCTGTGTACTCCGCCGTTCACTCCTGTTCAAAACTTGAAACAACATGTGTGCGCTCCTTCGTCACTCTCGTCATCGCATGCCGTACAGTCTCGACGGTCGCCACAGGCTCCCTGATCACGCTCGCGTGAACGGAAGGGGGCGACGATTTCTAGAAACCGCGAGAACCGAGAACCGAGCTCGAGCACCGAGCGCGGTGTCACCGAAATGGGTGCGACAAGTTCTTGCACCGGCGAACTGGGTATCCTAACGAGTGTGTCAACAACTAGTTACCACACTCGCGGTTCCAAAGTGCTGCTCCTGTGGCTGCTTACACGTGTCGGCAACACGCTCACCTGTGCGTTGAGTCGTGTATATGAGGCAGTGTACGCCGGGGGCAAAATGGAAGAGATAGCCAGAGAAGCGGTGGTGCGAAAAGTTGACGTCGTCAAATCAGTCCATTCTCGGAAACACACTAAGAAAACACATGTATCCGTACCGTATGACCTACGCTTTAATTGACCCGTGGACACGCCCAGCTAGCCAGGATGGAAAGAATCTGCACAAAAAGCCAAGCCCCTTAGCGACGAGAGCAGTGTATGTACTTGGAAAAGTCGCAAAAAATGAAATACCGGGTGCGTTCGGTGGAAGCGCACTCGCTCCGACTACAAAAGGACAAGACGCGCAGCCTCGACTCTGCCCCTAAGCGAAAAGTTGTGTAAAACGGATCGCACAGGTCAAATTAACTAACGCCTCTCGAGTTAATTAAAAGCGCCACTGACTTTCGACAACAAGGAACTTACATCACGTTACTCATAATAAGAGCGAGTCGAAAGAGAGAAACAAGTAAACAAACCTTTAACGAGAGCGGTCCAGTGGATCGACGCGAGAAAAACAAACCCGAACTTGGTCATCATGCGTCACAAGCGACTGTTTTACCAAACCCTTACAGCGTCCGAGTGCGGTCACAGAGCACACCCTGTTGCAACACAGCTGCGTTAGCAACGCTAGCTGGTCGCGGGAGCACTTAGCTTGTTGCGAGGGAAGCACATGAAATCCATCTGACTCCAAGTAAGTCACCAAGCGATGAGGCTGCCAGTGCGCTGGGTGCATTGTGGGTGCTGACGGGTGCTGGTGTACCGCGGCCGCGTCCGCGTCCGCGACCGCAACGGCGAGAGCACAGAGCGCGAGCGACTGCAATGGTCGCTCTGTCGCCGAGGGGCAAACGACAACTAGGCTGTGCCAGCCGACCTGGCATGCTCGGTGCGAAGCGTTGCTGCGAAAGGGTGGACGGTAATGCACGCAGCATGCTTGCACATACGCACGATAACAGCGGTTCCCCACGGCACGACCTGCTGTGAGGGTTACGTTCTTCGAACAAATACGCTTGGCTACAGTTTTGAGGGTCTGTAGGGTTGAAAACATGTATGTACTCCCATCAGGGCAAACATTTGAAAGATCCACCAATGCGTATGTATGCCTTTCTGTATGTACTCCAGAAGTTAGTCCGCTTCCTTGGCCAGATATAGCCACAAAAAACCAAACTATAGCCCGATCTCGGACAACCTTAATAAGTCGTGGCTTCAAGTCAACAGGGTGTGCCGCGTTCTGTATTGCCTTGCGTCCGCCCAATGCAGTCGTTCATGGAAATTTCCTCTGGTGCGAGAGCACCAACCGCAGCATAGATCGTCAAACAGCAGAGAAGTAGGAGCGAAAAAGAGAAAAGAGACCAGCGTTGTCGACCGAGGAGTGAACAGACCAACGCGAGCTCATCGACCAAACGATCGAAATACAATATCGATCACTCGCATTGATCTTCAAAGACTTTTTCTGACATTTTATATGCGCTCCTTACGGTTGTATAAAGGAGCCGAAAATATCCTCAGCTCGACGGCTATCTGCCGCCCTTAGAAAGATTTTATGACAATTTTATGAACGAACACTTTAAAAAGTGTTTTCGCGTTTCACGTTTGAGGTCGAAAATAGATTCACTGATAAAGCAATGATAAAGCTCTGCGGTATTCGAGCAGGGCACCTGCTTAGAAGAGGGTAAACCACCGTATACACAAAGGGTTTTATCAGAAACAAACAATCTACGGAAAATGGAAGGATTAAGGTTGATAATACCGGTTACGTAGAGACCCACTCAGAGACTCTGGAAGTTTCGTAGCCAAACGCCTCTTTGAGGAAAGAAGATGACGTTTTAAAATTTGCGAAATTAACTGTTTTGGCAATGCGTCCACATGGACCCAGCGGTCGGTTCGAAGTTGCGAAAGTTGAAGGGAGTTGCAAAAAAAGAAGATAAACCAGATCTTTGCGAACATCCGAACGGCGGGCGCTACAGCTGCTGTTTAAACGATCGCCACGAATAAAGGTTTGGTATTCGAACGTTCTCGAATAGCAAAGCGACTCGGGGCGGACTGGTTAGGCCATTTTTACCCTTGATCAGCAACGCTCGATAAAAATCTCGAGAAAAAGAAGATCCATCAGCTGTAAAGAAAACAAGAATGCGCTTCTCCGCTGATTTTTCGTCCTTTTCACTATGTCCACTAGTTCATAAGTATTGTGGAAAAGTGTAGATTCTATGTAGTGAGGCCACCAGCCTTAGATCCACAGCTTCGTTTCCCATTTCTTTCTATTTAGAACATGGAATCAAGTTTGATTTTTTCTGCTATCCTGCCTTCCAGTTCCATCAATCAGGTTAAGCAAACAAATGTGGAATATAATCTGATGGGCATTGCCAATGTTAACGTGACACAAAACTTCACAAAAGTCATACCGTAGATGTACAAATTCTATGAATGAATGGAGCATAGGACACGCGGGGCTCAAGTCTTGAACGTTCATTCCAAGAAATATTGGGAGTACGGTGGCCGTGCACCTGCTCTCAATTTACTTACGTTGAGTACCACGAGCTGGTAATCGGTGACTCAGCACCTGCACGAAAACTAATCTTCTATTACTGCTCTGCGCAAAGACCGTTGGGAAGTGAGGCACACCGCAGAATACTAAATGAGCTTAAAAGCGGGGACAATCCTTTTAGTACGCTATTTTGAATGTTTCAGTGTTCGAGGTGGGACGGAACCATGGCTTAAGCAATGTCTGCCACATCTAAGATTTTGTGCCAACGCGGAAAATACTGAAACATCAGCTCATCAGGTTCCAATTATGCATTCTGCTTCCGAGATGCGTTCAATGTGAAAAGAAAAGAGAATAGGAACAATTAAAGGGTTGTTTGTGTCCAGTGTTATTAGCGTCTCGTTCTAAAAATAATTGTGCCCAAAATAATCTATACATTTCCTTACATGTGATCCAAGGTAAGTTCGTTCACAGAAGAAAAACAGATTTCTTCGTTATTAAATAAAATACTCCGTCATTCATTAAAACAGCATAATCATTTGTATTGGAAGAACAAAGCCTCTCTCTGTCATGCAAGACCAGTGAGCATAATTATAAACCAGGGAAGATGTGGCTTTGTGAGCCAAACCCAAGGAAACTGAGGGAACCTTTGGCACAATTTAGAATGAGTGGTAAGTCCAAAATATGCAATACCCAGAGTTGCAAAAATTTGCGTAATCAAAACACTGCTACACGTCGCAATGACAAAATCTAGGGAACTCCGACCGGATATCGTAGCACAACGAGGACCAGAGATCATCTCTGGATCCTAAATATCATCGCCTTCCTGCTTCGCGGCATTAATTTTAAATATATACGGAATTAAAGAGATCATTGAGGACAACTAACGATGTCCCGTATACCTGAGTTAATCACTTAGATGTTCAGAACGAGCCACACCGAAGACGCTTAAGTGGCAGCAGAATATGATTATCGAAGGTCTCTGAAGGAAGCGAAACCTACGATGAAGCTAAAGGCCAACATGCCAAAGTTCAAAAGGTGGTTGCAGACTGTCCCTGTGGTGATAAAATCTGTGCTCGGAAAGCGAACACGCAAAGATGGTGCGCAATATCCTATCTAATCTACGCAGTGTGGTAATACGTCCATCAGGATTGTTGTTGCCGTAACATATGCATGCGGCTGTTCTGTTTTAAAAGGACGGCCTTACTAGATGCAAGTTCTGTCGGTTTACTATATTTCGGGTTCCAGATGCTCTTATGTTCCGGCGAACCTTAAACGGTTGCAGCAGCTGGCCTCACTGTCCACTGTTCCGGTGATCGTTGGTTCATGAACGTTTGGTCATCGGAAGCTGCACTTCCCAATGTTTGTCTTGAGCACAACGCAACCTTTGCATGGCGTTCCTTCCGAAATGCAAACGGTAATCTTAAAACCAGTGAACGTTTTAGGAGCACCGCTTGCAAAAAGTGATTTCCGGACAGATTTTCGTTGCATAATAGGCCCTGTTGTAGTCAACCTGATGTAAACTTTACTTCTCTATCGGCTAAACGTCTCTGAACGTTTTCCGATCGTACGGTAGCTACGGAATGTGAACGACTCTTGTGTTCGTTGGTTTTTGCACGTTTGGTTCTGAACACTCCGCGGTGTACAATATTAGAGTATGCATAGGGCTTCGCCTGCAAATTGCGCGTAGGTTCCTTCCAAGCGCGACAACAGTGTGCGTCAAAAGGATACACTCACCCCACAAACGTCGAAGTTTTTATGAGAATTTCCGAGAATGGGACTTTATTCATATAGTAACTTGCATAAGTCATTGCTGGCATTGGACCGGATTTGGGGGTTTTCAGCTGTCAATCATCATGTTCGCATGAAACTTGCTTTTGCCTGTCAAGAGGTGTAGAAAAAGTTCCTCCACTATCCATATGGAAAAGCAGAGGCGATTAACTTTCGCGGTCGTTTTTGAGTGTCCGAGGTCGGGCTAAACTCACTCAGTTTTGTCCTTAAACTCAAAGCAATCAGATAAGGCGCTACTGCAGAAAGGTGGACCTCTCAGTTATGTACCATATCCCAAGTCGAGTGCCTGCTCTCGCTTATAAGTGAGCCGAGAAAGTAACCATTTTCTAGCGGTGTTTGATAGCTTTCGGTGTGAGTATGATAATTGTAACTGAAACTATTATTTCCCGTGTGTAAATCCAGTCCTGTCGTCTGGTCTGATCAGGTACACATTTTGGTGTTTATCATTGTAAGTGTGAGCAGCACTCTTCCACTGTTCTGCTTTTACACTTCAAGTGGAATTTTCAAACGAACGCAGCCGTTTGTTTGCTCACTGGAGCCATGGACTCGGTGCCTCACGACTTCATCATTTCCCTAGTGAGACTCAGGCTAATATGTACACTTTTTTCTAATACACACGAGTTGTCCACTCTGAACAGCAAATATGAAGACCCGTTGCGTAAAAAAGTTGCGCAAAATTGGTAATTTTTTGCCGATGTATGCTAAGCGCGCGGACCATTGGAGGCACGAGCCCGTTTGAATCCACCAGGTGAGAAGCGTCGCTTTCTCAACTCCGGTTCCGAACCTACAAGAAAACAGCTGAAGGGTACGATAGCGGACTTTGTAGTTCTCTTCTAAGCGCGGTGCTGGCGTTTTCATTGTGCATGTCTGCAGCCCGGCATCATCTCCGAGCAGGAGTCTACCTTTTGTCTCCCTTAGTTTGCCTTCCGTTCTGGCGTCGTGTTTACTGCCTCGTTCCCTGATACCTGTTGCCATAATTTACGGCTACGAATAAATAAATGCTGTTAGCTTATTTATACAGCTAATAATCACAGTTTATACCCAATACATTAAACTTGCACCAAGTGAACGGTGTAATAAATACTCTATGATTGAATTAGTGACTCGTATCATCAGCACACAACAGTAGCACCAAAGTAGTTTTCAGTAGTTTACGGTTTCTTGGGGTCGACGTTAAACAACATAATCGTCTGGAATGCATTCAGCGTTTGCATAAGGGCTTGTTCGATCTGAAATGAACGACTGCATACTTAACGGAAAAGCGTGGACCAACCTGCCGATCCCCTGACGCACAAGGTATGAGGGATACTACAATAGGATAGACAAGCACAATTTGCTGTATGATATCAACTTGAGAGGTATGACTGGCTTGTCTGTCGACGACGCCAACAATCAGCGTCGCTATGGCTTGCAGCACGGCTGTGACTTCGGCTACTCTCTCCTGCGACAGCCTCAGACGGCCTGCGGTCTGTTCATCCCGCGTATACCCATTTATTACCTGCAATATGACTGATGAGTTAAAATTGACTGGTGTCCAGTGGAACGAAATCAAGTGAGGAAATCAAGCGTTTTGGTAGATCTGTATGTGAGGAATATGCCAGGGAATACAGTGAAAGCAGAAATGTCAACCTATCTTTGAACCGAAATTGAACTGATACTGTTAAATTCATTCATAGTTTCAGAGAGACAACGGACCTATAAACAATGGAATGAAGTTGCATTTGGGAAACCAGACCTTTAAGAGTACCTGTTTGCAGCGGGCAAGGAGTGAACCGATAGCCGACGAGCCTAAAGAGGAGGGGTTCGGTACCGACGAGTTTTGCAGGATGTCCGGGGCCTTCATTTGGCTCATCGCGAGGAGTGCCTCGAAGCAAGCGTGGGAGAGGTCAACTCGGTGTAGGTAGACTTCTGAAAATCAGAATGTTCCACCGTACGTTCCTGTGCTCACCTGAGTCGGAGTTGGTTTCGACTGAAGACACAGATCCTCTGTTGAGAATATCAATGAGCATAGTGACGAATTCATCGGGCAACTGCGATAGGTATGGCAAGATTTCGTATTTGATCAATTCGACTATTTGACAGTCTATGAATTCGTGCCGTTTCCGTTCGTCGGCGTTCAATGGCACACTTGACCGGCTAAAACAAGACATTTCCAGAGTTGCGTCATATGGTTAACATTCAAGATTTTAATGGGCAAGACCTAGCAGATGTTGAAGGAATTAGAAACTAGATATTGCAAGAAAGTTGAAGAACATTCAAACTTCAATAAAAGTGAAGAACGAAACATACCTAGTAGTATGGATGAAATCCCTAACTGTAATGACGAACAAGCCCCAAAAGTTCTTGAAAACGACACCTGAAGCTAGGATTATTCTAATTGTTCTGTGCTTTGGGTCTTACCGTGTTCTCGAGCCAAAGGAATTCCGATTTTGCATACGGCGATTAGTGAAGAAGCAGCCAGCTTCCAAGAAGTCTGTGCGACACAGTTATACTTTTGCTTCATAATTTCGCCGAGGCACTGCACGATGTCAATGAGTGACGTTTCTCTGATAATTTCCGGAGCAGCAGCCACGATACCGTAACACTCAACAAGTCTCTTCATAGACAGTTCCGCGAAAGGAATAAGGTTTGGTGCTACCCATAGACATACCTGCAAGTAAAAATTATACGTGTACTGATTATTGACAGAGATTTTGAGGGTTGTTGCATCGTTCCTAGCTTTTGCAAAACAAAGCGTCGGGAGCGGAGCTGGGTTTGATGCCGTAAAAAGAGGCTTACCACATCCATTCCTCCTCGGAATTCCAGAGTGGGAGCTCTGATTGTCAGCATAGTAAAATCCGTCAGCAACTTTATGAGATCGGGGAGTCTCGATCTCAGTGGAGAGTTTGACTTGTTCATCTCATCGAACATCACCTTGACGCAGTCAAGAACTGCTTTCTGTGTGCTGTTCACTTCCAGAGCGATTGTTGGAGTGAAGGAAGGCATTTCACTAATTACGGGTACAGCAACGACTCCCTAAAGCATATGTTACTTATCCGGCTTCGCGGCTTAAGAAGGCAAACTAACTCTAAACAAAGCTAAGGTTCTTGAATGTTGCAGTTCGATCGGATCTATGAGGCTCGCAATTTTCTCGAAAAGCGGAATGAAAACCTGCATTGCTGCGGTCAAATGAACGGCACTGGGGACGTAGTACTTCTCGCTGAAAGGTGAATTGTCTATGAACCTTCCAAACAATAGCTTACCCATTTCTTTCCCCTTTATTCGCAACTACAGCGTTCAGTGGAACGATGTTTGAAGAGATGAGCGATTTTGTGACACGAACCCATGTCTAAAAGTGTTGAATGAGGTTTGCCATTCGTAAAGATTCTTACATTCCAAGCGGCTCTCCACAAGTCGGAGGGGAAGATATTGGTATCACAGTGAACGGGCGTCGTACTATTTGTTTTGGAATCTTGCGTCGGGACCTTATTTGTGATCAGTTCGTGAAAACTCTTCAGAGCAGCCAAGCACATCTCACTGTTATCGCTTGTTGAGGAATACTCGATGTATTCCAAGATTGAATCGAAGATTTGCTGGTAGTCATCTGTAGTTGGAAAGTGGCACAACGAGCGCTGTTATTCTACTTACCGAGCAAATTAAGGACGAGCCGCTGGGAAACGAAAATGCGCACAACACCGGTTAACGTCTGTACGGACGTCTCAGCCCATTGCTTCGATTCCGTATCACGCGAGTGGTGAATAAGCATATTGGGGGCTCCAAGGGAAGCGCTGTCCGTCTTCTGTGTGGGAGCGTTTCGCGTGAGCGCTCTAACTTTATCCAACATGGGGAAGAGAACCTGTAAAAACTGTATTTCCGCGGGAGGAAGAGAAACTGATGCACATATAAAGAGGCGGATCTGATCTCTGGCGGATCCTTTCATACGTCTCCGTAAACGCTTCGTCACTCACTCTGGTCAGAAGCTGATTCAGCACTATGACACACCCATTTCGAATATTAAGCAACTCACCTTCCACATCATATGTTGCCAGGTCTGAGGGCTGAGCACTTCTCCGTGCTGCGAAACAGCGTGTAGGAGCGTTAAGCATGCGCTCTTCCGCACGGGTGGCCGGCTATCGACACAAAGCTCACTGAGACAATTGTATAGCACCAGCCATATAGCTTCACTCTCATCAACGGTCAGATTCGATGTACGTCGTTTTACAAAATCGGACACCGACCACAACTGTTGCATTGCCGAGAGCGAAATGTTCAATTCAACTTGTTGCGCTCCGAATTTCGCACTTGTTTCCACCAGTAGCTGCACACAGTCCAGTGGAAGAATCTCCAAGAAGTCGGATACCATCAAGCTCAGAGCTTGGTACGCTTGCCTTACCAGGCTCTCATCGAAACTGAACAATTCAAATAAAGGGAAAGAAACAACTTAAGCGACTTACGCGATATTTCTTTCGACGATGGCTCCCACTATTTCAATAATAATGATCCAGAGTTCTGGAGACAACAGTTGTCCATTGGACTGTAAGATGTAGGTTAAGCAGTCCAGCTGCTTTCGACGAACATCGGCGAAAGCGATATCGCATAGAGATATCAAGGGCGCAACGACCAGCTTCTGTCGGACTCTGAACTCGTTGTCTTTCTTCTGCATCATTGCGCTGCGAATCATGGTAGTCAGAGCAATAGCACCCCATTCACGTAATGCAGCATAGGAGTGCCCACTGATTTCTATAAGATGGGCAGTAACTGGCTTCCACAGGATTTCTAAACGTTCCATGTTGGCCAGCGCAGTTTGCAGTAGCTTCGCTACGCCAAAGAAGGACGGTTCCCGAACGCCGTTTTGTGATACCTCGAAATGCAGTTAATGTTCATCCGGAGGTCGTAGCAGATACATACCATCATTGATTCTGAGGAAAGTTTGCATAGTGCAGCAATGACATGGTGAAGTCCGACATCGTCATAATTGGTTGTCGCTTCAAAGAGGTCATTCAGCATATTGCTCTAAAATGGATTTGACATATGTCGAAGGAAACCGGATCACATACAAGAACTGACACTTGCGGTCTTACGGCCTCGGTTAAGAAGGTAGGTATCGGTGCGGATCCTGCTGTGCTTTGGTCAGATGGAGTTGCAGTTTCTCCACCAGTTTTGAATTCCCCTGAAGTGTTCGGCTTCATGCCCAGAATCCAGACAAAATGTTGCAAAGTTCCTAGGACAGTGTGCCAGCAGTCTTTAAGTTGAGCCCCGTTCTGGTTGGCTACCGCGATAAGCATACGACCGACTTGCATGTTCTTTGCTGATAACTAAAAACTGATTTAGTACGTAGACTGTAACAAGATAGTGTTTACCATGACTGACATGCCCAATACAGCTTGGGAGGCTCCGGGCGTTGGGCATGGAGTTCCTACAGCAATCACTTGGTTGTGTGTAGGGATGCCTTCACATTCTGCCATTAGATCGGAGTTTGACTTAGAAGCTAATGCAAGAACTCAGATTCGAAGTAACGGCTGACGTACCTTTCGAATCAGAATACGGATGGCTCGGCTGAGACACAGAGGATGTTGTGCACACAGGGCTTCCAAGCACACGAAGAGCGTAGTTTGGCGGGAGAATAGCTTGACAGAAGTTGTTGATCAGCGCATCTCGAGCTGCCGTATTTTCTAACAGACATGAAAGCGTCGTCATATTGGACAAGCAGGTTAAAATAGTATCCGAAAGAGAGTCATCTACGCTGAAAATTCCAATGTGATGAAAATCGTCAACATGGCTGGATACCTCGCTTCCAAGAGCATATTAGCTGCGACGAGAGCACTGCTCCAGGACGATTCAAAAAGTGCCTTCGACATTGGTAGACGATCGGGCTGCTTCTTGAGCTGCTTCAGGATGACAGAGTACATAGTGTCGATGTAGTGAGTGATGCAGTTGAAGGTGAGCGACAAGCAGTATCCCTCCGGCAGAACACCAAATTCATGCTTTTCCAAAGCGTCCAATAACATACTCCGCTTAGCTTTAGCTGATATGTTTGAGTAGTACGGTACCCACGTTTCTAAAGATTTTGATAGCTGCTGTCGCGTCAAATTAGCTGACATACTTTTGTACAAGAATCCAGACTGGCCAGCTACTTGGACAAGCGAATCCGCGCTTTCGTCATCGTTTGACACTAAAATGACATTGGGTTTACTGAGATCCCAATTCTTCGAAAGACTAAAAAAATTCGACCGTCAGTAAAGCAATTAGAGGTACTACTGCAGTTTCCGGACACCATTGAACTTACCTAGTCCAGAAGCTTCGCATCTCAAGAAGCAAATTTGTACGAACGACGTTAATCCGGAAACAATGTTTTGAACAACCTTTGCTGACGATTGCTTCATGTCGTAGTTTTCGCAAAACCACCTAAAACTTTGTATGAAAGCAGTTCAGCCAATTGTACACAACGTACGCAATGAGATCCGCTTGATTCACTATCCTGTGTATCACTTCCAAAGCAATCGCACGCTGCCAGAGCAGCTTATCGGATTCCAGGAATTTAAGCAAGAGCGATAGGAATATTTCACATTCAGTTACCTGAAAGGATATGTGGCAATGGAAACGAACTGATAACTAACCAGAATTTGATAGTGGTTCGTAAGAAGTACTACGATAATCCTAAGTAACCTCATAGCGATTGGGAAAAACGGGCGATCAGGCGACACTGGCATCGTACTTCCTATGTAGCTAGAAACAGCGTTTACGGTAGCTCTACTGGTAGTGTTTGCATGAGGATGTTGCGAAGACGTCTAAAACATTTAACACAGACGTCTTTAGCGAATCTATCGTGTTTTTACCTCACCTGCATGAACTTAAGGTTAGGCGAGAAGAGCTTGATGATCAGTGGGCAAACATGTTCTTTCAGCAAGTCTCCAAACTCGTTGTGCTAAATAAAAAAATACATGAAAGTACTTTCGTATAATCGTACCTTGTAAAAAATTGACGGATACTGCTTCAGAACGGATTCGAGAAGTTCTAACGCAAGCGTTCGCTTGACGTCTTTTATTCCTATGAGATACGCAAGCGGGTCTCCTTTGAGGAGGTAGCAAAGGTCCTTAAACAGTAGATAACCATCGGCTGCACATGGTCTTAGCGTTTGTGGCGCTGCTCGCGTATTTCCTTTCGGGAGTGCAATGGTCATCACAGGCAGGTCTTCTGGCTTCATCCCGTCCTCCTGTAAGGTTAATAATTAGAGACAAGTTGTGCTGTTTTTCGATTAGATTGGGATCGCTATATAAATCTGCTACTAGACACTGGGTTGGCAGTCAATTTACTTAATTCAATCAGGTTATGTCTCTCAAAACAGTACTGTCCAAGTAGACAATGAAATAACCTTCGCCGTTAGTTTACCTGAATAATTCTTTCGAAGACACATCCGAAAATCTGTCGCACGGCGGCTGAGGCAGCATTGATAACCCCGGGATCTTTCGCAAAGTTTAGTCGTAACGCAAGTACTATACACTGAAAGACAATATTCTGTTGGAAAGATCAGTGTGTGGATATATACCTTTGCTAGGGACTGCCCGGTAACCAGCAGCTCCGTCGTCACACAAAGCGTTACGGTCTGCAGGACTCTTACTTCTTCAATCTCGGCTTCCATCAGTTGCCATATTTCGTTGACAATCACTGGCGCAGAAGTCTATAATTGTTTGTTATTCCACGTGTCGCACGGAGACTTACCGCTTCTACTATACGATACTGGAGCATGCGTTGAACTGCTTGAAGCGAGATTTGAACGAGGCGAGCATTCTTACTTGAACAGCCGAGTATCAGTGGGTGCAGTATTTCCGAACATGCCGATCTCAAGTTCTGCAGTAGGCTGTCTGGCGTGGAGCTCGTACTAATATTGCGAATCTTGACCAGTCCTGACTCGGCAGCCTCTTTGACCGCATTCTGCTTCTTTTTGGCTTCTGTCGAGAGAAGTCTCAGGTCCCCAAGAAGGTATTCAACAAGCTTTTTGGATTCATTTGCACCGCCAGTATTCATTTGGCAGTTGCAATGCTAAGCTGAACGGATTGTTTACAGAGTGGCACAGTTTACTCAAACGATATTCACGGGGTCGGATTTGACAACCAAATTCGAAAAACACATCGCGATCTCAAACGGTTTTATTTCAAACATCGGAGCACATATACGGAAGCAAAAAACAACGATCCTATTGTCGAGACGAGCCACGTCGCAGACAAATGCATATCCTTCATCCTGTGGGAAAAAACGAGAAGTCCATTTTATTTGACTGAATTTGCAAGATCTTGCTCGAATAATTATTATAACATTAGCACAGACAAGCAATCAAACTGATAAATAGCGATATGTAACAACAATTTGAAAATATCTGCGAAAGTTCGCAGACGGAGATCAGAAGTGACTAATATCGATTCAGACACCTATCATATATTAAGAGATCATCTTGCAAATGTAAACAAACGACCCTTATTCAGTTGAGAGTAAACGAAAGACTATGTGACGCTATGAAGCCGCAATTAGAACACGCTTCCAGTTTTGTTCGTAACGTCATCGAGACCGGCATCTTACATAGTTACTGACTCAAGTTCGGGACTAGCCGTCGGTTTCGACGCGAGCAAACCCAGTAAATTGTCAGGGATGAGATTGTGCAGATGCTCATAAATATGCCAAAAGCCAGCACATGAGAGTTCAGAGAACTGAAAGACGGTCACTTCAGAATTGCACAAAACTGAACCTGCTCACCGTTTGTACAAAATCACTACTGCGCTGTGGGTCATAGTGAGCAAAGACTGCACTAATGGATGTAACTATGCAAAACGAGATAGCGAACAAGCTTAAGAAATGCACTTCCCGTTTTGGGTATACCGACACTTTGTGCCAGACTGAAATATGGTCACAAAATGACCTGACCGCAAAGGAAAACTAACCTGGCAGAAGCTCGCGATCCGCTGCTTCTGTACATGACGGGTATGGGTAAAAGAGATGTCCTCGTTCTAGAGGCTTCGGAAGCAGTCGAAATGCTAAACACGGATTTATTGTTGTGCTTAACAATGTTTACTGTCTACGAGAGCTGTGCAAGACCCGAGACTCAGACACCCGAGACTTGCACAGCCCTGCTCTCCACGATCAGTGCGCCCGCGCAAGAACGAAAAACTTACTTCCTTGCCATGTGCAATCTAGGAGATGAAGAGATCCTTCAATCCTTTTCCAGTGAGGTAAATGCCAGAACGCATAGGCAACGGCTTCTGAGTCTCCTCGCTTCAAGATGTGTTCTGGAGGCATAATTAGCGCCTTCATCTCCAGCAAGTACTTCGGGACGTGAGGGTTGAACTCGACTGCTCGATGAATTGCCTCGACAGCATTTATTTCTGCGGCACTCAATCCACGTTTTTGTATACATTCGAATTGAAACCTGAAACAAGGAAAATAGCGTCTATAAAGTAAATATAAAATGCTAACTTGTCAGCTACTGTTCGAGCTTTGAGTAAGGCCGCGGTAAAGCAGATGGTTGCTGATTTCGGCAGTGCTATATCGTCGTATCGTGCCAGGACAGCTTGGACATCTGCATAGGCTTGCTGTTCAAGTAAAGCTTCGATCAAATTTTCGTGAATATTCATAACGTTTAGCATGGAAAATTCTTTTATAAGCTAAAAATCATCTTAAGTGTCCTCGCCCTAAAGTCGTTTCTTTACGTCTCTCATGATTTTGACGGATTCTCGCAATCTTCCTTGGCGTCTAGCGCACATAGCCAACCTCCTCCTGATGAACACAAGAAAGTTCACATCACGACATGCTTGCCGTCCTAAATATCCTAATCACTTTCGAAGATGGACATATCCTGTACCGTAGGGGGCGTCAGGAGTTTCTTCGCAGCGAACAACAGGCTGTGGTTGGGCTCGGCGGTAGTTAGCTTCTGCGGCTTTTAAAGCACGTCTAAGCAGAACTGCGTGTTGTATCGTCACAATGACTGTGACTACTCACTTTAGTGTAGATTCCACTTCGCCAATGGTTTTGCATTCTTCTTCGGCTAGTAATATTAATGCTGGTGCGCATTCGCTGTTGATCTCTAACGCCTTATACGCTGCGTTGATCCTGGAGTGGCTGTCTCTTTCTCTCCACGCTACTTGCATAACTAGGAAGTGACACGGTCATTTCGGCAAGAAGGACAGTTTATATACTTTCGTAGTCGCGTCGCTCGCTGTCGCTTTCCGCACAAAAAAAGTTCTGATGGTCTTGTGCTGATAAGTTCATATCATAATAAGTTAGTGGTTCTTTTCCTGTCGCCTCATATAATCTGTTATACTCGGCCCCTCGAAACAACGCCGTAGGATTGCGCCACACTTTGCACTCTAAAAACTACGATGTAAGCAAACATGAATGTGGTAAAGTGCCAACTCCTTATATTAGAGTGGTAAAAGTGAAGTTGAGTGATAAGCGCCTGTATCTGAGCAACAGTGCAGTTGCATTCTTTTGTGATATCATAAACTACCTTTCCTTTAGGGGTCGTTTGCTGGGGATATGTTTACACAATTGAGGAATTTTGACTTCGCTTGTTTTTGCTGCACTGTTTGAAGCCTGGCTGAACTAACGCGAGCTGCAAAAAAATTTTGAGCAATTCATTCCTTTGACCCATAGAAATTATGCTTTCGTAATAAAAGACATTGTGCGACAAACATTGCACAACTGGATCCTTTCTCTAAGGGAGATGATGTCTTTGATTTCGAAAACATGAAAAAATCCCTAAACTCTTGCCAAAGCTCATATTAAAAGAATCACCACGCGATCAGTATATCGCTCAATAAACCTGGCACATCTCTACCTGGCACAATGCGATTTGGGTCACTCGCTTCATCATTTTCACTACCTTCCTCGCTTCCGTTAGCGCTGTCCGTAGCGTTACTAAAACATCGCTCTGTTAACTCGTCCGAGATTATCGTTATCAACTTATACAGAGTGCTAAATTGCAATTAAAAACATGCGTCACTAACATTCGAACTCTTACTGGAATAGCGTTCCGACTAGAACAAGGATGATTATCAAAGCGACAGTAAAAAAGACAGCCGTATTCACATTGTGCTCTTCGAGATCGGTCATGATGAGCAAGGCAGAAGGATGTGAATGGGGCAAGCAGGTGCTTGGAGAGTTTGCCGCTCAGGTTGCGCGAGCGAAGTTAGGGCGTCAGTCACTCAGTCACTCATACGCGTTGACTAGGTAACCAACACAGCGCATTCAAGCTGAACTTCGTGCTGGTAATTAGGCTGCTCACATCCGCTGTGCCTTATCCGATAATAATTGTGCGCTAAAGTGCGAACAACAGCAACATGCAACTAGCAACCCGAAGGTGCGCGGACGATGGCTATTTTCATGGACTATTCACAGACTGGACATTTGACATCACTGTGCGTTAGAGTGGAATGCAAATGAGTGAGACCGCGGAATGGGCTTACTTTTTGAAGTACCACCATTCGAATATGAGTATGATACCGGAAACAAGGCTGGACGTCCCCGTAAGCGCGACGTAAAACTTAGGTGTTAAGTTGTTGAAGTATATGGAAGCTAAAAAGAAACAAAACGACAATGTAAGCCGTGGTTCATAGTTCCTCTACCGCTTTCGATCGATTCCGATAGTTTCAGTGGGCCTCGAAACATATAAACTGTTCCGAAAACGATCAAAAACCAAAGTGCCCATGCGTAGGACCAGGCCTGCGCAATCAGCGCCTTGATTCGTGTAAGCATGATGGCTGAAACTCGACGTTATGACAGGAAGCCGTCGGACGAGAATTCGCGCCTGTAAACCGGGAAAGTTGCAATGAACATAAACAACATAATGTTAATCGATAACGCGACAGTCGACGTATCAAGCCGCGGGTGGCCGGACGGAGGACGCTCTGTTTTTTCATTAATGTTTTTGATTCAAGCTTTTCGGAATCTCAGATGACGAGGTGACAAAATCGGTCTCCGTAAGCTCTGAATACGGGTGGGCTCGCAATTCATCCAAATTTACTGCTGACCTCGCATTTGCTTGCCGATTCTGCCGACGCGTTTCATATACTTCGGCAGTTCGTTTCGCAGTTATTCGCGTTTTGTGCTTCTTTTTTGTTTCCTCTGTCACTTCTTGTCGGTCTGTCTTCTACACCCATTTGTATTCGGTGTATGTAAATGCTAGTGGAATAGCTGTGAAACTAGCATAACGTGGTTGCCATTTGCAGCGGGTTTGTAGTTGAAACGGGAGGGGGAAGCAAAAATGTATTTATGCTTATTGCTTTGTGTTGGAATTCGTTGGAGCTCTGCGTAACTGCGATTTTCTCCCCAAACTTTCCTGAAAATTCACATTTCTTGTGGGTCTGGCCTGTAGCTTGTTAGAGTGTGGTGAAAGATGCTTGGGTCCGCCATCGAGACGACATTACTTGCTTAATTAGGGGATTTAGTGCTTTGCGGAGCTATATACCTTCATGCTGTGATAACTATCGGTAATACTGTCCTTTTCCGAAATATTCTATTCTTTCAAATGTAGGTTTTTTTCTGCTATTCTTTCAAATGTAGGTTTTTTCTGCTGTTAGAGAAGATGGAGACGCAGCTTTTCTGAACATGGAATTCCTTTGCGGCATGCTCTACCTTGTGATTTTCAATAGCTGTTGGGTACTTTCCTTTTAAACGCATTCATTTTCAACCTTTTTTTGTAATCTCTATTTATTGTAGAGGGGAAATTCTGCCACATAATCTTTAACCGCCTCGAGATTGTTTATGTTCTGTTATTCTTATTCACGAGTAATTATAACAAAAACAACATGTACACGCGGACACAATCAAATTAAACTGAATCTTTTACCTTAATGAAATTCTTCTTGATGACAATACGCTTCCGTAGATATCATATTGTACGAGTCATTCGCGCCAGATTGCTCTGCATCGAGTTCCTTGCTTTTGCAACACAACAACCTGACATTGTAATCAATATTTCAGACGCCTTTGTGTCCTCTTGGGCAGCTATGCTGGCACTGAGCGGAAAGACGGTGTTTGGGTCATGCAGAAGTTGTGGAGCTGTGCCGTCTGTTATTCTTCAGAAGAGTTATGCAGCAGCTCTTCCCAGAACGCGACCGAATCCAGATGAGTTCGTAACCCCACCTGTCGCTGAAGCACCTAGAGATGGAGGATCCAAACAACAAACTGGCCTAGGGAAGAAGATTAATCTTGTTGTAAACCGCATGAATATAGACGAATGGTCCCATATGAAGCCAAGTGGACTCATAAACGATTATCTGCAGGTAAGGTGCATTTTTATGGGTAATAACACAATATAATCTATCTTAGCTGTCCAAATCTCGTCTGACAATGCTGATAACGACAACTGCTGTTGGTGGATATATGATGGCTCCTGGTGAATTTTCTTTGTCAACCTTTGCTGCATGCGCTGTTGGTACTGCTCTTATGTCTTCATCAGCAAATGCGTGCAATCACTTGCTGGAATCTCCTTACGATGCTCAGATGAAACGAACTCAGGCACGTGTCCTTGTTGTGCATCGATTCACTCCGCTTCATGCTTTCACATTTGCGAACGTGACTGCTCTCGGAGGAATGACTTTATTATGGGCAGGTATAAGCGATTTATTCTTTTGACTTATAACTTTACTGTTTTAATTTAGGTTGTAATCCAATCACCGCGGCTCTTGGATTACTTAATGTTGGGCTGTACGCAGGAGTGTACACCCCTATGAAGAGACACCATATTGGCTGTACCTGGGCAGGTGCTGTTGTCGGTGCGATTCCTCCTGTTATGGGTTACACTGCTCTTACTGGAACTCTTGATCCTGCCGCACTTGTTCTTGCTGCTGTCTTGTACTCGTGGCAATTTCCACATTTTAATGGGCTTAGCTGGAATCTTCGTGCCGACTACAGCAGGGCTGGCTATCGAGTAATGTGCGTTACGAATGAAGATTTGTGTCGGCGAACAACTATCAGGTATCATAGGCTAGGGCTGATATTTAATCGTAAAATATTCCTATTTAGGCATTCAATTGCCCTGCTTGGATTGTGCTCGATCGCCGCACCTCTGTGTGATCTTACAACTTCGACATTTGCCTGGGATTCTATCCCGTTGAACGCAGCACTGGTCTATCTCTCTTACAAGTTTTATCGTCGACCTGATGCCAAGTCATCTCGTGCCTTATTCCGATTTAGTTTATTGTATCTACCGCTTATCATGATCCTCATGGTAATCAGCAACTGTGGCCGAAACAGCACGGAGAAGAACCACTTCAACCCTACCGTAGTGCCTGGAAGCCTTCTGCCAGTATACGTTAATTGAGAAGCGATGATAGATGTATCATAGTTGTTATCGATAACTGCTTGTTGTCGGAGATTTCGTCGAATTGTTATGATTTTTAATAAGACGAATGTAGAGATGAACTTCTAATAGGACAAATATAGATAGACTCTCACACAGCAAGAAAAAATAGGCTACACTGACAACTGTAACTGTCACAGCTAACGGAATCTGCACTTTCTAGATCGCGTCGGAGAAGAAGGGGTCTTGGCTGCTCGGCCCGCTGTGGAGAGCGAGGACGGTGACGAGGAACGTTAAGGCGGTGAACAGAAGGCTGAAGAATACAGCGAAGATCTGGGCTACTTGGCGTAGTAGACGGACTGCGCTAGCAGTTTTACACCAGCAAGCAGGTAGTGGAAGCCGATGGTTTTATGAATGGGCTGCTGTGCAGTCAGCATAATTTCGACAAGCTTGCTGAGGTCGCCGAAAGGGACCCGACAAAAGGGACCCCCTGAGTGAACTTTTGTACCTTTGTGAATGTCGATAATCTTTGTCCCTTGCCACAAATCCCTTTAGATATATACTTCTCGGTTTATTATGAGATCCTACAAATTATACAATTATGTTAACTGAGGGAATGTTCGTTTTTTTGGAGTAGCGAGATCCAACCGTCATACTTCGTTGAGTGCAGAATCCAGCCATCCAGTATTCTTTTGTAATATAGCAAATGACGAAGGTCCACAGAAGAAGCAAGGCCCACCCGAGACGGCAGATCTTTTCGTCATGAAGACGGTACGTCTCGTATTCGCTGCTTTTGGGAAGAGGAATGCTGGCGGCTTGCATCGAAATGTAAATGAACTGCTGAAAGATTGTTGTTTGTTATTGTTATTTCAAACGGCCGTCCAGGAAAATAAGTGGTTCACAGCGGAAAATATATGGTAATTTCGTGGCCTTTTTTGACCACAATATCTGACGTCTGTAGGCAGGCGGGAGTCCGCAAGCAAGTTTTCCTACTCTGTAGTTAGAGTGTCACGATTCAAAGAGTTTTATTTGGATGATACACGCAATACCCTATCATTTCACACCTGAATAGGTTTTTACGGGGTGTGTCTTGTAGTACTTAACGAGAAAAAACCATTCTTCGCCAGTTTTGGGCATCGGCGCGACAGAGATTAAATCATATCGTGAAGAAAACTATATTCTATATTCTATTTGTACCAACATTATATAAATCTCAATCAAATAACGCGTGAAAAATAAAGAGGGAGGGCGAAAAAGCGGAACACTACGAGACATTCGGGCTACTGCAAAGAAAGAACGCGACAAAGTAAGAATTGGGAATAGGATGTTATTGTCCTCGCTGCTAAGAACGATTATGCATATACATATAGGAACCGATCATAGGACTACGATGCCACTTTGCGAGGTATACAACTTCTAGAATACTTAAAATACTCTAATCTAGAATACTCAGCATTATGTAAATTTTGGCATTTCCGAAAACATCCCGTTCAATTTACATAAAGAAGAGAGAAAAAAAACGATTCCAGATTCCATTCTACATATTGACTTCTGTAAAGGTTTACAAAGCCAATTACACGACGTTAATACTGATCTCGTAGTCAAAAAGCAAGTACAATACCTGCAAACATTATTTCATTCCCGACTGTCCGATTACGGTAGGTCACGTCTCGGAACCGCCAATGATGAAAGGAACCAGTTTTTCATTTTTTTGGCCACTTTGACCGATCAAATCCAACTCCGTAGTAAGAAAGATCCACAGATGATATCATAATTACTGAAAACATAAGTACAAGCGATTGACGGCCGCTATGAGTAAGCAAACAAAAACGGTCTGCTCTGTACCACATAAGTCGACTTGGAAAGCAATGTCCATAAATGTCTGGTTTGATGAGACAAGTAGGTAGAAGTGAAAGTGAACTGTGTTCGCGGAACTGATTGACATTGAGAATCTGAAAAATCATGACGTCTTGTCGTCAAGGGGGTGCAAATAGTTCCCGAAGAAGCCAAAAACAGCGCGCTGATCAACTTCCGTTACGGTCATATATGACTAATCGTTGAGCATCATTCGCGGAACAATGATTGTTGGTGCAAAATGACGTGAACGCGATGAAAGTAAGGTCGTCGAAGGAAGAAGTTCGCACAATTCAAAAACCATGCGTGCTCGAACTGGTCTGATTGTTCGAAGCGACGTCATCACGAGGTCACAACAGTGATACTAATTTCTGAAAGTAAATAAACATCTCCGCTACGCTGGATGTGCAAGTTCCTGCGCATCTTCAAACTATAGAAAGAAAAGGGGTGGTCGAATTCTACGACTGTGGTTAACTGGGTATGAAAAATTGTATACTTAACATATAAGCGCATTGTGCAGCCAATTACTTCTTATCTGGAGTTTAAAATCAGTACCCTAACGTATACTGCTAATTAGGATGTCAGTGTAATAACAAAAATGGTCAAAAACCGGATTTTGAAAAAGCGAACCTGTTGTGTTGTAAGAGATTGTTTGTTATTTGAAAGACGGAAAAGCGTCAACAAAGGTAGGAAGAACTACCGCACTTCGCCCAACTTCACATTTTATTTAATAGGGTAATAGATCTTTATTTGAGTAAGGTATTCAACAGATCGCCACCAAGCCAATTTTTGACCACGTTCCGCAAAAGACGCAAATCTCAATCGGAAGTGTAGCTTTTTAATGTGATGGCTCTACCGTGATCCCCAGGTGATACGGGCTCAATGCTCAGATGCTACTTAAAACCGGTCTCTGACCAATATGCGCAGATTTGTTAGAAGTTAATCAAGAAAAGATGGAAGGAGGAATGTGAAAGGAACAAAGCAACCCGTGTTACATCTTCTCTCGACCAACTTGTACCTGGTCGACTTGTCCCTTCACAATTAACGAGCGCATCAGCAGACGATCGCTAGACGGTCTGCTTTAAAAGGGGGTGGAGCGTCACTGAAGACACGCCTGCTCCGAATGATATGGCGATCATGACCGATTACGTCTTATTTTCCTCTTACGCTCTGAAGTGGTGTGCCTTAGGTGCATTTCATACTCTAGGCGTATTTCTCGTGTTTCATTCGCTCATCTGCCCCACACAGTGGCAGTGATTGATCTGAGCAATTACGGAAACGCCCACGAATGGTGGGCTACTTGAACGACTCAACTCACCCACTATCACTTTCAAGCGCGCGTCCCATCGAGTCAGCTTTTGGGTGCAACTTGTGCGTTCTGCACATTGTCATTGAACTGTGCGAAGATCATGCTGGAGGATGTTGGTCTTTTGCACGTTATTCATCGCTTACTGAGAAAGAACATCACTGTCAAGTAGAGTCACCTTGAACATCGCTATGATCTGATTATCGTGTTTTGCCAATTTGATCTCTGGCTCCAACCTGTGTTTTTGCAGCGAAGTACAATTCCTTTCGTTTTATCCGATAATGCCGCCGTTTCGGTATTGTTTTCGGTCGTATTCCTCTCTCCACCTATAAATCACGAACCCTTTATGCTGTCTTTCAGGAAGGGAGGCGCTTGTAATCAAGCTGAGTTCGAGAAAAACCGTTGTCGATCGACGTCTAATGAAAGAAACCCAACTAAATGTAAGAAGCGAAGATTTACCTAAAGTGGCGCGTGCGCCCGAACGCGCCGCCCCCGACACCACTGGGGGAGGTGGAAAGACCAAGACCTTCGAGGTCAACCTGCAAGAGCTGCGCAAACTCATGGAATCGCGCGGACCGGAAGCTGCGATCAAGCTTGCAAATGAGTACGACGGAATCGAGGGACTTTGCCGGAAACTATCGGTTGACCCGGTGAAGGGGCTTAGGAACGACTCCGCTGAACTGAACGTACGACGGGCAAAATTCGGATCGAACACAATCCCGACGTCTAAGTCGAAGTCGTTCTTTAGACTTGTATTCGACGCATGCAAAGTTCGTCTTCAATCTAGAAGCGTTGCTTAACGATGTTTTTAGGATCCCACGTTAATCATTTTGATTATCGCTGGCTTTCTTTCACTGACGTTGTCCTTCTCTGAGCCGGGTCAGGAAAGCTCTGATCACAACAGTGCAGTTAACCACACGCTCTCTTCCATGGTCGCCGCAAGTATAAATGTCACGGAGATTGGTATGGAAGTGCTTTTGATCAGGGACTGATTTTCGCCAGTTTCAGCAAACAGCGACGAAAAGGGGGACGACGGTAATCACGACACTGCTTGGATAGAGGGGGTGGCCATCATGATCTGTGTTATTGTCGTGGTCTTGGTCACCGCGGCAAATGACTACTCCAAGGAAAGCCAGTTTAGAAGTTTACAAGCCAAGATCGAAACAGGCCAAAAGTTCTCTGTGGTGAGAGATGGGAAAACGTTTGATGTCCCCGTGAGCGATTTGGTCGTGGGTGATGTCATACGTGTGAAATACGGCGACCTGATCCCAGCTGATGGATTCGTTCTGCAAAGCGACGATCTTAAAATCGATGAATCATCATTAACTGGCGAGTCAGATCACATCAAGAAAAGTGTGGAGGAGGACCCTGTTCTACTCTCGGGTAAAACAACGTTCTATGAGGAAAAAATGAATGAAGATCGGAATTTTAGGAACTTATGCCATGGAGGGCCGTGGAAAAATGTTAGTTACTGCGGTGGGTGTTAATTCACAAACCGGTATTATCATGACACTGCTCGACGGGGCAAAAGCAAGCACATGCGATGTAGAAAGCGATGCGATGAGCTGTAATAGAGATATGGCATAGTTCCGTGTCTAGCTGTCATGTTTAGCAACGACTACCTCATCCTCAAAAACGTCTAAATGCTCTACCACCATCACAAATGATAGCGACGACGAGGAAGGCCTTCGGTCGAAATCCGTTCTACAGACAAAGCTTTCTAAGCTTGCCCTTCAGATTATCTATTGTGGTGAGCTGGAATGCGTTTTGACCAGGAAGTAATCCCAGTTTAGGAACATCCGTAGCCACCGTTGCGCTGGTTGTTCTGGTCGCACGGTTTTCGATCACTCAATATGTCATCGACAAACAGCCCTTCACGATTGCCGATATTCAGCAATTCGTAAGGTTCTTTATCATAGCGGTTACCATTCTCGTTATCTCCATCCCGGAAGGACTTCCGCTGGCGATTGCATTGGCGCTTAGCTATTCAGTTCGAAAGGTCAGTCGAGGATAAAACACCATTCAAGTACTGTAGAATATGAGATAATAGTAATTATGGAAATGGTTAATTGGGCACAGGTTCTATATAGGCTCGTTTTTTCGATTTATTACAATTAGGCTACTTGTGGCTACCAGGTATCAAACAGGACTACCACAAGGCATTATTATTATGACGATGATTCTTACGATGCTTCGTAAAAAACGCAATGATATCTTTGCCCTCTGGTGGAACCTGTTCCTGGACGTCTTTGTTAATTAAGATCGTCGAGATCACATGTCCTGGAAATCATGAGATACTTGAGACGCATTTTGTCACACACAACAATTTTTTATGTGAAAATTGGATAGACATAAATGTGAGCATACTTGTGGAGTCAAATCGATTTTGCCAGGACAGTAATACACCGTCAATCTTTAGATGATGTATGACAACAATTTGGTTCGGCATCTTGACGCTTGTGAAACTATGGGCAACGCCACCACAATTTGCTCGGACAAAACAGGAACGCTAACCACCAATCAGATGACTGTTGTACAGTCGTACATCAACGGTAGATAATTACAACTATCAATTAGAAGTTGTACTTTGCCCATTATAGGCCATTACTACAAGTCACAGGAGATGCAACCCTATCGGTCCCAGCTGGCCCGTTGTACAGCCGATGTTTTGATAGACGCCATATCGATAAACAGCTCCTACAATTCAATGATCGTCGAGCCTGTGAAGCCTGGAGAGAAAACACAACAACTAGGGAACAAGACCGAGTGTGGACTGCTGGGATTCGTTCAAAAGTTGGGTGGCAACTATGGCGAAGTTCGTCGACACCACCCGGAAGAGTCGATGATTAAAGTATTCACGTTCAACTCATCGCGCAAGACCATGATTACGGTCATCAAACTGATGGAAAAGGACGAGCATGTCGGCTACCGACTGTTCTGCAAAGGGGCTTCCGAGATCGTTATCCAAAAATGTGCCTATTTCTTGGGGGCCAGTGGACACGCTGATCCGTTCAACGAGGAACGACAGGATTATGTGGTAGCTAACATCATTCAAAGCATGGCTGAGCAGGGTCTCCGCACTATCTGCATTGCCTACAAAGACTTCGTCTTTTCCAAACATAAGACAAACTATCCGACGGCTGTAAGTTGTAGATCTTTGTCTGCGAGCACCACCATCAAATGTTTAAGGTAGAGATAACAAGTGACGAAGATGTCCCCTGGGAAGACGAGAATGAAATTTCGTCAAAACTAACCGGAATAGCCATCTGTGGTATCCAGGATCCAGTACGACCCGAGGTGCCAGAAGCCATATTACGATGCAAGAAGGCTGGAATCACTGTCCGAATGGTCACGGGCGACAACATTAATACGGCTCGAGCGATCGCCATCAGCTGCAAAATTTTGGAGCCCGGAGAGGAATTTTTGGCGATTGAAGGCAAGGAGTTTAATGAGAGGTCTGTGAGCTTTCGGGACAATTCTCTATTCATTCAAATCCAGGATTCGCGATAGCAACGGCAATGTCAACCAAGCAAAGCTCGACGAAATTTGGCCTCGACTAAGGGTGCTTGCCAGGGCGCAGCCAGCAGACAAGTACACACTGGTCAAGGGAATCATCCAGTCTAAATCCAGCTCTCAAAGGTCTTACATGCAAACGTATGATCCTTCTAACATTAGCTTTAGGGAGATTGTCGCTGTCACGGGAGATGGCACAAATGATGGTCCTGCTTTGAAGAAAGCCGATGTTGGATTTGCTATGGTAGTCAGGGATGAAATAGAGCTAGTAAAACTGGAGAATTTCAGGGAATTGCTGGGACAGATGTAGCGAAGGAAGCTTCGGATATTATTTTAACTGACGACAACTTTACATCCATTGTGAAAGCCGTGATGTGGGGTCGAAATGTCTACGACTCCATCAGCAAGTTTCTTCAGTTCCAGTTGACGGTCAACGTTGTTGCCGTGACCACCGCTTTCATAAGCGCCTGCACAATTGCTGATTCTCCATTAAAGGTAAGCATTAGTCATGCTGTGTTATGGTCAAACTTAAGTTTTACCTCTAAACATATTTTTTCTTACAAGTATACATAATTGCTTATTAGGCGGTTCACATGCTGTGGATCAATCTTATCATGGACACCTTGGCATCTTTGGCCTTAGCCACCGAGGTTCCTACCGAAGAATTACTGCAAAGAAAGCCTTATGGACGTAAGAAGTCCTTGATTTCTCGGACAATGGTTAAGAACATTAGTCTTCATGCAATTTACCAACTCATAATTCTCTTCACACTTCTGTTCTATGGTAGGCCATGAAACCTTCGTTCAGTTATATATCTTACGCTTTAGGTGATGTTATCTTCGAAATTGAAAGCGGTCTTTACGCCCGCCCCTTTGCTGCACCGACACAGCACTTCACCATAGTATTTAACACGTTTGTAATGATGACTCTTTTCAACGAGATCAACTCGAGGAAAGTGCATGGGGAGCGAAATGTTTTCAAGGTGCCAGGAGAGCAACGTTGTCAGAAGTAACCGTGTACTTTAGGGTCTGAGCTCGAACCATGTCTTCTGCCTTATTTGGTCCAGCACATTTGTTGCTCAAATCTTCATCGTCCACGTTGGCGGTGCCTGGTTCAGCACGGCACAATTGGAGTTGAATCAGTGGATGGCTTGCATCGGATTGGGATTTTCAGAACTAATTTTTGGCCAACTGGTGGCTACAATTCCAAGCAAAAAATTGCCCAAGAAGCTGGCATACGGTCGTGGGGAGGTGCACCCAAGTGAAATTGCGACAGATTTTGAACCCGCCCCTCGCAATCGCGCTCTCCAGGCTCATAGAACTGGACGCAATCTGTGGATGAAGGGGATGACACTTTTCGGCATCCATGTAAGTCTTTTGATTCATTGTTGTTTTGCTTAGGTATATAAACAAGGACTCCTTGCCAAATTGCGATTACGATTATCTGCAACCTTCTTGTCTCAACACCAGTATTTCAGTTCAAAGTGATACGTGCCTTCCAACTGAAATACAAAAATCTTGGCCAAACGGCGCCGAAAATGTCGGCCGAAGCTGCTGAGCGATGGAGAGCCAGCTACCGACGCTACAAACATAAAAAGCACGCAGAGCACAGTAAGTAAGCTGTATAACTCCGCCATGTATCTGTCCTTTTCAGAAATGACGGCACAGAAGTCAGTTGAAGAGCACGAGGCGGACGTCGCCCAAGATGTTCCGAAGACAACGCTCAGTCCTCATGAGCGCCGTTTGCACAAGCACATTCGAGAGATAGCTCGACCTAGTTCAATTGAACGTTCACGACATGAAGACAAGCAGACATAGGTCGAATTTAAAATCGCAACGGACGGGTATGAGTCGGTGACGTGCTCAGTTCAGAAGTTTATATTATTTGTACATAGCCGACTGGTTTGCCTTTGCAACCTAACCAAGTGAAATAAATTGAATGATTTGTCCTTGAAGTGTCATTAACGGTTTGTAGTATCGTGAATTGAAATTCAGTACCTCCGTATTGAAAAAACCGCCCCTTCAATCCAGTGAACCCCCAAGTAAAACCGCATTGTCCAGCACGATCAAATAAGAGTCGGATTCCGACATGTGCTTTCGTTCACATTCGCTCTTAACATTAATCTACGGGAGTGTAGTCTGGAAGAGGGCATTTTCGGGAACTACTACTTTTCCTCTTCTATTGTCGCTGTCTTAATCTGCGATCAGTGTTTAATTACAACGCTTTTGCTACCCCTTATGCCATCAAGATTCGGTAGAACAACTAGGCTATGTTTCGGTAACTTGTTCAAAAGCTTATTCAGCCTGTACCAAAAACGGAGCACATAAAAACGGGTTGTTCTTTGGCAGTACGATAACCATGTGTCTGTAAGAGAAATCGTTAAGCGAACTGCACATTTTCAATAGTTCATTTATTTCTCATCACCAAACAAGAGCTGGTAAAGCCAACATCAATGAAGTACCAAATGCGGATAGTGGCGCGGAGTTGCTTTCAGTCCTTGCAATTGTTGCATTCAGCGAGCACATCTGAGAAAAACACATTACAATGAGCTGTGCTGTTAGACTTACTTCTTTCAGCTGTTCTTCGTCGAAGATCGCTTTGGGACTCAATATGCTATAGAAGGTTTCAAAGCGGCATTTGTGACCTTCGCAGCCGGGGATAGTTAAAGGAAGGAGTTCCTTATTTTTTCTGTAGTAGAGCTGCAATAGATCTTCTGTGTGGGGATGGTCTCCGAGGAAGAGCTTACCTTAATGTAGTGCTCGTTCTCGTCTTCGACAACTTCCATTATCACGCACCCCGCGTAGGGAACGAGCTGCCGGTCACTGACGTTCAAAACGGAGAGAAGGGCGCTAACTGTTCCATCGTGCTAAAAGATCAGAAATTTATGGCAATCTACTTAACGAAGACGGAATGGCGAGGGTCCCGGACGGAAAGGATCTTCAGTATTGGAAAATAAACCAACTCACGGAAGAATATAGACGCATGTTGGTTGACTCCTCCTTGGTGTTCTTTACGACACTCTGAGCTCTGCTCAGGAAATCGCCTAGAAGGAATCCACCTCGGAACTTGGCCAGGCGTTCGTCTTCGAATTCGCTCATGCGCTCCCGCCGCTTCATCTCTGTTATGATTTGTACAGTTGTGTTTTGTCCATACTGAGGCCACTCCTTGTGAACCCAGGTGGGCTGGGACAGGTTGTGCTTGATCTAGGATATTCCACGGCTCGGAGATGGTCAGTGATGATCCTCACCTCTCTGTTTAAGTCAACGAGCTTTCCAATCACACTGACAAGCGTTTTAGAGTTGGGGATTCCAGTCTTTTCTTGCACGAATTTTATAAATTCTGTATTGTTTTTTAGAAGCTCTTCCTTCAGCGGTGTGTTGATTTCGTTGGCCAGTTTCACATAGGCGGGACACTTGTAAGACGTCGGCCGCAGAAGCTAAGCAAGCAATGAAGGTGTTATTTTGAGTCAGTGTTGTTACCGGATTGGGCTCCTGAGGTCCAAAAGCGTGGACGGGAATTGGCTGCCAATTGACGCCTTTGTTCCATACAAAATTTTTCTCTGGAGGGAACAGGCCATTCAGAAGTGCCTGGGCACTGGTCAGTGCTCTCTCGGAGTCAGTGGACAATATGTACACCTAAACGGTAGGTGATATAGATAAATGATCAGTGAAGCCAGTGTAATAATGGGCCGCACAAACCTCGGAAGCATTAAAATCCTTTGCGATAAACGATTGCTTACCGCTGCAGTATTTCATCCTGAAAAATTGCCCAAGTTCCCTCAGTTCCAGCATTCCAACCTGAAATTTTATGGAAACATGTGCTGACTGAAGCTGATGCCTACATTGGTTAGGTGCCCCCATCCGCGTGGCCAATTCGCTTCATCATAAATGTCCTTCGGGTAGGGCAGCTTGGCTGGAGCTCTATCTCCGTGACGCCATATGGCTTGCACATATTTGAGATTTTCAGCTGAGGTGACAGAGAGAAATATGCATAACAATAATACTGATAGCATATTCTGAAATTTATGGACAGTGATCGAAAACACGTATCAGACATAAAGCCGAAATCGATGATGGGTACTTTGAACATCGCTGCACTGTGGTTATATGGGTAGGGCATGAGATAATCCGCTCATAAACGAGGTTCTCATCACAGTTCGCTAGGATGAACTTTTACCGCAACGATAAGAGTATCTCTCTGCAAATAGTAGCCAAATTTTGCTTAGAGTAAACAATCACAAGTTTGCTTGTTCTCTGTTTGATGCTCAAAATATGTGCAAATTCTGTTCCCAGACAACTTAATTCCGTGTCGATGTCGCACGTACATCGGAAAACTGGTGTAACGAATTTAAATTAGATCAGATAGAAAATAAGTTAGACTAACCATTTTTGCGGTTCATCTATAGAATAATGAAAAATAGAAAAAACTAATGGAAATAATGAAAAAAAGTCGACACAAATTTCCGAATAGATGTAGACGCAATTTTTTAAATCTTCCGTACACTGCTAACGATTCGAGAGAACAGGTGTCTGTGTGATCAATCAAACTGGCTTTGCACTTTTTTAGCCGATAATACGAACTTTGATATTTCGAGTGGTGAAGTGCAGCAAACTGCAGACGCAAAAATTGCTGAACGCCCGTAGACGAGAGCATCTTTTTGATATGGTTACTGCTTGATATAAACTCATCCTAATCAGCTGTGGGATTACAGAAAAGTAAATAAAATAAAATCGGCATTTAGAATAGTTATCTTCTGCACCTTTCCAACTCGGCAAAATTATGTAAGCCGGTTCACATCTTTAGGAATCGTCAAGCTCGTAGAATCCTCTGGATTGTTTTCGCCTGTGACCTGAGTATCGTCTTTTAGTTTTTGACATTCAGACTAATATGGTAAGAATATAAATAGGCAGGTCGATTCAGTAATACTAACCACTGATCAGATCAAGTAAATTAAAGAATATGGGAAAAGTACCAGGAAAAAGCTCTCGGCGGACGTTAGGACAAGTGATTCTGGCAAATGGAATTTGTCGCTGCAATTAAGACGCTTAAGAAGTGACGTGTTCGACAAAAAATTCGAAAGCAATGGTTTTTTACGCCAGAAAGACATTTCGTGTATTAATCACTCGACAGACAAAAGTCCCAGACTTCCTCTTTGTGTATCATAGAGCAACACTGACGTTACGAAAGGACGAAATCGACGCTTCAATTCTTGTAAAAGTGCCAAAGACTTGCACAGCGGAAATGCTTATATTCAAAACGCACGAGGAAGCATTTCTTTAAATTAGGCGGTCGCGTGAGTGGAACGTAGACATCCAAAAAATAATCATATGTTTTTATATCTTTCTGAATAATATTGAGTGTAATTTCTCCGCGCATTGGACATGATGCGATGTCGTGAAGAGTCATCGGCGCCTTCATCATTTTTCATTTGCTAAAAAGTATAATTTAGAGCAAAAATAAATGAAAATTATAAGATTACATGCTAGCCTGGTGCAAATAAATCAACGGAAAATAAGGAGCTGTCCAAAACTATTAGAGAACGTTACAATAGTGCAGACTTCAACTGAATATAGGCGAAAAAGATGTGGTCGTTCCTATTTGTCATGCGTGGCGTTTTTAATTTTAAATCACTCTTTTAATAGTTTTCTTTCGGCTATTTAGATAGTAACCTTCATTCGACCCAAAAGGTCATTTTCTACCAGCACATGTTCGGGTACGTAGCTCACATAACGGCTTTACTATACTGGGCCACTGATAAGGATCGATACACATTGAAAGGTCGATACACATTGAATGATTGGGGGGATCCGTGGGATGGGGCAAAGTGCGCAGCTGATCAATGTCCTGGAGTATAGGAGCGTGGTTCGTGCAAGCAACATGCAAAGGATTTTTCTAGCCATTAGATCACATAACGAAGTCCAGTTGAAGACGTTCTAAAGAAAACAGGATACTCTTGTCAATGTTGTCGCCTAACCTGAAACGCGTTTCATTAACGAAGGTTTTTGTAACGATGATTGTACTCCTGGAAGATTCCGAAGATGCGGTTAATGAACATACAGCAGAACACCAGGCATGTGGCATCGCCGTTCTGACGTTAATGATAATCGCCAAGGAAGATGTAGTTGGAATCTGACGGTCATATAAAGCCAAGTTGCCTTGATGTTATAATTTTTTCCGAAGATCTTTTTTTTACCGGAGCGTTTTCATTTGATGTGTAAATTTTAGGGATTTATTGAATCCGTAGACAGATCTAGTAGTTTGTGATTGGTAATTAATTGAATTTAACTATTTGTATACTAGCAAAACAACCGTTTCTAAGTCTTCGTTTACTTTGGAGAGTCTTCCCCATAAAAAATGTGAATCCACACCTTTGACCAATATAAAGACGCCTAACAACCTAGGCACTTTAATTAAAAATATAAAAGAAATGTCTTCTAGAGGCCCAATTATAGTCTCGGATTAGATCACACTGCTCGAACTCCCGCAACAATCTACGAACAGCGTCCCACAGCGATCATGAGAATGTGATCCGCGGATCATATTTTTGTTCGAGCAATGTGATCTGATCCGAGACTATAATTGGGCCTTAAAATGTGTTTCTAATTCGTTGAAGGTAATAAAATTGTTGGGACAATGACTGCGGACTTTGAAGTTCGGAGTATTATGGTCGTAGCGGTACAGCACAGAGTTTTGCTCGTGTAACGTATATAAATGATCAACCGGTTCTGACCGGACCAACGCATTTTGGTGAAAAAGTGCAAAAAGTGTTCCTTTTGTTCCGTAGAACCCAGGAATGTTTATCTTGATTGTATTTTTTAGAATGACGCGGTCTGTGCCATTTTACACACCTTTGTTCGTTTTTCTTCGTGATCCCTATCTCCAGGAAGCCAATGTTGTCCTTCTGTTCATCGCGTAGGAACCACCACCAGTTCGTAGTTTGTATGCCAACCACATTAATTAAAAAAGAAACAGTGTCAAGTTCTTGCGGTCAGAATCGAAGTGTACCTGTACGGACCATATAATTTGTTTAATTACCGCCGCGAACAATGAATATTTTGGCGTCGGATCTTCAAAACCGGTAGATGGTCGTTTTCTTTTTCAACCAGCGACATCGCCAAATCACACATTTTTTAACGTCGTACCGAATGACCATGCGATTGTTCTTTTGCTCGGAATGTCATTAATCACCGCTCACACGCTCGACGAACGGGGCGAACCCGCGATTACGATCTATTTGTCTTTCTGGGACAATTGACAAAATGCACAAGAGGCGCAGATCGACGCGCACCCATAAATCCGACAATTTTCGACACGAGTTTCAATAGTTTTAGATGTCCAGTCTCCTAAGAGTGAAAGTGGGAAGAGAGTCGTAACGGCTAATTGACCCAATTAGCATTGTTCGGTGTGTATATGCGAATTCGCCGACCGTCGATGGTCAGTTCCACCCCTCACGCACGCGCGGCCGCTAAACGCTGCCGGTCAGCAATTATCAGCGAGCCCGGTTTGCCCCAGTTTTCCATTTCGTTCCGCCATCCGGCCTTTACAGTCCCTAATCCCGCACAGTTATCACTTTCAGTCTTGTAATTTCCTAGCACTGCTAGCTGCACTTTGCCAGAGAGCGAAAGCATGAGGGGCTCTCCGCTCGTCTTGCTTCTTGTGCTGCTCGGCTGCGCCCTCGCTGACGACGACCATCATGCTCGGATGCGAAGAAGCAACTTTCCCTGTGGTCGGAGCTTCACGCCATGTCAGAGGAGTCAGGCGTTCGGAGTGGCTAGCAATACCGTTGGTAATCATTGGTTCAACTTCTTCAATAATGGTTGTCGATTTCAGATGTCATCGACGAGGAGCAACTCGAAGCATTCCAACCGTCACCTGTAAAGGCTAATTTAATGCGTGATGTGACGAGGATAGCTACAAGTCAAGCTATCCGAGAGGCTGCACAGGCTGCTAAGGATTCCGTTGATCGGCTGTTCAATAGCACTGAACGACTCATGCAGAGAACGACTAATGGTATCTGACGGAGGAGGACTGTTATAAACGAGTAATATTTTACAGTAAACGACTTCTCTGCTTCTTCACTGGCGTGGGCCGATTTGACAAAGATGGATAAGTACGCGAAGGATATCACATATTCTTCTCTGGTGTCAATCAGCACAACTCAACGATTGAAGAAGTGAGTTACATTTTCAACTTTTTGGCAATGCTACAAGAGAATAGAGATCCGATGCCCTGTATGTTTGGACTATGCTTAAACTATACATTTCGTTCGTTCCTTTCTTCTTTTTCTTAGTTCAACAAGTTAAAGTTATATTCTACTTTTACTTTGTGAGTAAAGCTAATGTGCATTTCCAGCTTGGGACTAAATGCCGATCAGATCGCCGTAGGACTGCCCGAAATGCCAGTCAGCGACACTGCTGTGCAAGCCGTATGCCCCGTGAACCTCATCATCGACTGCATTCCCGGAAAATATCGCACATATTCGGGACATTGTAACAATGTGAACAACCCGTTGAAGGGCGCTGTCTACGAGCCTTTCCAGCGGTTACAGAAGCCCGACTACGCTGATGGTTTGTAGCTAATGCAGTGAGTTGTGTGAAAACAATCATTTCAGATGTCTCACTTCCTCGAGCAAACGGAAAAGGCGAGAAACTGCCTAGTCCGCGACAGATTTCCAGCGAACTCTTCAGTGACCCGCAAGGAGGACACACGGAGTGTTCCTTGATGATCGCCCAGTGGGCTCAGTTTGTGCACAGCGACTTATCGCACATCGGCTCCAACAGGCTTTTTGCGGGTGATCAGCCGATTATGCTCCCTTGCTGTGATCCGAATACGAGACACCCGGAGTGCTTGCCGATTACGATTCCGGAAGATGATCCAGTTTTCAAAGGTCTGTTTCATTTGTTTGCCCATGCGAATTTTCGAAACTTTTGTATGTACTTCTTGAATTACACAGGATCTGGTTGGTTCTGAATCCGGAGTCGATTTGTTCATTAACGCTTCCATTATGTACCATGTGATTTCTGCCCGTCTAAATTACATTTTAGGATCAAATACATGTATGACTTTTTCGAGATCATACACTGCACCTCGAGAGAATTGCACCCTGGGCGTCAGAGAACAAGGCAATCTTGCTAGCTCCTTCTTGGACGCGAGTCATATCTATGGAAGCACTACGGAAAGAGCCAACAAGCTACGATCATTCCGAAATGGTGAGCAATAAATTACTTACTGCTAACTTAAATGTTTAGGGCTTCTCCTGGTCCGTGCGCAGTCCGGACGTGGCGATTTGCCTCCGACAAGCGAAGAAGTCTCTGAACACTGCGCCAGTGTCTCTTCTCTTCAGCCCTGCTTCTTGACCGGCTCGGATTCTGCGAACCTGCTGCCAACAAATGCTGCCCTGCACACCATCTGGATCCGTCAACACAACAGCATCGCACAGAAGCTGCGCGAACTGAACGCTCATTGGGATGACGAGCGTCTTTATCAGGAAGCGCGTCGTATTGTTACGGCACAGGTTCAGCATATTACCTACAGCGAGTTCCTGCCGGTAGTGATAGGAAAAGAATCGATTGCCCAGTACGGATTGAACTTGAGGAACCACGCTTTTGACAGCGACTACGATCTGGTATGTTCTGAGCAAAACGGTGGTAAAAACGTATTATATTTCTTTTAGAAAGTCGACCCAAGCACCTTGAATGAATATGCGTCAACTGTGGGCTTGTTCTTCTTTTCTTTGCTTCCCGACAAGCTGGCGCAATATGCTGAAACGGGCGACAGAGTTCACGAGAAGGTGCTGACTGGGTTATTCAATGATCCATCTCAGCTCTATCTACGCGGAAGACTTGATTCTACATTAAGGTAGGCCAGTATTGATGAACAGAGCATGGATAAAGTATTTATGTGCAGGTTCCTGCTACGCGATCCAATTAGTAAACCAGGGCTTCACATGAACGCCGAACTGAGGGACAATTTCCTGAAAGGCAGCCTGGAGCATGGGCTCGATCTGGCAGCCATAATCATCCAAATGGGACGAGACCACGGAATCGCCAGTTACACGAAGTGGCGATCGGTCTGCGGTCTGTCGGAGCCTAGGAACTTTGAAGAGTTGAGCGATATTGTGCTTGACTCGGTCGACCTCAAGCAGCTTCAGAAGGTGTACGACGACGTGAACGATGTGGATCTCTTTGTCCTAGGTTTGGCAGAAAAGCCGAAACGTGGCGCCCTGGTCGGCCCGACGTTCGCCTGTATTCTTGGTCGTCAGTTCCAAAAGGTATGGTAGGGTATCCAACTCCAATTGACATTGAATGACGATTTAGACGCGACGTGGTGATCGATTTTGGTATGAGAACTTCTTTTACCCGTCGGCTTTCACTGAAGAGCAGCTGAATGAAATTCGAAAGACTTCGCTGGCACGCATCATCTGTGAAAATACGGACAACATCGGAAAGATCCAACAGAACGTTTTTATGCTCGCTGACAATTATGGGTACGTTTATCTATATTTTTCAAGTACCTTAAGTCGAAATCGGCGAGCCTTGGTCTCACAAGGACACATTTTTTCCTACCTTGGTCTTGTACACATCGTACCAAATTGGGGTGTTATGTAATTTCCGTCGTTGTGAATATCGCATTTTTTAACTAACGAGGAAACCCCCGTATTACGGTATTCCCAATAGTACCACCTGAAGCCCTCAATTGGCACTTGGCGGCAGCCCCGACCACAACTTGTTTTCCCTTCAACCAACACGAAAAACAAACGATTTTGTGCTTTTTTGACGACGAGCATTCGCACTTCAGCATTAATCTGACCTGACTGCTTTCCGCCGAATGTCTCAAAGACTTAATGACTCTCAGAGACATTACAAGACATTTATAAGACATCAGTTTCAAAATACGCTGTTGTAGTACTTTATTGTCAGAGCCAAACACCGTTTTCCATGCTACATTTTATGTTCCCGATGCAAACCTGGTTTTGTATCAGTTGTAACAGTTCTCCTTTCAAAACATTTTCCTTTGGTTGTGTCATGCGATCACTAAAAATTCATGTTTCATTATATTGTATGCCTTCCCCATCAGATAGAAAACTTGTCGATGCAACAAAGGTTGACAAGAGAGAAGAGGGTGTATTCCATATTTAACTAGGGCACTGGTAAACAATTTGTTGCGATTATAACTAGAGGCAGGCGATCTTTTCTTAGTAAAGCAGTTAATTGATCCGCAAGGTAGCCAAAGAAGGAATTACAAGAGAAATAGGCGAAAGTTTATTTAATACCAAAACCGATTAGAACACAATAAGTGTAACATTAACGAGTACCATCAGTCTCAATGCCTTTTTTTAGCAACTGTCCAGTCGACTGCAACTCGAGCATATTCGACAACACGGACCTGAAGCCATGGCTGGACCAGGAACCTAAACTAAAGCTTCCGATCACCAAGCAGACTCTGGAGAAAGCTATCCGACTGGGCATCGAACAATATCGCCGATTGCAACAAGCCGAAACTGGACGCATCAATCGATCTGGCGGACCTCCGAGTCGGAATTCGGCATCGGCCCTCTCTACACACGCTAATCTAATGGCTCCCAAAAAAGAGTCACTGGACATCGCACGGACGGCTGCAGTTCTCCGCGAAACGACGAAGGTTCTTTTGAGGGGGTACGTCTAGTTCTATCTTCGCGGTGTTTTTATCCTACATTCAGCGATGGTCTGGAAGATAGCGAGAAGTTGCCTGCCGAGCTGGACGTCTCCACGCTCCAGCGGCTTCTCCCTGAAGTCGATGTGACTCGAATCATTGGAAATATCTCCGATTTTCTGGGACCCGAGTCTCCCAACCGAGATGAATGCCTGCCACAGCCGTTGCCGTGCGACCACACCTCAAAATATCGGACCTACTCCGGGTGGTGCAACAATTTGAAGTTCCCAAGTTACGGAAATGCCTTCGGTCCCTTGCGCCGTTTGCTGGACCCTGCGTATGATGACGGTGAGCACAAAATGTGTCTTTTTTGCAAAAAGTACCTAAACAAGTAACAGCTAGATTTTATACCAGATAGCAAATTTACCCTGCACAAAAACACATGATGTGAGTTCGGCAAGCATCGGACCAGAGTGAAACAATCGAATTAAAAACAGACTGCAATAACAACTGTTGCAAGGCTTGTGCTAAATTTGCAGAACAGGTTGTGAGCATGATTGAATTACAGCTGTAACGGTTAACACGGTTACGCATTGCGTCTGAAATCGAAATAAACAATTTTCAATGGAAAAAAGTGAACTTATTAGTTTTAAACATTTATGTGGTCAATTTAGGCTTCGACAGTCCAAGGATTAAGGCTAGGAGTGGTCGTCCGCTACCCTCCGCTCGCAGCATTTCCAACAGCGTTCACCAGGATGTTCCAAGTTTCCACGTGAAGTTCACTCACATGATCATGCAATTCGGACAGATTCTCGACCATGACATGACCCATTCGCCAATCGCACGAGGTAAGACTGCTAAACACTTATGTGTATTCACGTGCTAATTTAGGACCGGGCAATACGATTCTGAACTGTAGCAGATGCGACTCCTTGAGCAGTCTTTCCATCCACTGCTTTCCTATCCCTATCGAGAGAGGAGACCCCCATTTCCCACACATTCATTCCGATGGCAGCCCAAGATGCATGCCATTCACTCGCTCGCTCCTTGGTCAGGTCACCCTCGGCTACCGTAATCAACTCAATCAGCTGACATCATTTTTGGACGCCTCCTTCATTTACGGATCCACGGAGTGCGAGGCAAACTCGCTCCGGCTGTTCAGTCAAGGGAAGATGAACTTCACGGATCTGGGCTTCAACAAAGAGGCTCTGCCGCAGGGAAGCCAGGAACGAGACTGCAGATCGCGCCCTCGACATCCGTGTTTCAACGCGGGCGACGAACGCAGCAACGAGCAGCCTGGACTGACCGTACTCCACACCGTCATGCTCCGGGAGCACAACCGCATAGCGACCACGCTGAATCGGATCAACAACTTCTGGCCCGATGAGAAGGTGTTTCAAGAAACGCGGCGCATCATGATCGCCAAACATCAGCACATCATCTATAATGAGTGGTTGCCTGTCGTCCTCGGTTGTGAAACGATGGCGCGATACGACCTGACGCCGAAAAAATCCGGATATTATACCGGCTACGACAATCATTGCGACGCGGCAATCACGCAGGAGATTTCGACGTCGGCATTCCGATTCGGACACACGCTGATAAGATCCGTTTTCCCAAGAATGAACTCTAAATTCGACAAGACCACATCTCCTATCGATCTCAAGGTGTGACAAGAAATTGAAAACAAATCGAAGACCTTCTTTCAGTCCTCTTTCAACAATGCTTCCGTTATGTATGACGTTGCGGCGGGCCATATGGAATCTATTCTAATGGGACTACTGGGATCAGAAAGGTATTTCTTTTCCTCATTAACCCTTGATAAAACTTGTTTAGCATGGACTACGACCGTCACATCGTGGATGCCGTTCGGAACCATTTATTCCAGCGTCCGGGAGGTCCACTCACCGGACTCGACCTCCCCGCTATCAACATCCAAAGAGGTCGTGATCACGGAGTGCAACCCTACAACGCTTACAGGTCGGTCCAGGGCCGAAGATCGTAAGCACACAATCGGTTAAGAGAGATGTGCGGCATGTCGAGAGCTCGATCGTTCGACGATTTGCGAGATGTCATGGACGAATCGACCATTAAGGCGTTACGAAATGTCTACAGCCACGTCGATGATATTGACCTCTTTCCGGGAATGATGTCAGAACGGCCACTTAAAGGTGACATCTTAATTAGGAAGATAATAAAATCTGAAAATGATGTTAAGGCGCGCTCGTCGGACCGATGCTTGCTTGCGTCATTGCGGAACAGTTCCAGAGACTGAAGAGATGTGACAGGTTTTATTACGAGAACAGCGACCCGGCCACCAGGTTCACGCCTGATCAGTTGGCCGAGATCCGTCGAACGACGATGAGTTCACTCATATGCCAGAACAGCGACTACGCGAAGAAAATCCAACCTAACGCGTTCCTCATGCCCGACGATCTGACGTCAGTTTATGGTCTGAGAAAAACAAATTTAACGCGATCAGTATTTTAGGAATGCGCCGGTCAGCTGCAGCGACTTGCCCGACGTTGACCTTTACGAGTGGCTCGACAGACGTACGTCGTTCATTTGCTTTTTTGTTTTCTTGCAGTTTGCTTTTTCTATAGAGATAGCTGAGCAAATGGTTTCATTAACTGCGTCTTAATTCTTGGTTATTTATAGCAACGACCAACTAAAAAGGGCTTTTTCTTTTCCGCAAATAACAAGTTTTACTTCCGCAAGTCCTCGTAGCAATGAACGAAATAATAACTTACCTACTTCATGGATTTATCTGCTGAAAGTCTATCGCTACCTTTGACTGCTAATCCAATTCATAATCTGCATTAATGGGGTTCGCATGTAGGAAAATTAAAACGAACTTGGAGTGTACCGTTGCTGTCCCTACACAGTAGGCACAATTACCCTGAACATGGCTGCGAGTCTGTGGGATCCATTTTTACACAATTAACAGAGGTTCTGTGTCTGGCTCAGTCAGTTGCAACGGAAACGAAAGATTACGACGTCACTGGTCGTGGACCACCTTTAAAGATCTTTGCGCACAAGCAGTTAAGCGAAGAACTGATTCATACGATCCATTCACTTCTTCTTATCTAATTAGAACCGTTTAAGAATTCTGCGTCGTCGATCATCGGGTCATCAACTTGGGAAAGACCAAGAGAATAACACCGTGCATTACATGTACTTGCACCGCCGAGGGGGTGAGATCCATTCTCCACATTGTGTATAATAACATTCTATGCCCTTTTTAGCCCGAATGTCATTCGGTGGTTGTGGGACAGTGCGAAAATCTCCTAAACGAGTACTTGTTTTCCGAAATTATGGAGGTAGTAATCTCTTTGAGCTTTCCCAGAGATACACATGAGCTATTTCAGGATACCGTCTGCATCATCCAGTGTTCCAGTCTAATCAAACGGCGAGCCGGTCGTCTTTAAAGCGGTCTCCAGTATGTTCCGTGAACAGTCCGCTACAGTATCGACTGTATTAGTCGAATATTAATTTATTACGTCTCCGTGTCTGTGCGATAATGATCTTCTGTCTTGTAAATACACCTGTATAAACGATGGTAAGCATTCTCGGGAACTAGCTTCTTGGTTCCTTTGTTTGGGTGGAGAAAAGAGGCGGTACTTGTGGGCGTCAAACTTGTGGGCGTTAAATCTACCACCGAAACCGACCAAGCTCGGAGTGTGGTTTACTCGCCGTTTTTTTTCTATTCAGTTCAAAACAGCTGCACTCTTCACGAAAATCTCGTTTTTTACGCAAAGGGTGGCGACAACGGTCGTGGGGATCGATTGCGCGCGCGGCGTGATGCGTCGGACACATTACGCCAGGAGGATATGGTCGAATCAGCCAAAGTAGGGTTGAGTTCAGTCGAGTTTTCTCTGTTTGCGATTGACGGCCTCCCCACTCCGTAAGCCCAAATAAAACAAGAAAATTCCGTCTTATGCCCAGTCCGATAAGATCTGACCGCCCTCAACGTTCGCATCGTCCGCTTCGTGCTTGATTATTTCGATCTCACCCTTCGGGACCAAAATATTTCGCGCTCGGACCCAATGTCATGGCCCTCTGTTCAGATGGACTCGCTTCCCCCAAAGAAACAGTCCACGGCCACCAAGGACAAGGTGGTCCTTTTTGGGACTAGGACGCGGTTCTTCATCATAGCCCTGCTTCTCCTTTGTCTCACTTCTATCTGGTGCAATGTTCTCACGTACAACTTTGCAGTTATTTGCATGCATCCTCATAGGTAAAACATATGACTTGGTTTACCTCGTGCATTTTGCTCCAGGAACAGCAACGGTTCTTACACCTCGCTGACCCTTGAGATGATGAAGGACGCTTCAATCCACGACGACGAAGAGCCCCACGTGATCAGTTTTTCTGGAAACGAAATCATATGGTACACGGCAAATGATAAGAGTTTGCTGGTTGCCATCGTTGCGGCTGGAGCTTTAGTAAGTCAAAATACAAATGATTTTTTATGCAAGGAATTACCTTGTGAAGACTTTTGTGGATATTATAACCCTTACGTACTTAAAAAGTATAGAGACTTAAAAAGCTGGAATAAAAAATAAAAGGATCTTCCTAAAAAAGGTAATTAAGCTTTGGGACTTAAGCACTTTGAGACTTGAATTTGAGTGAGTGGCGTATTTCAATTGTTTTTTAGTTGATGTCTACTAAAGTCTATGTTTTGAGATCTTTTCTTTTTCGACATTTTGCACCAAATGACTTGTTTTCACGCGTTGTTTGAAAGGAAAACTAGTTGTGTTCGGGATTTTCACCGAGTACCAGTTGAGTGCTGTGGGTAGGGAGTACTATTGGGAGTACCTCGTTAGTTAAAAAAAACTGCCGCGTTTGGGATCAACTTTGCATTAAACGAGGATTTGTACTCACACAGTGTGTACCTTAAACGGAAGTGCACAAACAAACATGGACGGAACGACCCGCTAATTGACAATCTGTGTCGCGTGCATATAAAGGGCACAAAATATTATATTTTCTATTCCGGACACACATACAATGAATTAAAAACGTCATGCACATCAGGAAAATTAAACTTTCCCGAATAACTTCAAGATATCTAATGCTAAAAATGTCATTAATTTGGGCTGTTATTATAGCCAGTGTTTTCCAGGCAGCTAACTTTGGAGCCGTGTACATGATTAACCAATTTGGGATAAGGATGGTCTTCGGACTGCTCGGTCTCCTCTCGGCTATTGCAACCATTCTCATACCTTCGGCTGCTCGACTTGGGCTGCGATACTTCCTGGTGATGCGATTCTTGCAAGGTGTTGCCTTTTCGGCGAACTTTGCTGTTATCGGGAGTTTTTCGAATAAGTGGACGTATCACAAACAGGTAAGGAAAATGACGACACACATACGTTACAAAAAAGACAACAATACTCTGTGTAACGCAGCCAACCGGTTTTGCGGCAGGTACATATATTATTGACATACTACAAGAGATACTGGGGAAACTCACAAACTGAGCCGAGAACGCGTTCCCTGGAAGGGTGACTTGGGAAAGGTACATGTCAACGCTCATATTTAGCTCACTTTCAACCACTATTTTTCGATAAACCGTGAATGATGATTACGGGATGTGTGATGTTTATGATTGACTCCATAATTGCCGGCGCGCAATTGCCATCAAAACAATAGCTGGTGAATCACTAGTCGTCTCACGCGCTGCCAACATCATTTATGTTATCAGAAATTTGTGACCGAAAAGATATATAGACATATTTAGAAATAAACCAGACTTATTTTAAAAATAAAAGGATAAAAGTTACTAGATGGTAAGAAATTCAGGTGATGTGTAACAGGATCAAATTCAATCTGTGATTGACTGAAGCTTGCCGGCGTAGAATTGTGTAACTACCTCAAAAAATTTGAAATAATAAAAGTTCGCTTATCACTTATCAAATTATCAAAAAATTAACAGTAGGACTGAATAAAACTTTAAATAAGTTCCATATTTGCCGAAAAACACAAAAAGCAATGGTCAAGTGATGCCAACGGGGTGGAGTTCAATGTGCTTTGATAACCCGCCGACTCCGGACCACTGCGACGATGAACGAATGCGCCGTGCTTTTATTCACCCTCTCCGATTCTGAGTGCCTCGCGACAGCGGCGAGAGAGACAGCAGACAAACATAGATGGCTGTGCACTTTTCATCTCAACAGCCAGCAATTAATCTTCCTTTATTTCCTGTTTAATCAAACCATTTCGTCACAGGCACTCGTTCACCGAGATTGTTTTTAAGACACTTTCAAAGACCATTCTTTATTTCCGTTGTCTGCTATGTCAGCAAAACTGGCCCTAGACAAGTCAAAAGAGATAATTGACTGAAAATTTGTCGAAAGCTGACCATGGTCGTATGTCGGGAACCTTTTAGTTGTCATTGTGACGTTTGCGACAATCTTTGTGCTGGTATTTACGTTAAAATACACACATACAAAAGTCACTCCATCCTTAGAATGAAAAAAGCCTCGAGATGAAATTCATTCATCATGAATTTCTATAGACCCAAAAACAATGGTCAAGTGATGCCAACGGGGTGGAGTTCAATGTCTTTGATAACCCGCCGACTCCGGACCACTGCGACGATGAACGAATGCGCCGTGCTTTTATTCACCCTCTCCGATTCTGAGTGCCTGGCGACAGCGGCGAAAGAGACAGCAGACAAACATAGCAATTCGAACAGAAATGCGCGTTCACCTATGATTTTAATAAGTAACATAAATCCACTCTTATGAAACACCTTTTTTTCAGCATGGGATGTTTGTGAGTGCCCTTGTCGCTCATTTGCAACTCTCTCCTGCACTTACGATGCCTTTGTCCAGCATGCTTTGCACAAACTTCGGCTGGCCGTCGGTGTACTACTCGCATGGAGCAATATCGCTCGTTATCTTTGTTTTCTTCATAATGGTTTATCGAAACTCTCCAAACAAACATCCGCTGGTCGGAAATATTGAGCTCAAGAAGATCTCAGTAGGAAAGGAACCCATTTCGTGAGTGATAATACTTTTGAAGATTCCGTATAACGAACGTTTTAGGAAAGCAGAGCAGAGGTCTATCCCCTACGCGGCTATTCTCAAATCTTGGCCCGTGTGGGCAATTTGGGTTGCCGGCATTGGAGCTTTCTCAACGGTCAACATGATGTCCCTTTTCGCTCCAACTTACTTACACGCGGTTCTTGGATTCGAAGTGAAGCATACGGGAATCTCGGCGGCGATTCCACCTCTGTTGCAATTTCTGATCAAGTTAAGCTGCGGAATCATTAGTGACAAACTACGCTCAATTCCCGAAACAAAGAAGCTCAAGGTACCGCTATAGTCTTCAGCACAACTCTACAGTAATAGCAATCATTTTAGTACTTTAACACGGCGGCATTCTTAGGATCTGCCGTGTGCCTTGCAGCACTCGCATTTATGGACCCTAAGTACCAGTTGGTATGCTTGGCACTTCTAGCCGGCTCTACAGGGTTCTTGGGCCTGACCACAGGAGGCTTCTTTAAGGTATGTAGACGATGCTGAACAAGATACTTCAATTCGACTGTCTTTAGTCGCCTCCTTTAATCGCTCGTCATTACGCACACTTCGTCATGGGAAACGTGGCCTTTGCCATTACGACAACCATGTTGCTCATCCCGTTCCTGATTAGCGGACTGGCTCCGGACAACACGGCGGTTCAGTGGCGCTACGTGTTCATCACCATTGCGTTCGTTATGCTGGTCACCAACGCCTTCTTTGTCGTGTTCGGCTCCGGTTCTGTGCAACCGTGGGCTATGTCTCAGAGTCGCATGCAGTCGTCCACTGACGTGACGAGAAAGACGAATAAAGTCGCGCCTGTCCCGCAGAATGGTGCGGAGAAGGTGTAAAGTCTGTTGCGCTTAGAAGTTACGTCTCCCAGTCGAAAGAAAAGAATGCTTTATTACCGCCCATACATGTGTACAAGATGAGGTCCTTGAGTACGTTTGTTTCCTTTTTATTGCGTCATAAATGCTGCTTAAGTGACGTCTCGTTGCACGCTGTAATTTACTAGCCTTTCCAATGAGCACGTTTGCGTGAAAGCATCTCACAATATTTGTTTTTCAAGTGACAGATCGGGGTGTACAGAAGGATAAATAGATCTCTAGGAATGTCCAAGTTATATCTTCAAAAAGCGCGGGTACATTTATATAACTCTTTCATTAATCCAATCCACAGAGAGATGCGAGGCCACTCCTTGGCTAATGCTTATAGAAACGGCCGACAAACACGGCAGAACGTGGAGGACAAGGACAGTACTGGGCGTCGTGGCCTGGAAGACCTGGACCGCCACGAGCACCGTTGTCTCCACTGACTCCATCGACTCCAGGCTTTCCAGGCGGCCCAGCGATTCCTTCCTGTCCCGGCGCTCCGACGACGCCATCGTCTCCACGGCGACCGGGGTTTCCAGCGGGACCTATAGCTCCGGGAGTCCCTTTCGGTCCCGGCTTTCCACGCTTCACAACAGCATCAGTGCCAGGCAATCCAGTAGCACCTCTGACTCCGGGCTTTCCCGGAGCTCCCTCATCACCGATTGGCCCAGGTGCGCCAGGCGGTCCAGGACGAGCCGAATATCCCCTATTTCCCGGAGCTCCAGGAGGTCCGTCGGGTCCTTGCGGTCCAACTGGTCCGTCGGGCCCTGGCGGGCCTGGGGGTCCTACGGGGCACTTGACACATCCTGCAGGAGCGTCACAACCAAGGGTGTTTTCTTGGGTGCCAGTAGAAGGTATTCCAGGAGCCCCAGGATGACCGCGATCTATATTAAAGGTTACTCCAGTGGTGATATGGACTGCTAACCTCCATCAAATCCTGGCTCCCCAGGAGGTCCGGGTGGCCCAGGAGGGCAAGTGGGGATGACGCCACAGTTGCAGTAATCCGGGAGTTTGCCGTTGGCATTGCGCTTGTTTCTTTTCACAATAGTCATGATAGGATTGGCGGCAGGCCTGCTCGGACGAGAGACAGAGTTCTGGATATCCATGAGTTCGATCCAGGCCGAGTCCGTTTCATACTGAATATACAAACGAAATAATAAAGAACGCTTTAAAGACTCACCTTGAAGAGATTGACCTCATCGAGGACTGACTCGTAGACCTCGTTGATCTCGATGAAGAGCTTTGGAAGTACGATACCGCAGGCCATCATGGCTACGATGCAGGCGATGCTCGCGAGGATGGTGATAAGTCTGTGTCCTTCCATAGCGGCTATGCTGGAGCTGGCAGCGGTGTCAACACTTTTATGCATTTTCGGCTCTCCTCCCTATCCACTCACATCAACCATGACTCATTAATGATTACCGATTGAGGGCGGCGAAACCTGTTTACAATTGCCAGTTTCCTCACGCCCTCACTCTCTGCCACAGTGCCGTTCTTCTGCGAAACCCTCGAGATGCAAGCGATTATGCTAATTTGATGACCATGCGTTCACATTACCGTATGGACGTATCATTAAAACGCTAATGATAGGCTTTCCATGAGAACGCGGGTTTTCCCGAAGCGACGATTCCTCACTTTGAACAGAAAAGAAGATCCATCAAAAGGACAGTTAAAGCGATTAGGGCTTTTGATCGCAAAAGGCGCTTGAGCGCCGTGCGATTATCGCTCACTCAAACTGTCTGGTTCTTAATGGCAAAGGCGCCAACTTTTTTGCTCTTTGCACTTTAGTGCAATTTGAGCGTTTTTCCATCTTAAGAGGCGAAGTCGGCGGGAGAGCTGTACTGTAGGGTGCTATTACGGTGAAGGTTCACGGATATTATCTATACAGAATAAACGTTACAGAATAAACGTCCATTCTTCTAATTTACTGAGGTACAGTTAGGTGGGTGCAAACAAACCCGGGGTTCTACAGTCATCACATTTAAACTTACCGGACCATTGTTGTGACAGGACGTTCACGTAAAACAGAAAATATCAGTTGTCTTAATTGTTTTCTACGTATGATAGTTTATAAAGTCGTGTTCGGTTACTGTATTTTCAGCCTACCACAAAAATTGTTTTAGGAAAGGGACCCCCATCTCGGTAAATATTTTTTCTTTTTTTTTTAAAAATCTTTCCGTAGTTTCTTTGGTAAAGGAACTGACACAAGGTGCTTTGGGATGAAAGCACTCGTGACTCCTCCATTAGATAAAATTGTTTTAAAAACGCTGCTACCTTAGCACGCCAGGTATGATGTCATGGAGATTCCATTTTTCTACACCTCGTTTTCGCTCCTAATTTTCCAGTGTTTCAATTTCCGACTGTCATATTTTTTATCCGCCACTTCCTGAGTTCTAATGCTCGTTGTCAGATTGATTTATGACCATCGTTAATGAAAATCAGTTTTTAGGAAACATCCCCCGCGGAACCGATAACGCAAAGCACTTCCCTTCTGGCGAACATCCCTCGCCAAATTGTGTCCGCTGACGAATTGCACGCTGCTTGACATGACCGCTTGATCTATTGTTACATTTCAAATGATTAATGGAACGAAACGGTGAATCGCCTTCAGACGATAATGCAACATCTCTCGCGAACGCGATGACCATGAAAATCGTTTCATCCCATTTGGCGCGAATCGGCGTGATTCTTAACCAGTAAACCGGTTTCCGCCGCAATGTCGCGTGTTGCCTTGTTTGTCGCCGCATTACCTATGCGATGTTTATGGCCGCGGCGACGGATTGAGGTTCGAGTGGAAGCTTCCCAACACACGTGGTGTAGGTTTGATGAAAATGGCAGTCTATTGCAACTCTTTGACTTTGTCATTTGAAGTGTTTTCACTAAACAATAAAAAATGCAGCTTGGATAAACTTTTTCTCTACAGTAAAACACAAGCGTTTGAGATGAGACCGTGTGTGGCCAAGACTTTGCAGTGATAGTTCAAACAACAACGAAAACATAATGAGTACTTCGAGATACGTGCCAGCTTCTCCCCAGAGATACTCAATTCAAACGATACTTGTTTCCCTCGAAAACAACTTCTAACATCCTGTGATCTCACACAACCAGCATAAAGGAAGTTGAAGTTCCAGGAATTCTTATTTTAACTTCAGCTGCCAGCGACCCGTTCAGGATTGGTGTCTACAATGGTAGCTGTGGAGAAATGAAATCGTAACATGTAAAATCAAGACAACGATTGCGGCACACGATCTGTGATGTTGTGGGATACTTCAGCTTACCTTTGTTCCTGAAGCGAGCATTCAATCTGTGGTTTCATATGAAATAGTTACGGTGCGTTATAGAAGTTTGACGTTTATTGGTAACAAGTAATTGCACAATTCGAGGCACATGAATCGGATTTCGTCACATATAGTACAGACAGATCGTAAAATCTTAAGTGAAAACAATGTTTGAGTTTGCGACTAAGAGACTATACACAACTGGTTCGGGACGCTACCTGAAGTTCATCCACACAAACCGAGCATTCGAGCAGCGACTCCTCTGAAATGAGCTCTCAAGTCACATCAGCCGTCCGATTGCCGTTACCTCTTCTTCCTTCCGCAGAACGCAGGGAAAGATGGCCGCGCGGGAGGACAGCAACAACAGCAGTTACTGGACGTGGGAGGAGCAGGGGGACAGATTGGGTTGCAGTTGGGAGTGCATCCGCTGGAAGCACAACCGCCTCCGCCACCGCCGCATCCTGCACCGCACCCACTTCCTCCGCCGCCTGAGCCGCAGTTACTTCCGCAGCTGCTTCCACAGCCTGGTGCACATCCTCCTCCGCCTCCGCCGCATCCGCTGCCGCAGTTACTGCTACCACCACCGCATCCACTGCCGCAGTTGCTGCCACCTCCACCGCATCCGCTGCCGCAGTTACTTCCACCACAACTGCTGCCGCAATTGTTGCCGCCACACGAACTGCCGCAGCCAGAACCGGAACCGCAACCTGGGCAACAACAGCAATTGTTGCTAGGTGCGCACCCGCCTCCACAATTGCTGGAACCGCAACCACCGCCGCAATTGCCGCAACCTCCACCACAGTTGTTGGAGACAGGGGCAGGGGCATAACAGCCAGTGGAACCTGGAAGACTGTAAATCAAAGGAGAGGAATTGTTATTACCGCATGAGGGAGTAGGGGCAGGACAAGGATTGAAACTGATCGGTGTGCAAATTCCTCCAGTCTGCGAAAGCCAATTACCACCGCAGCAGCCAGGTTGACCTGTGGACTGCTGTGGGGTTTGGAAGCTTTGGAACGGCTGCTGCGGCCTGCTGATCGGTCCTGGTTGGTATCCGCCGGTTTGTCTTCCCTGGTAGCCTGGCTGAGGTAACGGCGGTCGGTAGGCTCCGTAATTGTTTGTTTGAGGCTGCGGTTGTGGCTGAGGGCGAGGACGATAAGGAATGCTGACTGGGCGCAGAGGCTTGGGGATAGGCTGTGGACGGGGGCCTATGCCTACAGGAGTGCTATGGGGAACGGGTGCAGGCTTTGAGCTCTCTCCTGAGTAACTGTCGCCCCCACTGGGAGCTGGCACATTAGCTCCGCTGTAGCTTCCTCCCTTTGAGCCAGTTCCAGAGGGTGCAGTACCAGTCGAGTACGATCCTCCGGAAGGTTGAGGGTAAGTACCACCGCTCTTGGGGGCTTCCGGCGCCACGTTTATCTCCTCCTCGTAGTCAGACGTCTTTCCTTCATTGCGGTTTAAGTTATACTCTTCTTTTTCCTCAGAGATCTTAACAATTGTTTTTTGACGTGCTGTCAACGGATTGACTCACGTGCGGCGATGGCTGAACAGTATGCTCGGGGATTGTGGCCCTCGGAGGCACTACTGGCTTGGCTGGCTCTTCGCCCTCCGTAACCTCGTTGTGAGTCTATATATAGGTAAGTTTACTTGTCGTGAAAAAGGACTCTGACGTACCTCATATTGAGAAGGTGGCTTCTGTGCAGTTGGAGGAGGCACTTTAGCTTCCGGTATAGGTTGAATTTCTCCAAACTCCTCATGTGGTGGGCTTGGATACTGTCCTAAGCCGCCTTCTTTAGTTATGTCCGGCGGTGTTCCGCTTTCTACAGGCAACGCTGGGGTTGTTGCAAAGCCGGAGTTGTAACTGCCACCAGGAGCGGGCTCGCCCGATGGGATTGATGGTACTTCCGGCACCGACGGAATTTCGCCCTTTTCTTGAGCGTTACCGTAACTAGCTGGAGATCCCGAACTACTACCACCCGTTGAGGATGCGCCTCCTGCGTTGTACGAACCAGACGAAGAAGATCCACCCGTCTCTTCTGTGGATCCAGCAGAGGTGCCACTTCCAGAAGAAGATGATCCTTCTGATCCTGTTTGAGAATAGGAGCCACTAGAAGATCCACTTCCAGACGACGATGAGGAAGTACCGGATCCTCCTTGGGAATAGGTTTCACTGGTAGATCCGCTTCCAGAAGAGGATGATGCTCCTGATCCTGCTTGTGAATAAGATCCGCTGGAAGATCCGCTTCCAGTAGACGATGAGGAGGCACTGGATCCTCCTTGCGAGTAAGAACCAGACGTTCCTCCACTAGAAGAGCTTCCAGTCGCTCCACCAGAAGACCCAGCGCTGCTTTCCGAACCCGAAGATTGGCCAGTTCCGGAAGCAGAGGAGGAAGAGCCTCCAGTGGATCCGCCAATCGAGTATGAACCAGAGGAAGATCCGCCGCCGGAAGCTTCACTTGAACTGGAACCAGAAGGACCCGCGGACGGAATGTTGACTTCGTTTTCGTACTCCTCTTCGGCTGATCCTGGCAGAGGTACTTGAGCACTTGGAACTTTGGGAGCCCCGCCGGTTGATGCGCCCGAGCTAGACCCATCTCCTCCAGATGTTCCTTGAGAATATGAGGATGACGATGACGACGATGAAGGGACCGAACTTCCAGACGAACTTCCTGATGAGCTGGATGACCCTGGAACAGAATACAGTGGAACTGTCACATTACAATGTATCAAGCTGTATGAATTATTAAAGATGGTAAAATTAGTTCTAACCCCACCAGTATTAAATTGATACCTACTCACCAGTCGATTGAGACCCACCCCCAAGCTCTGTTCCGTAAGTTCCACCTTGTCCAATTGTACCACCCGCCGTAGAACCACCAGACTGCCCAGATGTGCCAACAGTTCCTGACCCATATGAACCGCCTGAATGCCTTCCTTATTTCCAACTCGAGCCAGAGTTGAGAGTTTAAAAACCGTTAGTACCGCCACACTTACCCGAGCTGCCCTCTGTGGTGGACGAACCCGCCCCACCGTAGGTACCGCTCTGCTCTGCTGTACTGCCCCCAGAGGAACCACTTCCGGATGCTCCTGAATTTAAATTTTCAATTTTGATTTAAAAGTGGGGTAATCAGATTGATATTCCATTCACGTACCGGTAGAAGAACCAGAACTGGAACCGCTACCAGCAGTGCCTCCTGAGGCTGAGGCACCTCCTGTGCTACCTGAGGATCCACCATTGGAACCAGTGTTGTATGAACCACCGGACGCTGATCCTCCACTGGAGGAGCTACCGCCATATGATGAGGATCCCCCGTTAGATCCTCCACTGGAAGCACTTGATGATGCACCACCGTGGGACGAGCCGGCACTGCCGGACCCGGCGGAACTTCCTGAATTTGTAAGAATGTTGTGGAGCAATTCAAAGTGAAAAGATAAGTAAAAGTTCAGTGGTATTGAGCTGTTAGAACCCCAAGTTGTTAGAATCCGCTTACGTACCCGCCGAGGAACTAGTGCCAGAACCAGTGCCGTAAGAACCACCGGAAGTTCCAGTAGGACCAGCACCTTGTGACAATGACCCACTGTTCGAGGCAACAGAGCCTCCTAAATTTTCAGCTCCTTTAGCACAACTTGATGAAGAACAGAAAATTTGCAATGTCTTTAATATTACATACCTGAAGAAGATCCACCCCCGGAGGCACCACTGTAAGAGCCTCCTGCTGTTGAGCTTCCTCCAGTCTGTCCACCAGCATGAGAAGAAGATCCACTTGCAGAAGAAGATGATCCTCCTGATCCTGCTTGAGAATAGGATCCACCAGAAGATCCACTGCTAGACGACGATGAGGAGGTACCGGATCCTCCTTGGGAATAGGTTCCACTGGTAGATTCGCTTCCAGAAGAGGATGATGCTCCTGATCCTGTTTCAGAATAGGAGCCACTAGAAGATCCGCTTCCAGTAGAAGACGATGCTCCAGATCCAGCTTGTGAATAAGATCCGCTGGAAGATCCACTTCCAGTAGACGATGAGGAGGCACTGGATCCTCCTTGCGAGTAAGAACCAGACGTTCCTCCACTAGAAGAGCTTCCAATCGCTCCGCCGGAAGACCCAGCGCTGCTTCCCGAACCCGAGGATTGACCAGTTCCGGAAGTAGAGGAGGAAGAGCCTCCAGTGGATCCGCCAACCGAGTATGAACCAGAGGAAGATCCGCCGCCAGATGTCGAACCCAAACCGGAACCAGAAGGTCCCGCGGACGGAATGTTGACTTCGTTTTCGTATTCCTCTTCGGTTGATGCTAGAGTCGACGGAGGCACTTGGGCAATAGGAACTTTGGGGATTCCTGCACTTGAAGTACCCGAACTTGAACTATCTTCTCCGGAGTCTCCCTTTGAAGAAGAGGATGAGCTTTCAGAAGCGGAGCTTGCAGACGATCCGGAACTGGCTGATGCGCTGGATGATCCTGAAATATCGCACAATATGTATATGGTACTACAATGAGGGTAGGGATTAGCAAGATAGGAGAACTGTTAAGTATATTAAATAGGTGTGCATGAAATATCAGATGAAGCCACCAACAAATTGTAACTCACTCCCGAGCTCATTTGCATAAGCTCCACTTTGTCCAACTGGTCCACCCATCGATGAACTACTAGACTTCCCAGATGTGCTACCGGCTCCTGACCCAGATGAACCGTCTGCATATAATTTACATTTAGGGCATAGTATTGGTTTAAAAGTTTAAAATTCATTAGTACCCCACCGCCACACTTACTCGAGCTGCCTCCCGTGGTGGACGAACCCGCTCCACCGTAGGTACCGCTCTGCTCTGCTGTACTGCCCCCAGAGGAACCACTTCCGGATGCTCCTGAATTAAGTTTGTAATTTTGTTTGGAAAAGCAGTGTGAGGTAGCTTCGAGACAATGAAATCGGTTTGCCATTAGGGTCAACTTAGAAAATAAGCCGACTCAAGCCGTCGTTTGCTGACCGAGCCTATTTTAGGATCGAGCTCTACGTACCCGTGGAAGAACCAGAACTGGAGCCGCTACCAGAAGTTCTCCCAGAGGCACTTCCTGTGGAACCATACGATGACGAGCCACCGCTGCTACCAGTGTTGTATGAACCACCAGACGCTGTTCCTCCACTGGAGGAGCTACCGCCATATGATGAAGACCCACTGCCTGATCCACCACTGGAACCACCTGATGCAGAGCCTCCACTGGAGGAGCCTCCACCATATGAAGAGGATCCCCCGTTAGATTCCCCACTGGAAGCACTAGACGCTGAGCTTCCACTTGATGAAGCACCACCGTGGGACGAGCCGGCACTTCCGGACCCGGCGGAACTTCCTGAATAAAAAAAAAAACAAATATTGCGTGAGAAAATAGAGTAAACGAAAAGTAAATTATTGCATTGCTGTAAGCCGAGCCGCTTACGCACCCGCCGAGATGCTGGGGAACCACCAGATTGAGACGGAGACCCACTGCTCGATCCAGCAGAGCCCCCTAAATCTTCTCTTTTCAGCAAATGATAAAAATATAAAATGTAAAATCCTCGAAAATAATTAAAAATCATTCCCGGTATTCTACATAGTTGATGTACCTCCACTAATTGGACCGCTGCTATATGATCCTCCCGCTTTTGAGCTGCCCCCAGATAGTCCACCAGTGGCTGATGAAGATCCGCTTCCAGATGAAGACGCTGCTCCGGATGCCCCTTTAGAATAGGACTCCGCCTCAGAACCACGATTTCCGCCTGCCGTTGAACCACCAGAAGAATAGCCTCCACTCTGTGACCCAAAGCTGCTTCCAGATGCCCCTTTAGAAGAACTGTAGGAACTGCCACTGCCCGATGAACCACTTGATGCATATGATCCTTTTGAACCTCCTGAATTGATTTGACTAAATTAAGTTTTTGGGTGAATAAAAGTTGTGGTTAATTTGAAGGCATCATGGTAAGGGGAAATATTGGAAGGGAAAAGCTTAATAAAATGTTACCCGACAACCCTGATGATCCCGAGGTGGGCTTTCCTGCACTGCCAGTTGCGGAACTGCCTCCTGAACTGCCTTGCTCTGCTCCATAAGAACCGCCTGCACCAACAGACCCACCTGAATGACCTATGATGAACGAAAAAAATTGAAGTAAAGTGATAAAACAGGATAGCACCCGTGATAGCCCATTAAAAAACTAAGTTCTGATTCTCAATCACTGCGGACCAGATTCAGAACCTCCACTGTTAGAAGCAGCACCGTGTGATGAGAAGGAACCGAAGTAAAAAAAATGTTATAGAAAATCAAAAGGTTGAGTGTTATTGAGCAGCTATACTCTAACCCGTTTACATACCCGTCGAGGAGCCAGTGCCAGTACCGTAAGAACCACCATTAGTTCCAGTAGCACCACCAGCTTGTGCTGAAGATCCACTGCTCGAACCAGCAGAGCCTCCTGAATCTTTTTCTTTCAAAGAATTTGATATTTTTGGCGTAAATAAATTTTTGTCATTTGATAAAAAGAAAAGCTTTTTAATTGTACAAAAATAAATAGCAGTTCAGTGTGCTTACCCGTCGAGGAGGAAGAACCCCCTGCACTAGACTGTCCTGAACTGCCGTAAGTACCACTGGCCCCTTGTGATCCAGAGGAGCTACCAGATGACGCAGTGCCAAATTCTCCTGAACCTTACATCTTGACCGAAATAGCAAAATAAAGAAAAGAAATGGAAGTGCTCCACAAGGAAAAGAAATGAAAACAAATGGGAATCTGGCTTACCAGAAGGAACTGAGGACCCCCCGTTGGATTCACCAGCACTGCCGTAAGAACCAGGGGAACTGCTTCCTTGAGAGCCAGATGATCCTCCTAAACGTTTAACATTCCAAATTTATCACATTAAAACCGATGAAAGCCCAAATGTAAGATGATTTTAAAACAAGCAAATCTAAAATAATGCCCAGGCTTACCAGTAGATGATGAGGATTCCCCTGTGTCCCCACCATCACTGCCATCGGATCCTCCGCCTACGGACACATTCTCCTCTGACTCATAAGAATCCATGGAGTCCGAGCCAGTATCTCCTCCTGAATAACCATTGCTTTACAGAAGAACAACACAGGAAGAGAAAGTGAAAGTAATTGAACCCACAAGTGGAAAATGTAAATTGTAAAGTAACAATAAGGATGAACGAAGGAAATTAAAAAAGGAACTCTTGCTTTGTGCTTACCCTCCGCCGAACCACTGTCAACATGTTTTCTAGAAGCACCAGGACCAGGAGCATAAACAGCATTGTCTGGTGGTAAAATATCCTCGGGAGAAATGCCAGGTGGACTTCCACCCTGGGCCGAAGGTGGGCCATTGTGCGAAAAAGATGTTTTTGTTCTGTGTCCATGAGGGGAGCCACCTCTGTGTGGAGCATGTAGGCCACCGACACTGCTCGATGAACCACCTCCATGCGGACCATGTGGACCACCCACAGCATTTAGTGAACCACCTCCGTGACGGCCATGTGGGCCCTGTGGACCACCCACATTGTTTGGCGCACCACCTTTAAGTGGGCCACCCACAACTCCCGATGAATCACTTTTATGTTGACCAACTGCTACGCTCGAATCAGTCCCAGCTTCACGGGAACTTCCTCGATGCCATGTTGAAGTGTCAACTACTGAGCTTCCAAGCCCCTGGCCATAAGAACCTCCTGAATTGACCGTAGTTTGAAAAAGGAAACGTAAGGACCAGTGCGTCGAAAATGAGCCTATGCCATGAACGTACCGGTAGAGCTATATGAACCCAAATTACTTGGAGAGCCAGCAGAAATTTTCGTGCCGGACTGATCATTGTCTTCAGCGGAGTGCGCCTCTGACGAACCAGTGCCTTCACCAGTCTCCGTAAGGTCAATTTTACTTTCATCGCTAGAGACGCTTTTTGCGTATGGTTTCGCATGAGGCACGGACGAGCGTGCAGGAGTACCACCCAGAGTTGTGCTCCTAATAGGAGCAACAACTTGAGGGACCGTAGTTCTTGTAGCAGCTTCTGAATTTCGGCTTTGTCAAGAAAAGAGTGTGCAGAGGACAGAGTCTGCAGAATTACGGGAAATAAAGTCAAGCCAGATAGGGTCGAAGGAATCAATGTTTGGAGAAAGGTAAGTACAGGTGATAGAGTTTGAAAAAACAGAAAGCGACAGCACACCTACCCGGACCAGCCACTATGTCTGGGCCACTGATAGTAAGTTCGGGGCCATAGTCCTCTGTGGAGCCACTACCTTGCTTAGCACGCCCAGACTCCTCTTTCGTTGAAGAAGAGGATCCGTCAACTTTGCCAGAAGCTCCAGTATTTGGAATTTGATGACTAATGGCTGGTTCTAAAGTTTAGAATGCACTTTCTTATTTGAAGTAGGGCGAAAGGAAGCGACAGAATTTTACCGAACATAGTCTATTGGCACATACCACCGTTTCTCGAATCACCCTTGTCTAATGATCCGGCACCAGCTGTACCGCCATAGGAGGTGTGCTCCTTTGCAGAACCATTGCTTCCGTGTTTGTCATGAGAACCACCTTTTGCTGAGCCAACAGAAGATAGTCCACCATTCCCAACATTTTTTGATCCTCTGCCCTTATCGGAACCACTTAACTGTGATTTGTCAATGCTGGAGCCACCTGGCTGTTCTCCATAAGAGTTTCCTGAATTTGTGGCAAGTTGTGATGCCTAGGATGTATGCAGATCGGAAAGTGGTCAGCGGAAGGAAATGGCGAAGAGAGTAGGAATGAACAGAAGTAAGAGGGGTAAAATTGAGTGGAAAGGGTAAAAGCAAAAGGAATAGTAAAGGAAAGCTTGGACCGAATCATACCCGAGCTGGATTTACCACCCACACTGTTTACATAACCATTTCCAGTGCGAGCTCCACTGCCTGCTGGTCCACCATTACTAGGACCAGAGGAACCATCACCACTAGTCTTATCAGATTTCGTCTCTTCGGAACCATCATTCCGATGTTGGTGATGCTGACCCTTATAGGCCAACTTTCCAACAGCAAAAATAACCTGATTTCCATTGGAATGTCCTGAATTCCAAAAAGACCAATAGACTGCGAATGGAGAGGAAACACCCCAGACATGTCTATGACCAGTACTTACCCGTAGAAGACGAGCCAGAACCGGAGCCCTGACCAGAACCCGAGCTGGATTCAGAACCTGCGCCGGCACTTTCGCCAACGTAAAACTGATTTCCAGTGAGTGTGCTATCCGGTGCTAAGGTACCGCGGGGTGAGCTGGATGCACCGCCTGAATTTTGATCATTTCATTGTGCGAAAAAAATGAACAGAAGTTAAAACCGTGCACCATGAACAGTAAAAACCGGACCATTGCGCTTACCCGATGAACGACCCCCAGATGAGACCTGACCAGAAGAGCCGCTGCCCTGCGCTCCACCTCTTCCAAAGGATGACCCTGTTTCGTAGGAACCTCCTAAAATTTTGATAATTCTTTCTATAAGTAAAAGACGACCCAAGAAACAAGTAAACCATCACCGCCAATGAATGAAAAAAAAACAACCAGATTCCCTATGTAACTCCAAGCGCTTACCCGCCAAACCAGCTCCGGCGTTGGATCCACCTGCAACGGAACCTGGGCCATAAGGGCCACCGGCTTGTGATGCACTGCCTGCTGCGGAGCCGGCGGCTCCATGAGAACCTCCTAAAGTGGAAAATTTTCTTCTTTTTTTTGGACTTGCATAAAGTATCCCAAAAATAAAAAAAGATAACTATGTACACCACCCAATGATAGAGTTGTCATTTGACTCACCCTGGGTAGAGCCACCTGAACTGCTTGAAGAACCAGCCCCACCGCTGCTACCATAAGACCCGCTTTCACCTGCCGATCCACCCGCCGAAGAAGACGCGGCACCCTGTCCTCCTTGACCACCTCCTGAATTCTTGTTGTAAAACTTAGGAATGTATAAGTGGATTAAAAGGATTTTGAAAACGCAGATGTTAAATGGATAATCCACCGACCTAAAGGGATGTACTTTTAATGCGTTACTCACCCGTCGCACCCGCCAAAGACGAGGCGCCACCGGATGTGGCGCCTCCACCCGTGCTCCTGGCAGAACCGCTTTCCTCCGCGGACCCACTTTCCGCTGAACCACCGCCCTCTGAATTATCAATGTCTTCACTGGAGAAAGCCAAAAAGAAAGGACCAACACCAACTAGACCTGAACCTTCACCATAATCCAAAGATTGTTAAAGATTTTAAAATAGATTTTTAACCCCTATGTTATGCTTTGGACATACCCGATGAACCACTTCCCGCATTAGCTGAGCCCGCACCAGCGGACTGCCCGGATGTTCCACTGCCAGAAGATGCCACAGATCCATAAGAATCTCCTAAACAATACAGTTTTGTCTTTCAAAAACCAGGGGAAAAGGGAACCGCCACCAACAGTGATCAAAGTACATGGCAAACCAGTTTCCATATAAAGAATATAAAGGTTATATTCCCGTCCCAGCGGGGCGTGCACTGTTAACATACCCGAAGAGCCAGCTCCTGCTGTTCCTGAACCGGAACTTTGGCCATAGGACCCACTAGATGATCCGCTACCCCCTGAAGAAGAACCTGTTTGTTGACCGTGGGATCCTCCTGAATATCCACGATAAACATCAAGCTATTTTGCACGATGAGAAACAGACATCGGCGATATCCCTATTGTTATTGACACTCACCCGAGGAAGCGGCCCCACTTCCAGCATTGGAGACAGATCCACCTGCGTTTCCCTGATATTTGCTACCAGCTGAGGAACCGCCCGCATGAGATCCTTCTGAATTTTTGTTTTGAAGGCAAATGGAGTAAAAGTGACCGAAGCTTTAGCACCAATGTTAAGCAAATATAAATCCATATTTACCGCCCATATCACCTTGCCCTGTGCACTCACCCGGAGACCCAGCTCCTCCATATCCTGCTTTGGAACCTTGGCCATAGGACCCACCGGATGATCCATGGGACCCACCAGATGATCCGCTATTTCCATGTTGAATCTGTTGTTGACCGTGGGATCCTACTTAATGTTCACAATAGTTCTCATAACATTTTACAAAACAACCCATCACCATCGAGAACCAAAAAACCATTACCGATATCCCATTAAATACTCACCCGAGGAAGCTGCCCCCGAATTTCCATAATTGAAGCCTGAGCCGCTAGAACCTCCCTGATATCCGGTACCAACTGAGGAACCACCCGCTTGAGAACCTCCTAAATGGTTTTTGGAAAAGACTGGAATTGAAGCTAAATGAAAAAATAACTGTGTTAGGAAAACTTAAACCCATGTTTACCGCCCGTATGTATGAGGTTGCTTACCCGTTGAGCCTACTCCTCTGTTTCCGGAAGCTTGGCCAAATGAACTGGAGCCGGTTCCGGCCCCACTGCCCACTGTCGAGCTACCCGATTGATATCCATTAGATCCACCTGAATGGAAGTTTTTGGATAAAACGGCAGAATTATTTGAAAAGGAACAGACTTGTTAGGACACGAGAGGGACCCCAAGCAACCGCCTTCTTTGAACTCACCCGCACTGCTAGCTCCGGCATTTATTGAGCCTAAACCGGTGCCAGTATTGGAAGAACCAGAGCCACTACTTTGACCGTATGAACTGGCAGATGCACCTCCTTGACTAGAGGAACCACGGTTCTGCGTTCCTTGAGAACTTCCTGAATCACGATTCTAGAAGTTTAAAAGGGAAATCCCAACCGAGACCAAACGTAAAACGAAACCAAAACTAGCAAACCCAAAAACATTTCTTTGAACGTACCCGAAGCGCCAGATCCGGCTCTTCCCAAACCACCTCCTGTGCTTGTCAGACCGGAACCAGCACTTTGTCCATGTGAACCGCCACCCTGTGCTGCACTACCAGCTGATGAACCATCCCCATGTGATCCGGATGAACCTCCTTAATGGCGATCATTATGAACAGCAAAAGGAAAAAAAGATCCACCACCGCTGCAAACCAAAAGATGACATGTTACTGTACATAATAGGGAACTAGCACCGAAAGCCCAGGGACTCCCACTCTCGAAACACATGATACACCACTCACCCGTTGAGCTAGGACCGGTACTTTGACCATAGGAAGCATTTGAGCTGCCCGCAGAAGAACCGCCCTGCTGGGAACCTCCTGAATTATTCAATAAACCTCCTGTTGCGTCTACTTTTTATCTGTGTTAGTATTTTTTTAAATGATGCGCTTGAAATTCCGAAGGGCCCAAATAAAAAACACTTACCGCTGGCTCCGGATGCTGTAGAACTGGAGCCTCCAGTGGAAATAGAACCTCCATAGGAGCCTCCGGAACTGCCACTGGGAGATATTTCGCTGATTGAGGCACCGCTGGGCGATCCTCCAAGGCCGGAAACTCCGCTTGCTCCAGTTCCACCATGAGACGTTTCAGCTCCTTTCCTCGGAGAGGTAGCGCCTGCGTTTCCAACACCACCAGCTCCTGTGCCATATTGACCCGAAGCTCCACCAGCAGAAGAACCACCAGCAGTATTTCCTCCAAAGGCTCCTCCAGTTGAACCCGAAGTCGAACCTCCCTGGGTTGAACCGGAACATCCTCCAGCACCTCCACTTTCTGCGCCAGATTGTCCCGAAGCTGATGCCCCGCCAGCAGAAGAGCCGCCGGCGGAACTTTCTCCATAGGCATTTCCAGAAGAGCCCGGTGATGCGCCACCCTGGACGCTGCCAGAACATCCTCCAGCACTTCCAGCTTGTACTCCAGATTGTCCGCCAGAGAAACTTCCACCTTGAGTTGAACCAGAAGATCCTGCTCCAGATCCGCTACTTGCTGGCACCACAGAGTTTCCAGAACCTCAAATAAGCTTCATTGAGAACCTGGAACCACGCACTCCAAACCTCCGCTCTCCTCGGTTCCTTTGTGGTCAGGCGCCGATGACCCAGATGACTCAGCGCTTTTGTAACCTTCGCCGGATCCCGTGTCAACTTTGTTATCAGTAGGGCCGGAATTGCCTAAATGGACAAAAACAGCATATAACATTTCCCGCTTCTCGACTACTATAGGCAGCGCCTGAGGCGCTTGCGGAACCTGTTCCGCTGGAGCCTAATGAGGACGGACCATTTACAACGCCATTTGGAATGCTGCCGCCGGTCGCTCCCGACTGACCGGATCCCGTGTGATCAATTTGCGATGACTCCTCAGATATCTTTGCGCCCGTAGGGGATGATCCTGGAAGAAAAAACATAGCATCCAGTTTGGTGTTCTTGGCACTTACCCTCCAATTTAGCGGTCGCTGATCCCTTACCGCCAACGCCCTTAAGGAAGTCCGGGTTCGGACCGAGGTTTCTAATTGTGAACTTGATAGGGGGAATTTTGGAGTTTCCAGAAGATCCAGATCCCGCTCCACTTCCGCTTCCTGTGGCGGGTGCTGTGGCATAGCCCCCGGTCGCCGGAGCCTGGGACATAGTGGACTGCCCGTGAACCTCACTGAAGCCGCATAAGTAGGAAAAGAGGCAAATACAGTACAAATTACTTCGATTTCTGAGCGGATGACCAGAGGCGGAAGTCAGGACGTGGAATATCGGGAGGAGGATAATAGTTGATACCGGACGGAGGCAAAGTGGGCGAGTAGACGCCGCTGGCATGCGGATTGTCGATTCCGATGTGAGCGCCTACAGGTCCACCCTTGTGCGGGGAAGCCGGTGGAGAGTTTTCCCGGCCAAAGTCATACTGTGCCTGAGCGTAGCAGACGGCAAAAGCGAGGAAGAGCACCTCGCGCCACGGTTTCATGGCGGCGTTGCAAGTCTGCTCTGAAATACAGTAATCCGTGGCGGGGTCGGAGATGGGCTTTGAGATGGGGTTACGCGGTTGCAGGATAGGTGAGTAACGCCGGACGTGGCGGCGCGGATGTTACCCTGAGGCGCGTACCCATAAACGAACCAATATCGTTCTATTCACGCGTCAACGTGAACTAATACGAGCGAGAGAAGAACGAGGAGGTAGGAGGGGCAAACTGTGCACCGCTGACCATCAGCTGTTTGCGGTGGTAAAATCCCTCGCTCCACAAAGGAGAGCAGTAAAGTGACCGCGGTTCTGAGGGGATCTCGCTCAAATGGAATAACGAAAGGTGGGAGCGTGAATGCGGCTTCATCTCGCCCGCGAAGGCGTGGCAGAAGATTAGATGAAGACGCTCCGTTGCGGTATCTCTTTATCGGCGCCGAGAACTTGTATATCCGTCGCCGTCCGTCGGGAACGAGGAGGATCTTCGACGGCCGATCCAGTTTATTGGTTAATCACGATTGTATTACTCGCTCATCAGGCAGCTTCTTAAAAAGGGCAGAGTTGCTTAAACAAGTTGCGGTTCTCGGACGGGATTCGCCCATTCCGCCCGGGAGACATCGATTATCTAATTGACCAGACGTAATAATGCAATTGTCGAAACGTGCAGAAACAGTGTGAGCAGCAGTTATCGCAGCTGCGGATGTTATCTTGGAATTAGTAGAAGTCTAGGCATAACGGATGGTTATCTGAGAGAAAACAGTGGCGCTCCCTTCCGTCAGACGGTCAAACATCGATTTCGACAGATAGTGAAAGTGAACCCCGTTTGACAAGTGATTCCGATCGCAACTTTCAACATATCTCGTTGTTTCCACTGTGATTTACAGGCAGTGTGGAAATCTGGGATATCACACAGGGCGTTCAAGAGCACAAGGACGTGTCCGGCGACAATACGATTGATCACATCCTTTTTTTCTACTTTGTCAGAAAAAAAGACCATTCTTCGCTGATTGACGTCTTTAGGGGGAATGAATGTAGATGGAGAACAACGTGTGAGGTGTAGGTCGCAATATGTCTCTTTAGTTCAATGTCATTATAAGCTACTACTGATGCAAAAATTTGGTCGTTTGTTGCAACCACTGATTGACGAACACTTAAATTTAGACGTTTGGGTCAGACTATCACGAAATGTTCTCTGTCTGCCGCCTTCCTCTTCCCAAAAGCTGGTGTGCACATCATACGTCTTCGTTAGCTTGAGACCACCGCAGATTCAACCACCACCACTACCCTGTACTCCTCTGTAAACCTATCATATCCCTGTGCAAGATATTAATTAGAGCGTCAGCTCCGTCTGCAAATAATTGCCTCTTTTGTCGAATAAATTAGGAAGACCGCTGGCTGTTGCGGAAGCGCTCGTTTTTGCTCTCTCGATGATTTGAGTCTCCACAGTCCGGTTTTGCGCCGGGCAAACCTCAGCGCGCTGCAGACGGTGAGTAAGTAAAAGTAACTCAACGGCGATAGACTGGTTCCTCATTCTTTCGCTTGTTTTTAAAAAATACGTGCGGAAGCCTCAGTGAACGACGTCCTTTTCTGCATCATTGATGATGGGAGTTTGTGCTGTTTTCTTGCGGCAGTTCGCACTCACGAAGGTCACATTTACACAACAGCTGTGCTTCGGCGTGTTCCAAAGATCAACACATGAAAATCATGTGGTTTTGAATGTGTACTGGCGACGTCGATCAAGATGAGCACAATTTTAGCAAAATGATCGAGACTGACAGTGTGCCCTTCTTGAACACTGTGTCAAAGACGAATCAACGTCCTGATGAAGAATCGCCCGTTCTCGGGACATCACGACCCTCGTTGATCTACAAAACAGTTTACGTGCCTCACATGACACTGATAGCTTCGAGTCATGGAACTGTGATCGCATGATAACTATGCTTATGACACAAGAGTTCTTAACACCTACATGTGTCTATTTTTAGTATGGCAAACATGTACTTCGCACGGGACTTACCAACGTTTTCTTGCGCCTAATTTTGTCGCCAAACTCACCCCAAATAGCTCCGCTTTATTTCTGTTTGGCCCGACTGCACGGAACCTCCCTCAACACATGACTCCGGTTCTGGGAACCTGTGCACCTTTTGCAAATAGCCTTGCAGTCACATGCTCTTTCGAAACAGCTGTTGTTTGCTGTTTTTGACTTAAGTGTTTGCGAAACTCACCTTTTGGTCTAAATCAGTGCATCTACTCTCGTGTTTTCCAGTCGGCTGACTTGATTCTTCAATCGGTCCTTCTGGTGGGAAGTCTCATTTGGCTGTCCACGAGCGGTCCTTAGTAGATGCGTGCAACTTGGCAAGGAACGACGAGTGCAGGTTTGCTTGCTTCCCAGAAGCAGTTGTTGTTTTCGCAAAGCTGATTGAATTTGTAGGGGTGACGTGATTTCAGCTATTTTTGATAACGTGCTGACCCTCACCAAAACAACGCCAGTAGACATAAAAAATGCACTTTTCGCGCTCTCCAGCTGTAAATTACGTCTGGGCGCGCGCTCGGACGGGATGTTCTGGAATGGAATTTGTTTTTTGGTCCAATTCCCGTCATTTCCGATAACAAAAGTATTTAGAATTCCCATGCATAAAGACAGAGATTTCGTTATTTTAACCAACCTAAAAAGTTAGCTATTAGAAAAGTCAGCTATTAGAAAAGTTAGCTATTAAAAGACGACTTAAGAGCAGTTCTATAACAGCCTCTCTACAATTTCATTTCCTTAGCTGATTGGAACCAATTCAGAATGGTCAAATTCAGCATGTCCGCTGGCGGTAATTTCTACAATCTTTGGTTGATATAGAGCCAGCGATCACCGTTCGGTAATCGACGATCACACATGTAAACATTGGGCTAAAAGCAGCCTTGTTTGGGGATTCCCTCGTCTCCATTGCCGAGATCATGGAATGTGTAACAAAGTTTTTTTTTGCGCATAACCAGTTGTTCGCCCTCGAATGAGGTCATAGTTATAAACGTCAAAAGTTTAACTGCCTTACACACTAGTGCTCCTAATGGATATGTGACCAGAAATCGCGAGAACGATCTTAATTAGGCAACTCTCATGATTGTGTTCGGAAATCGGTGATTCATGGGTGCACGGATTTAGATCGGATTCTCTGGAATGGTCAAATTCCTCGCTCAGGAAACGAGTTGCTCTGGCGCACAGACGGCGGCTCCCTATCAGTGGAAGTTGACCAGAATCGATTCGTGCACTTTCCCGAGTGTGTTTACAATCTTGGCAGAGGGTGGCCTATTTTTGTCGCCGTCTTCACGAGGCTCCCTCGGCCGTCGCTCTTTGTCATGGCCGACTGCAAAGGCGCTTGTTTTCAAGACTCGATACAAACTTAACGATCACCAATCACAGGTGACACACACACACGCTCCAGCCACGTTGGTGGTCGCCGATCGCTCGTCTTTGTTTTGCCGAGTGGCGGATGTGTTCGGAGATTACGAAGCCAGCAGCGGATATCCCCGCTGCTCGATGCCATAAGAAGCGGCAATGATGCATACATAAACGTGCGCCGGGACAAAAGTCTCTGTGGTGGCGTATTCAACAAAAACTCGTAAAACGCTTTGCGACCTTTTTGTTTGCGCACCCGATGGACGTTCCTTTAACGGGCGTGCGAATGCGATACAACAAGTTGCCTTAGGCGCTTTTTGCGCTCAGTGGTCACTTTTTGCCGTGGCGATAACTTTTGATACTGATCGGAAGGGTACGGACGAGATAAACATCCTGCGAATGGAACACCAGCGTAGCGATGTCCTCTTCCTTTCATGCCGACATGACGCATCGCGTTCAGCGAATTTTTCCCTTTATCCCCTTTGCTGACACCTTTTTGGGTAAACGGTTGAGCAGGGCTGCCCAACAAGATCCCTGAACTCGTTGGTCGTTGGGAGCGTTCCCCCTGAAAGGGCAAACGTGGTTTATGTCTTTGCGGCGGGGACGGATGCAGGTATGGGTGGAATGCCAAAATACGAGCAAAACGGCAAAACATGGGCAAAATATTATTTTGACGGGGGATTTTATTATTTTGTTGATGTGTCTCGTGGTCAGCTTAATCCTGCACTCATAAAGGGCGAAAGTTTGAACTTTTGTGAAGATGGCGATCAGAATACCATAATTTTAGAAATGTCAAAACGCAACATTCTTTGACAGGTTTTGCATTGGGCGGCCACAGGGGCAAAGTTTCCATATCAGTTTTTATCCTTTTTTGGTTACTACGGTTTCAGTTAGGTGGTCAGCTTGTCCGAAAGATAAGAGGGAAATAAAAAAAGTGATATAAAAAAAGTGATAAAAAAATGAGATAAAACTAAAAAAAACACAGAGATTTGCCGTTTATGCATTCTGGACTAATTTAAATCTGTTTTACCCATTTCCACCTGTTTAAATTTATATTCGCCATTAGAATAGATAATTACCATATCTGACATTGAAATTCTCTGCGACCCTCCACAATTTTTCCAATAAAATTCCCATTTTGCAAACCATCTCTTGCCACAATTCTACTTGTCCAAACAGAAACGGAACCATATGTCATCTCGCATTAATTGAAGGGAAGAGCAAAAAATTTCACGGCTCAGCGGATATGTATATCAGCCTCGAGCTGACCATTCGGGCGTGTCAAACCTGTTCGGGCGCATCCTCCAAACCGCAACATGCATATCGCTTTCACTTTCTGAACGCCTCGGAACGGGAAGTGACGCGCCGCCGCAGGAGCACGTGGTTTTCAAACGACTTTATTTTTCGCAAGAACGCAGCTGTACTCTGTCCTTTACCGCATCGCTCACAAGAAGCGCGATCGTTGCTCTCTTTTCTTTGCTTCTTGCTCACCTCCGCGAGGCGAAAAATTGAACGTACGCACAAGAAGTTGATTTATCGCAGCGCAGAGGAGATCAGATTTTCATGGTATTAACTCGTGACCGGAATGTGGTTTGAAAACAAATCCGCCACCGATGGTCATCAACAGATCAATCACGTTGTTTTGATACGAGTTAGCAAGCCGACTCAGGTACATACATCTGAAACAGTTTCGAAAAACGACGGTGTTTTGCAAGACTGGAGCTGTTCCGCTCCTATTGATCATAACATCGCCACGACAACAGCCCTTTGCGTTCTAATCCTTGATCCGGATTAGAAATCCGTTCTTTTTTAAGCACAGATCTGTTATGGATTGCCAGCTTATCATTCAACATTAATTTCAAAACGTTGATAAAGCGAGGCGTCTGATAATTAAGACTTTTTTCATAATTTTTAAAAATCTGATGACTTTATTTCGCCAGAATTAATGTAAGCAGGCTTTTTACAAATTCTCAATCGCTGTGTTATGGATCACAGTAGAACTTGTGCAATGGAGTCGCAGGTCAAGTTCTAATGTTCTAGAATTATGTTCTAGAATTTAAGAGACAAATGTATCTTCGGTACAACTTCTATAAGCTCAAAACTGTAGCTGCTGTAGCACTGTAGCAAGCGATAATAACAGTAATAAAAAAAGCAGTGGTGTTTTTGTACGCATTGATATCGAAAGATACCTCCCGAAATTAAGGTAAGAAAAAGGCCAAGATTGTTAAATGGAGCTCGGAATTTTGGCACATAGTTTTCGGAACTTATTTTCACGATGTGAAAGACTGTTTGGTCATATGACTTGTTAGCCGCGTTGGCTTAAATTCGAAAACTTTCAAATGTGCAATTTAATTGTGTCCATTGATAGTTCGTTAAACTGTTGTTTATAATGTACGTTTTGGAGATCTTTGGGGTGGCAAAGAGCGCTTCCAAAACGAGGCATAGGTCCTCGTCGACTGTGAGAACGGTTACGCATCTCTCATTTCCACCCGTTGGTTCCGCTTCCTCCAGAAAGTAATATTTGTTCCGCTCCAAACATTGCATGAGGGAGGACTCCTTCGATAATCTTTGGTTCATGCTGCTCTCGTTCTATTTTAAACCCGCCTGACCCTCATGCTGTTTTTTCGAGCGAACCCTCGCGTTTAGCACGGACGAGGCGGGGGATTTGTTTGCTTGGAAGCAGAGGCCAACGTGTTTTCAACGGGCTGCCCGACAGCAATCGATGGATGCCTGCCCCACATGATCTTGTTTATGCCTTTCCGTGCCCGAACGTCCGTCGTGGCAGCGCCGTGACGGAGGTCGTCGACCACTGGGGCGGGGCCGTTCCTCGTGGCCAGGCCCCTCAACCGCGAGGCTGTATATAAGTAAATCCCCGGCGAACCCTCGTTACCATTTGTTGTGAACCCCGAAGAAAGCGTTCCTTTCAACCACCTCACTTTTCGCGACGATGTCAAAGCAGCCTCATGTAAGTGGATCAGGAGGCTTTGTCGAGCAGTCCCAGCGATGACACTATCCCTTCCTGAGCCCGCTCGCTAAACCACGCTCGTCTGCTTTCAGATTAAGCCCGATTTCGACACCGACGTCCTTTGGCGCCCACCCAGGATGAGCTGTAAGTTTAAGTCCTTTACACCGGCGGAATGTCAAATCGTAGCACATTTAGCTGGACAGCGAACTGCTTCTACCGAGTCGACCGACTCCGAGCGTCGTGCCTCCGTCTCCAGCACGGGGTATTGAGATGCCATCTAGATGATACTCAATCGTGTGCTTGCAGCGAACGCCGCCGCTTCAGCATCACCGAGATGCTTTTCGGATCGTCCCCTCCGGCCGCCGGATCTATGCCCTACCAGCAGCATGGAGTGGCCGAGGGCCAGGCCGAAGAAAAGACCCAGTCCGTCACTAAGGTACTGTGCTCCAGTCACGCTCTTAGATTTACAGAGCTCTTTTCAGGACCCGCGCTTCAAGGAGATCCTGAAGCATCAGCGCACCATTCTTGGCGACTCCGACCAATTCTAGACGGACTGGCAATCACGGATCAGTTTTAATTTCATATTTATTTGTTCCTCATACGGTTTTAGTGTCTCATTATCTCTGCGATGAGTTCAGAACGGTTCCCGAGTTGTTAATCGCATGTTAAGATCAATTTACGAGTTGACAGTCCCTTGTATATATGTTTCTCACCTATTTTTGACTAAAATCGTGATGAGACTGAATAAAAGCAATGAAAATGTACATCCAGGCCTCATGCTGAACAACGTCAATGAGCATTCGAGACATGGAGCATCTCAGACTCACAGTCTGAGATGCTAAACGTGCGATCTTGTGAAATAAATGTCTTGTGCAATACATCTCAGAGACAGGTTGTTTGTGAGCCCTTGTGATAGCGGGGGGTTTCCCGAACCTTCCCTCAGGATAGGGAATTCCCGAACCCATGTGTTGGAGTAATGGTGGTCAACAGAAGTGCACTCGGCGTCTTCGAGAAGAACGCATTCTTTGGAACCATTTCTACTGCAGCTGATTGATTTATTTGTTGAACATTGACTAAGTAGACTGGTTTCTTAAACAGGCTGAACAAGAGAGGGCTTTTCCATTTGAGGATAGTGCTGAAGGACCATGGTTGCAGCTTTGCTCTAAGATACGAGCGTCATAGCGCTACTCTTTATCAATCTTTCTCCAAATAACAATTTGGCGATATGTCCTGGCGTCACGTCAGTGCATTTGGCGCTGTATCCAGTTCCTCTGAACACTTTGCAGCATCGGAATGCCCGTAGTCTGTAAGTTTGATCACGTTGTAGACTGATCAAAGTTCTGCAACATAATGGCAAAAAAATTTTCAAGAAAAAAACGACGAACATGGTAACGTACTAACATAAGTATCTGTGCTACAAGTAGAACAATGAACAGCACGCGAAAAATTCATGAAGTGGTATTATTATTTCTGGACAGTTAGAGACAAAAAGTTGAACGCAAAAGCAGAATGCACACTCCTCCTCTGATACGGAGTAGGTAAGAGATGTTGCCAATTGCTAATATGCTCAATATTTATTGCGAAAGGTCTATTTCCATGGACGTTGTTCATCTGACTTACAGTCAGCCAGCCTTTTTGCTCAATTGATGCCACAAGTGAGCAGGTTATGTGAAACGCACAAAGGAGACACCGGTGGTGGCCCATTTGGGCATCCGGAGTCCGGATTTCGGACACAACAGCGAGAAAAAACAGCGAAAGACAAAACCGCGAAGTTGAAGTGTAAGTTGCTCAACGATACCTGGAATACACTTGTTCATTTCGGTACCTGTGCACTTGGGCGGAGAACAGCGTTTATGCAACAGGCTGCGAATGCGGAGGAACAGTGTTCTTACCTCTGCTGCTTGCCTAAGTCGTCGGGAATGGAATCCTGGAAAACATGTACTACATTAATGTAGAGCAGCATGCTGGTAACTCCACTTGTCTGACACTTGTACATTACAGCTGACTTACACCCTATGATGTTGAACGTTGGGAAAAAGGAAACTAGCAGTACCGATTATGGTCCTTTGTTGTGGAGCTCTTGAGATGACGAAGGCGGCTTCTTCCTGTGGGTGTCAACAGCTCCGAGGTTTCTAATCTAATATTTGGAGAGCCAGGTAAATCATAAAAGATGACAGGAATTTTGGAGACATCTCGGTTACACGCTTCTTCTCGTGAAGTTCCTTTGGCAGTAGTGACGTGGCAACGATCTTCTTAATGTTTTTGGAACTACAGCTCCGACGTTCCAGTACTTCCGGGTAAATCGGGACAATCCAGTTTGATTGGAGGGTTTGGAAGAACTCGACCGCTAACTCATTGCCAGAGAGCAGCGGGCGACATTACTAGTCGCCACCGACAAAAAATGACTTCTTAAAGATAAAAACCCATGCAACAAATGCAACAACATACGTTCTTTTAAGTGAATTGTAGTCCTTCAGTTCGTTAAATTGTTACAAAGTGACTTGACTGTGTGCGTAGCCATTCACATGCTCTGGGATTTTGAGGAGGATAAAGTAGAATTACTATTTAACAGCTTAGCAGCTGTGAAAGTTTATGTTTTTGTAAAAAAAGCGTTATATTTAGAAAAAAAAAGCGGACGTCCCAACAATGAGAGGTGACTTCACAGAATTTTTGTGCTCAGAATATAACCGGCCGCTCCTTTTAGCGTCAAAAGCTCTAAATGTAAAAAACTCTACACACAGTTGTTTTCCGTACATCTTGTCTGTAGACCACCTTTTGAACTGTTGCTCGTTCAGAGCATGTAGGGCTTGTCATCGGAGCTAAAAATGATCACAATAATTTTGGTTCACAAAGGGTAGTGCACCTCACAAAATCGGTATCTGTAAGTTCCAGGAGTGATTCGCCTGGATGTGCACCTTTACGGCGTTTGTTGCAAATTAATTTAGACCACTTTTCCGTCGTGGACCTCCTCCGAACATGAAATCGGGACGACACTGAATCCAGTCATAGAATCTTCCGCACAGTAGGTCAAACTTTAACTAGAATCTCTAGATGCAGGTGCTAAGCGTTAAAATCTCTTGTCTACATATGTACCAGGTGCTGTCTGTGTCTGTGACAACGTCAGCATCAGTCCACATATTACAAACCACGGAAATCATGTTTTCGATGTCATGATACCTGTTTAGTGGACGTTTAGAATACCATTAGACTGGCGCGAAACAAGCAGATGATTCCATTCCCATGTGACAATAATTCAGAACATGAAGGTTCCTTTTTTGCGGAGATCATTTGAAACCACAGATCTGAGAAACCATCTCATTGGATAAGTGAGAGAAGAGTTCTTAACACCTGGATATAGTCGAATGCCATTTTAAGCGCCCCTCGATCATCGCATTTCACTGGTCCCGACGCGAAAATATGGCGGAGCGAGGGGCGCTTAAAATGGCATTCGACTATACAGTGGCTTATTCAAAGGGATAACTGTGAGGACTATTGTGTGAGAGATTCATTGTTGAAAAAGCTGATTACCTTGCTGATATGCATTTATTTTGATGCACTTAAGTTTGTGTTTTTTGAGTCGATATTTTTTGCGAAAGTGGTTTGTGTACAAAGCCTGGGAAAGTTTTTGTCTCGACTCAGTAAATGCTTAAAAACAAACGTGGGAGTGAAGGTTGCCGGGAGCGAACATGTCAAACGAGTTTTGTAAAAACCTGCGGAGATTAAGAGTTAAGGACCTCGGCCAACATAAATTAAGTACCTAAACAAAGAAAATCCACCCCTTCGGGCACACGACCTCTAGAATGGAATTCCAACTCTGGGAACAGTACTCTTTGGGAAAATCTTGGTGTTCAAAAATAGCGTCTTTGGTTGGTGTTGGATTGACTTCAAGCAGAACGGTGGCAACACCTCTACAGCATTCTCTATCGAACCTACGCTTATGCGTACACTAATTGCCAGACACAGGTGGTGTGTAGAACTGGACAAGTGCTTGTACTGTCTGGGAAAGTCTGTCTCGGGCTACCATCGAAAACAAGTGTAAGATTTATTCCCAAGAAGACAACAGGTACACTTACTGCCAGACAAATTATCTTACATTTCACGGAGATCAAAGGGAGGGATCCTTTTGTGGAAAGCTAGGAGCGAAAGCAAAGCGCCTTCTGGAAGACGCCTTCATCGCCGTCCACGGCTGTTCCAAATGGCGTCGTCGTGCTGGTTCTGGTTGTTGAAGGAGAGCATACACTGCACCGGCGAGAAGAAGCAGTTCCGGTCGTACTTCTTGCCCAGCGACAGCGGCATGCGCTTGTCCATCTCGGCCACTCCTTCGGGGTACAGGAACGTCTCGATGTTGCTGCCGTGGCTGACTGCCACTCCTAGGCCGTGGTTCCCCCTGAACAGGCCAATAGTACCCCATGCACAATCCTCAGACAAACGTACCCGTACAGAGCCCTCAAGAAACGCTTCTGCGGAACGCTCTGCGTGATTTGCACCAGAATACAGGCCAGCATGGTCGCAGCAACAACGTTGAAACTGAGTGACATGACGGTGCTCAACAGTTGCTCAACCTAAACGAGACATAGAGATGTAGGAGCGCCGAGTTTCTGAAAACGCGACACGAGGGAAGTTGTGATGCATGGCTATCCACCATTTTTCTTCAGCGCCCATATTAGGTGTCGAACAGCACTAAATATCATGCAAATGGTCATCACTCTTAATCTGTGTTCTATCCCCTCGCGCGCGCGAGTCTCCACCTACCACGAATTTTCAGTTTGGAAACGCCCCTCAGTCGATATCACACTTGACGGACACGCAATGTCCCAAGCAACTGGCCACACCTTTGAAAGGGTACGCGAACGTCATCGGCTCAGTGTCGGTGTAGCCCTTCTGAGATTCGCGCTCATTTAAAGTGAGCTCCAGCGAACTCAGTAGTCGGCATCATAGCACATTGATATTCACTGTTTCCATGCATAAATCATACAAAAGGCATGAACTAGCGAACGTGGGAGAAATCTGGCACGAAAGAGTGATAGCGCTGTCGTTCAAGGAGCACTTGAAGGTCAAGCTCCTTTGGACATGGTTCCTAAGGGAAACAACAACTCGTTACCATGTCATTGCTCGGCCTCAAAAATTCTTCTGTAAAAGTACTGAAGCCAAAATCCAAGCGTGTGACAACTGTTGACATCTCACCACCAGAACTTTGAGAATTGGCGAGCGAGGTGTCTTGCATTAAGTTGGCACGTCGATCATCCTATTACGTATGCAGCTCTGCCGATGATGAAGTAATATTCGTAATTTTCCCTCATAAGCAATTTTCGTGAAAGTGGTTTAAAAAATGGTTTTTCTCAGCCATGGGAGTATCTGCATACATCACCACTTGCAAAGCTAGTTTTCCCACGGAAAAGGTTCCTTCTCGGAAGGGCGAACGTTTCACTTTTGAAGGAGAAACTTACATAGGTTCACCCAATAGGCCATTGCGCGTGCCTAACATTACTCCTTTTCAAACTCAAGTGACTGACGGTTCCTTATACATAGCAACGAGTCCATTGCAACAGAAACAGAAGCTATAGTTGGAAACGGGATGGAGATGCTCTGCCCTTCAGAAACTGGTACATCCGCAATGACGCTAGAGAGTAAAACTGTTCCAGTTATTGGTGACGGTACTTAAAGATAATTTCATATTTTTTCATTCAGTACTTTTCGGGGACACGAATTAAAGTCTAGTATTCTGTGGATTGTCCTCTTATGAAGGCAATTTTTCAAAGATTCCTCGTACCCAAGACATAAAGTAGGGAACCAACGCCAACTGCAGCTAGATCAAAGGTGACGCATGATCTGCAATGAGACGCTCTCATTTAACATTGACAGGATGTCCAGATGCAGATTTGCACTCCGAAGTAACTGTAACAGTCTGGTTTGCAGCTGCGCACTAATTCATAGCGAACTCTACTGGCACCTACTGAGTTCTACTGGGACTGAAACGCAGGGTAAAAACGTGAAATGCAGTAACTGATGACTTTCGTTCAGACATCTCGCGTCAATGTTCCTCGGAATTAGCGACAATCCAAAATCTGCTGCAAAACGTAGCACACATTAGCGCATCTTCTCCTTCCGAGAAAGATTCGCAACACGTAACATCATTAACTTGGAAATTAGCGTGATTCAACACTGATCATCCTGGAAAGGTCTACTTTGCCCAAAGAGGACAAAACCAGAACTAGCAAGCCAGAAGGCTGGAATGTCTAAAGCATTGTGAAGATCCTTCTTGCCACTCCTGGCAACACGGTAAAGTTCACTGACGTCCTATTCGGTGAATCGTGTAATTTGTTTGTTTTCCATTTAGATTTTCCTTTGACGAAATATTTTCTCAACGAGCACAATTAGACAAGGCAAGGGTGCGCGTATTATATGCGTAGGATGGGAAACAATTTTGTTATCCTTCTAAAAACGTTTGCTAAGGAGTTTAGCATTTCCTAAAGGCGATTCTGCATTGTAACCCTCTTATTACGATGTTTTAGCTGCTGAGCTGCTGAAATTACCTTCTAAACCAGGCGTCATCTGCTTGTCCGGCTTCGACATTCTCGGCTCCTTGACATATCACCCACACAGAGGGAATAATTTAGGCGTTGTTTTACATTAAAACATAAAAAATTCAATTTGCTTAAGTTAGACTTCGGTAATCGCTGCTGGGGCGATGGTGGCTTTCAGACGCGGTCTTGATGAATTTTTCACAGAAATCGGGGTTCCAAAGTCGTTCGGTCAAATTCCAAACCGCTTACGTCAAATGAGTGATTTTGAATAATTAAGCGTCATGCGATCGCCTCCGACTTTGTCGGTGGACTGAGTTAAACCCCTCAGATGCCAAGTGTACTGGTTGCCGAGGCCCGAAGTTCAACACTTTGAGTCCACGGACGGGCAACTCGTCTGCTTAGCAACTCTTGCTGATGGAATCCGGTGTTTGCTTAAGAGTTGCGTCAAATCCGACCTTCGTCAGCTGAAATGATTCGAGCAGCTATGATAATCTGGGCTCAGATGTAATTACTGATTCATTTCTTCCTGGCCAAAACATGAAGTGATGTGTCTTACAACGAATATTTCATAGATGTTTCTATTTTTCGAATTTCTGAGCCAGGTGAGCAACCATGGGAAAAATATTTTGCTAAAGCGTCATCTTCTGAGCGCCGGGCAAAAAAGAATTGAACTGCTGTAGGAAGTAAGGCTAAAAAAATATCTAACCGATTTCGTATAATGCCTTCTCTGACCGCGAAATGTTCTATACACCCCATCTGCAAAGAGAGTCTCACCTACTACACTAAAATTTAGATGTAATAAGATGTCATGCCGCTCTGGGTTATTCCACTCATAGGGACATTACGCGCATAACGACGCTTGGATATCTCAGAAATCTGAGTACGATTGTCTATTTAATGAGCCATTCGCTCATTTTCATTCGTCAGCTTCTGCTCCTGACGAGCCACATTCTGCTGCTCCAAACCACAGGCACCAATTAATGCAATTTTATTTCGGTGTCAATTGTCCATGAAGAGACATATTTGTCCGGGAATCTTTCCACGCCTTCATGGGATGATTTTTTGAGAAGAGGGAGTAGAGTGTTTAGTACGTTCAGCGTACACAATCTTGACGAACAAATCACTAAAACAAAAAGCTTCGTGACACAAAAGAGCAGCTGAAAAAATCTCAGGACCATTATTTCTGAATGGGATAATTTTGGTCTTGGCTCGAAAGGCTATAAAAGGAATGCTTGCTGAACAATTATTTCCGTAGTGCAGGGAGTCGCGGCATGTAATCACACCTGCGTCATGGTTTGGACCATTACTGAAAAGTTTCACGTCCGAAGATTTGCAAATTGCCCTGGCGTGGCCGATTTTCAAATCCGTTCCCCGTGTATATCACCGACGGCGAAAGGTTATCAGGAAGTAAGCAAGCGCCACCCATTGCGCTGGAATGTGTAAATGGCCTTTGTGGAATGCGGCCATAAAACACCCAAAGGGAAGCGGAGGCATGCGCGAGAAGTCAGTATAGGACAGAAGTAGTTAAAAAGGGCATTGCTACGACAAAGCTTTTAGATGACTTATAAATAGTAGTCACAGAGGCTATCTCCAACATGGCAGAGAATAAACCTGCAACATTCCGGCCTTCTTCTACAGTAGTCGTCAATAGCGCGAGGAGCATGTTGCTCAATGTAATAAAAAGAAAACACAATTTATTACCAGTGGGACGTCGTTCCATAGAGGATAATGCGATTAAAAGTCTCGCAGAGATCTGTGAACCAGGGACAACAATGACTTTTTTCGGTGCAAAGCAAGGGATCCTACGAAATCACAAAAATATGGAAATTTGAAGGCGTATGTTGACGAACTTGAAGCGCAACTTAAGCTGACACAGCGGGAGGAACGTCGAACAGCAAGTCAAGGTCCGGACGTCGCAAGCGTTCTTAAAGGAAGCGAAATACAGAAAACACACCCTCTCGCTAACCAGGCTGCTTAGATTTAGTACACTCCCTACAGCCAATTTCAGGCCGCCTCAACGATCGCGTGGTTGGGTGCTGTTATCGGTTTTATTTCTTTAAATCTGGCGTCATTGTATACCATAAATAGCGCAAAATGGCACATATTTTCTGAAATTGATGCTAAGGGTGGTTCTTGGCCGGGCAGCTTTAAGTAGCAAGGTCACCCTCTATTTGAAAGGTCATAATAAATGCAAGAATGGAGCTCCGACTACATCATAACTAGCGTAACAGCAAAAGTCCGGACGTCTGGCTTACCGCTCCTCAATATTTCATTATGAGCTTGTTTCCCGTTGCTTTGTTCGAACGAGCCTTTTTTAATTTTCCAAAATAAGAACATTTTCTGCGGGAGTCACTGAACTGGAAGAAGTGATCCATTGTCCGCTAAAGGGTAGTCTCCGTAGCGTAGCGGAAACAGATCGCGCTAAAGTACGGTAGCTTTCTGCGCTCGTCATATTTTCCTAGCAGGAAATACCAGACAAACTGGAGATCAATGAGCGGTTTCAGTGGGCGATTGGAGAGCAAATACGCCAATGCGAGAAGTGAGTGCTCTCACATCCGATGTAAGGATCACTTCGTCACCTAAAATTAGCCGTCCAACGATACAGGAAACAGCAAGTATGCTGGAAGGAAAAGAGTGTTCGGGGAACGATGGCAATTTTGCGTGGCCAATGGTCGCTTCATTAACGAAAGGAGCACGTTCAAGGGCTGGAAAGAAGTTCGAGGAATCGATGTCCTAAAAACGGTGTTCCTTTCAATTACGGGTTTTTGGGTCCTAAACGCTTCCATACCAACATCCACGTTCTGTGCAAATTCCATCTAGGCCATAAGGGCACATTTCTTTTAAGCTGCTAACGAACTCGCATAGTTTGAGTGTTGTTCTTCACGGAGGGCAAGGGCTCCTCGACCAGCACTGATTGGCTCACTTCAAACTGAAAAGATCGGCTCTGAAGGTCACTCTTCAGATGCACTACTAAGTAGCACAAGGGACATGTTTTGTTTACAAACAGTGCTTTGTTCAAGAGCTCGACGGTTTTTCTTTGAAGCGCCTAAGGGAACGTAAAAATAGGCTTTCAGCAAAGTTTACTGGACATATCTGTACCTGCAGAACGAAGGTTAAGGCAAAATATTTTAATTAGAATACAATTTAGCAATACCCGCGCTTTAGCAAAAATCATGATCTATCTAATTTTTTACCTCTTTTTAAATCGGTACCTCTTTACCTCGGGATCTTTTTACATTGGGATCTCTTTAGCTAACCGCGAATCGCCTTCTAAGTGAACTAATCGCCATGAAGAAGTCGGTCCCTACGTGATTTCGGGTCTTCCCTATAGTAAATCGCTTATATCTCCCAATGGGGCTGCTCAATCGACGTGAATCTTTGTGTACACGACCTTCTGACAAGCTGAGGCAACCAGCATACCAAGGAACTCACCGTGACTCGCCCTTTAAAGGCCATGATTGCCATGAAAACTTTGGCGCCTGCGTGATTTCGGGTCTTCCCTGTGCAAAGTTCATCGGCCTGGTTGACCTTATTAGGGAAGGAATTTTTTTGGATTTCCGGTGCTTTTCGACGTAGAATTGGCTGCTTTATCTGTGTACAAAGCTGCAGAGGGCCAATTAAGATGGACTCTAACAATATAGGACGTAAAGGTCTTAACAGATCGGATAGGAAAAAGGTTTTACCCTTAATGGAGGTCGGCTAGCGCTGACAATGCTACCGTTTTGCTAGCGCTTGAGATGTATTCCCCCTCTCCGTAGTTAAAAAAAGGGCCTGTGAAAGTCTCAACAAAGTAACATAAAGGCTGGCTGTTCTCCTTTATTTATATGTTTGATTGATTAACTTTGAAGGGCTATAAGAAACACGATTTCTATTCACTGAAGACTTGCATAGATTAACATTTACTAAATAAAATCACATTATACTAACACAGTACTGTTCACTTGGGGACAGAGCACACGGAAGGGTTTTGTCCAATGTCACAGTCATCGTTTTGCCATCCGCCGGTGGAGACCTGGAAAACCATTAATGTCATGCTCTGTCTAAAGTTTAAAAAGGTTATATGTATAGGACATTTCCTCTCCAATCAAATAAGTGAATGTCTCTCCACAGCAAATAGAGGTGATGCAGAAAGGTGGCCAAAAATTGCACGGGGCATCTCCCCGTCCAGGGCTTTCCTTAGCCTTTTGCAGATTACAATTAAGCGCACTTACAAAGACACACGGAGCGGCCTCCTCTCCAAATGGCCATCCGCGATGCCAGTCCTGGTAATCAGTGGAATCCGACCCGTCGCTCCATCTGAACACGTCATTATCGTCGAATTTTCCACCAGTCCAAATCCACAGGGATTCGGCCGCATTTATGAATGCGAACTGCTCCATGAGCTGCTCAACTTGAGAGTTGTGGATGGAAACAAGATCTCCGTTCATCTCTTTGCAGTTCTTTAAAGCCTGCTCCCAGGTTAAAAGACACTCAACAAATTCGTAGCAGTGACCATCTATGCAAGTACGATTGCTACCGGGGCAGAATGGAACCGCTAAACGGGTATATATGGATTAAGATCACAAGGAAATGGCCCTACTTGTCGTAGGCGGGTTTGTGGAGGTGGTAGTAGTTTGTGGAGAGGTGTTTGGCAAATCGTCTTTTGACGCTGACTCGCAAATGAAATTGTATTTCTTCTGACAGTCGTTAGGTTGCCACAGAGCCGTGGATCCGTCCATGAGAAGACAGTCGTAGCCATCCATGTTTCCTCCTGCTTCCCAGTTGTTGAAGCTAAACGGTGACCCATCGGTCCATGTCCACGTACCATTGTTGTACAGGTCCTGGCCTCCAAGCCAATATAAGTGCTCATAATCTTAATTTCTATGCTCATTTGCCTGATCGTCAGGGAACGCACCTATCAAGTACGCGCAGTCATATTTGTTGTGAAGGGAGGCGAGATGGCCTCCCGCAGCCACGCATGTCTTCTCAGCGGTGTGGAAGTCGGCATTGGTGAACATTGGGGTGTAGCATGAGTTTTCGTCACGCGAGAGAAGCGCTCCAGGAGGACATCCTTTGCGGGCGAAGGCTAGGGACAGAAGGAGAGACAGGAGTGTGAGGAGAATCATCCTGCAACTGTGATGGAAACGTTCGAACGCTGCTCTTTAAGGACTTCTTTATCTACAAACACTTACAGCTACATATCAGTGAATGTGCCATCAAATGGTCATCACTGCAACCATAAACCATGCACAAAACGTCCTGCAGTGATGCTTTCATGTCATGTAACCGTCATGTAAGGTTCATGTCATGTAACCGGAAGTAGAAAGAGGTAAAGACAAAGCTGTAAAGCGCAGTGGTGTGCCCCAACAGAAAAGGAATCGGAGCTGTGTTGCAGTTTTGTGTTCTGTTTATCAGAATGCAATAGAATCGGGCACAAATTTGGGCACAATTTTATCTATTTTATTGCGACATTCTTTCCACGGTAGTGCTCCACCTACAGCCACCAAGTCACGAAAACCGGAAAACATTCCCGCTGTTTGATCATGTGAGAACCCTACAAATAACTGTGACTGTCAACGATGGAAGTTAAGGACTGGTTAGACTCGCTTTGGCGAAGCCATGATTCGATAATGTGTAGCGCTTCCTTTTTCGGAGCTCTCTTCAAAGTTAAAACTACTAGAAAGAAACTAAAAGGCTTGACAAATGAGGTAAACAAGGAAAAATGAAACATTTTATTACAAATTGCAAAATATTACCAAATACAAAACATTGGTTCACTTTAAAAGACAATAATCTTTAAAACTTAAAGAATTCGCAACTGTCTCCGTCCAGACTGCAGCAGCCACCACAGTGGAGGCCCTTGCACTCGGAGTCGTCGATGCAAAGGCCGCTCGTAGCACTGTCGCAGTTGTATTAGAAATTCTGGCAGGCGCTTCTGAGCCCTCCGCAGTGCTTATCGTCGACGAAGGATCTTCCATTTTCACAGACCGCTAAGTTGCACCCTCTGACTGAAGATCCTTAATCCAAGCAAGCAGTCGCTTCCACAAGGGAAGCGGATCACTGGCGTGCTCCAAGGATCGAAGAGAGCGACTAAAAGAGTAGTTTTATATTATAGCTCTGCGTGGTTTTACGTGGCTGTTATATAGCCAACTGAGTTTCTCTGATTCCGGGAGCTGAGTTACTCTGTACCCTCAAATACGCCAAGACACTTACATGAGGACCATATTGACTTTATTGGGAGACAGGAGATAGGAGAGGGAGACGGTACGGCGGACAACAGGATGGAGAGGGGCAGCTGCGTGTCGGCGGGAGCCGACCGCATGGTGTTGCGATTGCAACCCACTCTGACTAGTGCTTCGCGGCAAGTCCGTGCCATTTCTATTTTGCGTGCCCTTTCTATCTTGTATGGGCGTGCCCTTTCTATTTTGCACTCTAGATATGGACCGGGATCTTCGTGAGCGTCGCACATAGAGAATCAACCCGAAAAGGAGGGCTTTAAAAGCCACCTAAATTGTAAGTGGGTTGGAAAGGTTTTATTTCTATGAGAACCTACATAACGATTCTTATTGGTAGACATAGACTCCTTCTGAATATTCTAATGCATCTCCATCGATTAGTTGGGAAGTGTCTTAAACAGAAAAATATAAAGATTAAACCTTTGTGAAAAACACGACAAGAAGAATGTCGCGGTTACGCATTCATATTGGGGAGTGGTTGTGTTGACTTTGTGGAGAGAGTGTGTTCACTTCATGAGTTTGCGGGTTTATAGGCCGTTTCGGGTTTCGTCGCTTCTTCAATACTTGATCCCGGCGCCGCAGTTCTCATTTGGAAACCTCATATAGGTGTTCAGAGGGAGGACAAAAGCCGTGGGAAGGAATCTGCGATTCCTCCTTTTATGAATTTAATTTCGGAAAGCATCAAAACGTTTTGCCTGGAAATTCAGTGAATCACCAGCAATTGTTGTTCCTTGGCTCTTTGTACAATCATTTCAAACAATCACCATTTCTGGTCACCAATCATCAAAATTATTCTGGTGATGTAATGAACAAGAAGATCAAGGTGCGTGGAGCTCTCAGCGGACGTGTATAACGCCGATCCTCGGATCCGGAGGAAGGACAACACCTACTTTGAGAGGCTCTGTCTCGCCAACAGCACGCCACTGGTTTGTGGTCTACGTTTATCGTAAATTTTGCTTTCTTCTCAGACTAGAAAAACTGCCAAAAGAGAAAGGGAGATTGCCAACCATAGTATCAAGGCGTACAAGTGCTCTGGGCAATGGCTCTGGATGCATCGTTGAAGGTCGAACGCTTCCTTTTACGTAAGCATATATATCGCGCAAAAGACAATTTTTTAGTCATTCTGATCTTCTTGTCGAATGAATCTGATCCTGCCTTCCTAAGAAGAGACCTTGTATTTTCTTTTTACAGATCCGTTCACCCTCCTAGAGACGAAGCAGTTCGGTAGGGGTCGGAGTTCCATTGGATCCGCGAGTAGATGGATCACGTCTTTGCGACTTGTGTGGAGATGCGAAAATTACGCCTCGAGGTATAAAGACCGCTGTTTGTGCTGTAGAAAAGGGGAAGCGGGTCTATATAGGGTTTAATTGGCTAAAGGGCACAAGAGCGGCGGGATAGTAGTGGAGAAGAGACCTGCGGTAGTTAACTAGCGAAAATCATGGGTCATGGTCACAGCTCGGTTAGCGCACACATCAGGATATCACCTTTCGTCCCAGATCTAAGAGTCTCCACTTGTTTCTGTTTCCCTTTACGGCCAGGGAGCTAGACCAAGTATCCTCTTCTTCTCTCGTCTGACAGACATGACCGTAGTAGCCCATCTGCTAGCAGCTATCATAGCTCTGTCATTTCTTGCCACGTCAGCGATAGTCCCAGCGAAGAACGAATGTTGGTCCGACCGAATTTTTGCTTTTTCGGGTCATCTGAATAAATGCAACGCTACCAAACGATGTGTAAATGAAACGGTTTTATTGGAAGAAGCTATCAGAGAATGTGGTCAGGTAAGTGTCCTAAACCTCTCAGGATAAGTACCTGTTCCCAGCGGCCTATGAATCACACTTTGCGGGAAAACTGCGGACACGGCCACTTCTTTGCAATCGACTACACTTGTTGTTCCGTCTACAGATGTAGGCCGTTTATCCGATAAACCCAGATCACATGTCTTTCTAGTCCACGAGCATTGCCTGCTCGAGCCTCAATGGAACCAGAGCCACACGGACACGATTATGACCGCAATGAAGAACTATGCGCGCTCAGCCAAGACCATGCTCGAAGCTCGGAAGAAGAGCGACTACGCGACGGCCGATCGGATGAAGAAGGAGCTCCGTTCAATAGCTAGCGATCAAATTGACTTTTCCGCTTGGCTCACCCACAAGTATTACGACCCTTCGGAGGGCATCACCTTCTGCTCAAATGTGAGCCTTCTGAAGCGGTTGAAGATCTGTGTTTGCCCATGTTTAGGAGTCGGACTTGCACGTCACTCCTGAGGACGACTCTTTCGTCAGTCGACACCGCACATACTTCGAGTTCAGAAAGGCCATACAAAACATCATCTTTGTCCTTAGATACGAGTTTACGCCAGGAACAGTGAGGAGCCTGGCCCTGTCGGGGTTTGTTTGCGAACGGATGAATTACTATGACAAGATGGCTAATCCCAAAGCCTCGATGGATTTTGCCTATTCGATTACTGGGGGATGCTACTTCTTCCCTGATCTCGAAGAGACAAAGGGTGAGTCCAGGTATGACGCCCCTTATAAAGCAATTTGTAGCGAAATTGACATCTGAATTATTCCACAACACTTCGCTCGGTTTCGACCCCCCAGAGAAGGATTTTTGGGACGACAAAAATGCTGCAAATAAGTATTGCCAATGGCTGGTCCATAAGTTGACCGATCCTGAATTTACGCAAGAAGAGGTAGGCTTGATGTCTCATGTAGAAGCGCTGAAATAACACCACTTCAGACGGCTATTTCGTATTGGGTTATACTTCTGTTAAGTGGAGCTGCGTCTGTGTTGGCGATTCTCGCCTTCGCTCTGTGGAAAAGAAGGACTTGCAAGGCTACAAATACCCTAACGATCTCGCCACTTTCTATCGTTAACTACGTCTACAACGATGGAAGTTAAGGACTCGGTAATTCGAAGATGTGTATGTGATCTGAATAGACCTCAATAAATCTGTCTTTGGAGCGTGATCTAACATCAACGTATCGATTAAAATGATGAGAGACGCCGTGATTCTGCTTTGGCTAGATTCATGGTGATCTTGGGCTCTTGACTCCATTGGAACTTGACTGCAGTTTCTTTCTCTCTAGTCTTCCCTCTTCAGCTCGCGCTTCGAAGTCACGCTATTCCACTTCGTCGCGGACCTCCTCCAGCCATCGGGAGAGTCTTCGTGGTTTTCGCTGGATTCTTCTTCGTGGTGAGCATGAACTTCCTTTACATTTTTGGATTTTTATTAAAAAAATTCTGAACTCCGAGAGCCCTCTTTAATGCAGAGCTGTTCAGCGGATGCGGGTGCACTCTTTCGTCCTGTCAAGGAGAAGACGCGCTTACACGGTACACTTATACGGTAAGTGTCGCCAAAATCTGAGGGGGCAATTCAGAAGTTTCCCTGTTCAGTCACTTTCAGGTGAATAGTCACATACATCAAGGAAAGTCTATCAGGGAAAGCAGTATTATTCTGGGACGAGCACAGAAGCAAGCCGAAACTCTCGGCTATTATTCACACACAACATCTGGGAAAAGCGATGACAGGAAGGAAACTAAAATGTATAAAAAATCCATCAGCATGACAACGGAAAAACGCACTTTTCAAAGTTGACCCTTTCCTGACTCTATGCTCTTCACTGGGATTTTCTTGGTAACCCACGATATAGTCCAGAATGTGCGCCATCAGACTGCTGCCTTTCCCAGTTAATAACGAATGAATGACAAGGACAACGATTCGATTCAAGGACAGCCAATGAGGACAGGACTTCCCTTTTCAAATTTCGAACATCCGGTGGTATATAGATAAAGCTCCAGATCATCGAATGAGCCCAAAGATCGCAGCAAATGGTGCATCCTAGCTTCACACGAATGATGTCCAGGGGTTTGACGTTCGTTGATTGCATCGGTTTCGCTAAACTTGTGCTCGTTCGACGCCTCTTGAATTTATCTACATTTTCAACTTTGCAATTTGCCAGCGGTTTCCTCGATCACGTGGAATCAACGAAAAACCCCAAAGCTAGGAAACGCGGTCGGGTTTTATTGCTTTTTGACTCCCGCCGCGCTCAACATGAGGGAACATAGGACTTGCAACGACTGTATGAGGAGTACTGTACTTCTTTTGCATTCGAGAACACAACGCGGTCTCTACGCGAACAACCCTTAAGGGATCAACACCAACGTGCCTAACACGGACAAACGAATCACGGAGGAGGAGGGATCATGCCGGTTTCCTTTTTTTTGGATTTGGGACTCCCTCCAGTCTTTGTTTGCTCAATTATGAAGTTCTGGTTCCAGGGACCGATGAAAAGCCTGGACCAATGTCTCAGTTCGAAGTGTCGGACGTTTTTCCCTTGTGTGCTCCTCGAATTTATGTGTCTGTAGCGTTTCACCCAGTTTCCGCCTATCATCCATTTTCATTGAAGCCGAACCACTCGTTTCAGAAGCGGACGGTGTGTGCGATGGCGCAGTCTGACTCAGACCACTCCGGGGAGGCCGAAGCGTTCGTCTACAACTTTGTGAAAGAGAAGAAGCCGCGTCTGCTGGTGCCGCTCTTCGGTAAAGAGCGTTGCCGGGAACTCGAGAAGGAAAGCGTGAGTTGACTCATGATAAACCTTCTCACATTGTCTTTTGCCTTCCAGATTCCCTTGCTGCTGGAATCCGCGACGACGCCATCTGGTTCAGATCACTCGACTGATGCCGAAGTCGTCGTATTTCACTTTTTGAAGCTGGAGAAGCCGCTGTTCGTAGTCGAACTCTTTGGTGTGCAGCGCAGCCTCGAGTTAAAGGACAAAAGCATCGTGAGTTTAATGAGGTTTTCACTTCTGACTACGGTTGTTTAGCCTCTTGACGACCGGAGCTCGCAAGAGAGCGATGGAGCCCAACCTGTTGCAGACGCCCCGCAGATCACGCGGAAAAGAAAAGCGACTATGGTTGATCCTTATCCTTACCAATGCTGTCCGACTGTTCTGACGCCCTTCGGAACATACCCTCGCTATCGTATGTGCTCTTTGCTTCGGACAAAAGTGTGACTACCCTTTATTTAGCGAAGTGTCCCCAGAAGTCCGAGTTCCACTTTGATCCCACTACTGGTAGCTATCTTGATGTTTCTACAGGACTATACTTCGATGTGAATACCGAGTACTTCTTCAATCCGACTCGACAGATCTGGATGTTTTGGGCTGTCCGATATATGACGTTTCTACCTGTCGAAGGCGGTGACCTTGTCGTAAAGTGCCTACTATATAATGAGTCCCGTTCTTCCTTGGGCTTCTTCACGCCGAGCCAAGTCGCAGCCGGACCAACTGTACAAGACACACCAATCCCAGGAAGCGCTGCTCCGAACGATGTTGCTGGAGCGAATGCACTTTGTAACAAAGTCCAGAAGGGAAAGAAGTTACGAAAGGTATGTGCCCCGAATCGTCAATATCCCTAAATCAAGTATTACAGCGGAAACGCGCAACGCAAGTCGTGACAAAATTGCTAAGGATGATGAAAAGGCAGGAGAAGGCCAAGATCTCCCGTAGCAGATCGTCCGCTAGCAGCGGTAAAGATTCGACGCCTAGAGCAGGGGAGATGGGTAGTGACGACGAGGAGGATGAAGCACCATCAGAAGGCAATGCTCTCCTTTCATCTCCCGAATCGTCGCTTGCTCCCTCTACTGAGGCTCCCGTTCCAGTTGACCCGGTGCAGTCCGTCAGTGAAGCCAGTTATGTCGACTACGTCAAGCGAGCCTGCAATCTGTGCTTCTTCTCCTTTGGTAGCCAAGCAGCCCTTGTCACGCACCTCCAGGAGAGTGATGTCCACAAGGTATTCAGCGCCCTGCTTGATCTCCACCCAATCTCTGTTTCAGAAGAACCTACAGATGAAACATGCCGAAACAATAACCGCCACGCCTGCTCCAAAGACGCCTTTTACTTCACGACATGAGCCACCAGGACAGCGAAGCGAAGGGACCGAAGACCATGCGAGAGTGAAGGTGGAAGTGAAGGTGGAAACGTCAACGGAAGGCATGAACGGTGGAAGCAAGCTGCAGAATAAGCATGAATGCTCCGAAGACCGAGGCGGTCAGAAGAACATGCAGGACATCGCGAATGGTGTGGAACAACGTGTGACAGGGGCCTGGTTGTAAGTTGCTCGGGCGACGATGTTCGAGAACAGCGTCATGTCAAGGACGAGCCGGAAGTGGTATTTATCTTTGTTGTTATCAAATTTTTCTTGTAATCGTAATAATCGTAATCGTAAGTCGAATAAATCCCAATCGTAAATACGCCGTATAAATATTACCCACCCGTTGAACAGGAGGTAGTGCTTGTCAGAGATTAAGCGACGCTGAATACATCGAGGGTATATCCCTGCTCGTTCACAGACATCCATTTCGATTCTTTGATCTTCCTACTTGCATTTTTAAGTCTTTTCTTCGGTCGGCATCTGTCTGCCGCTTTACATGTGTTCAATTTCACTCATTCTTGCTGCTTTGTCCGAGTGAGCAGCACTTACACAAACTCCTTCGTTTCGTTCCAAACGCGGCGTGTAAATGACTCGTTTCTTGCTCGATGGTTGCTCACAACACATAGAGTTTCGGCTTTCCACGATTTATGACGACATCCTTGATATTGTCCTTAAAAAATTCAGTCTATTATTGTCTGATGATTCGGTCTTTCATGTATCCCTTAATGCTTTCATTTATTTTTAACTGAATTATCGGCTTTTCCTACTCCAGCTTCTGCTTCAGCTCTTCGCCCATCTCGTCGTTCATCTCGACCATCTGCTACAGATTACTTAATTCCCAAAGTCATCAACTTTATTATGCCAAATCAATAGTTTAAGATCCATGAAGAGAGTGAATCGTGTCGGAATCAACAAGTTCTCCTCGTTAAGATACAGCGCTCTCAAAGTGATCGAGTGTAGAGGAATGGAAAATCTGAAGTGCACAAGTGAACATGCCGATAAAAAGGAGATGACATTGGAAACACATCTTATCAATGAAAGAGTTGTTAGTGGCCGCTACTCTAGGAGGACTGAGGGACAATTGGGTGAATTGCATAGAAAAGTCTACATTAAATTGCTCTGTATCGATAGCTGTACTCTAGGGAGGCGTCATTTCCGGTTCGCCTTCCCCGCTGATGCGCGTGCAGGCGCCGGGACCCGTTGCTTGTTTGTTGAGTAGAGGATAACAGTCGTAATGCTGGCGGCCTACGTAGGAGGCCAGGTCGGGTTTGTGTACGAGAAGTTGAGGAACGCTTCAGGGTCGATGGATGCCAGCAGGTTCTTGTCCTGGATGGGAGTAAGTTGTGCCTTTTCGGATGTGAAATCGTCGTCGAAGTTAGAGGAGTCGCTGGCTGATTTCTGAAAATCAATGAGTAGGTATAGTTGTGCCATATGTTACGTATTTATTTAAACTATTTATGGAATATTTTTGCATGCGACGCTGAAATGAAGATACCATAAGAGGTTTGCGTCAGGGTTTGTTGTCAATTCGTTTCCGCTAAACTGGCCCTCACTAATGCTAATTCAGTATTAAAAATACATGTGTATATTTATGTCTATTTCGAACACGAGGTGCTTACTCAGAGAAATTCCAAAACAAACGTGCTTTTTGTAAAAGAACAAGTAATCCAATCCGGATTCGCGATGAATCACATCTAAAGAATTTGATCCCTTCTGACGCTGGACGACCAATATGATCATTATCTTATCCGCTGTGTGTTTCGTTCTTTGATTGATAGCGCCTCTTGTGATAAAAAAACTGGTCGGGTTTGCGCAAAAATTAACGATTTACGGAAGGACGGATGCCAGTGTCACAAAGACATCTGAGATCTTTAATCGCGAAATGGTAGAACATAAGATTTACTAGTTGCTGTTGAGATTGAAGTCGTGAGAGAGCGAAACGAGTAACGTTTTTGCTAGGGTCTCCTGTGACGTCACTTTTTGTAAGGTCAGTCTTCGTTAGACAATATTACCCGTTTTAGACTGTCCCATAATCATCACACTTACCAGACTCGGCCTGAAAGGCGGCGGCATTTGCCTGCTCTCGAAACGCTTCCAGTCTACGCCTCTGAAGAAACAATGTGTGCGAATGGGTCCATCCGGACACTCCGGCATGCCTAGCCGAGTATTCGGATTACGGTCGAACAGCTGAAACTCTCATGATTATGCAAAGTCCGCGGCCGATTGTGGCTTACAGCGCTAAGACACTTCGCGGCCTCTTTGCTTATCGTCTTGGGAAAGTAGGGCCTTTCGTTCAGGATCGAATCGAAGAGTTCGTCCTCTCCTTCGCCGTGGAACGGACTTTGACCGATGAGCATTTCGTACATCTAACGGCAGAGGTCAACACAGCTGTCCGATAAGTGTGAACTTACGAGAACGCCGAAAGACCAGAAATCGACCGCTTCGTTGTAGAGCTGACCTTTGATTATCTAAAAATAAACGCGAATGAAAAACACCGCGTGGCAAGGATTATATACCTCGGGCGCGATGTAGTCCGGCGTGCCGCAGAAGGTTGAGGCCATTCCGTTCTCGCGGTTCATCTCCGTTTTACACATTCCAAAGTCGGCCAGGTGGATGTGACCATCCGCGTCCAAGAGAATGTTGTCCAATTTGAGATCGCTGCAAGTGACACATTGAAATGACGTATGAATGCACAACAACCAGAGCACAGCAAGACTTCCGCTTTGTGTGGAAGATGCGAAACTGTTCTATGAAATACCGGTAAGGCTCATATTCAGTTAATTGTCTTTTGTAGGTCCTATTTTTGTAGCCCCCTATGTTTATATTGTTTATGTGGACTAGTACAGTACTGTATAGAACTTTCGGCATAGTACTTAATCTCAGGTTCCATCCACAGTTAATGTATTCGTAAGGACCTACCGGTAGATGATGTCTTTCGAATGAAGGAACTGCAGAGCGCAAATGATCTCACACGCGTAGAACCGGGTCCTGTTTTCGTCGAACTTCTTGACAGCTTGTATGTGGTGCATCAGATCACCGCCATTTAAGTACTCCATGACAAAGAACAGGTACTCCTAAATGGAATATTGTATAAGGTAGCAAAGTGACAGAATCCTACGTTGGTCTGGAAAGAGCAGAAGAGTTGACACAGGAAGGGACATTTGCTGGACAGGATGAGAACGCGCCTTTCGATGAAGGTGCATTCGGTGTCGTCGTCTTCGAGAATCACGTCTTTCTTCAGACACTTCATGGCGAAGTACTGGCTTCGGCCTTTCAACTCGACTAGCATGACCTGGATCAAAATATGCATGTAAGATGAAGAACAACGAAGAGGAGGTTACCTTGCCGAAGCTTCCCTTTCCCAGGACCTTGTGAAGATTAAAGTGTTGGAGCCGGTACTTCTTCACCGGTCCGTCCCCGCCCGACCATAACTCGTTCATATACCTAAACATCAAGGTATATAATTCCTGTCACGTGATGCTTTCCCTACTCGTCCTGTTCGCCTTGCTCCACGCTGTAGTTGTGATTCCGGAAGAGCGCCTTGAACTTGCTTCCGACACCGTTGGAGCCACTGGCCGGAGTGCTTGCGCTCCGTGGCTCCACTGGAGGGTTGGGGCCCAGAGACAAGGCGTCCAGGTTTGGAGGGGCACTAGGTAAGATGTCTTAGCACATTTACATGGAAATTGATCTACCTGATGACAGAGTGATTACCCCGCTTGATTTCCGTGAGCGCTTCATAGAGCTGCTTCTGGTTTACTCCGCACAGGTTTGGCATATATCTTTGGCACTTATGGTGACAAGAGATACCGCAAACTGAATTGCACTATACAGAAGGTTCTACGGTCTGAATCGACGTACCTTCACATTTGAGACCCTGTTTAAACAATCCATAGAGGAGCGATCCACACTGGTCACAAAATGTGGGACTCTTGAAGTTGTAAGTCTTGAACCTGTGCGGCACATCGATCTTGAACCGTTCTTTGATATACTAAAACAAAAGCCACAATGTCAAACTATGCCCGTGTACTTACAATGGTCTCTTTGGTGTTTTTCGCCGAGCCAGGACACTGACTGAGGGTTTTTTCGTGGCACCGTTTGTGCACAGCCGCGCTGCATAATTGGCATTGGTAGCCCTGTTTGTTGAGACCCCTATAATTTAATGCCATTATCTCGTCAAGCCCGTCTTCGGCTCCTACCACATGAAGTCAGTGCACAGACTGCAGAAAGTCGGCTGCCGGAAGAACGTGGCCACGAATTGATGCCCTCGGATCTCGTGGACGCGAGCGTGCTTGATGGCTCCGCGACGGCGCTGGATGCCGTTGTGCTGCTCGAAGCTTGTACTTCCCAAGTCGGCCAGAGGTCGGTCGTTCGCGTCCGTATTCCTCACACTCCGCGTCTGAGCCAGAATTCGACCACACGGCTTCAAGTTGATCCAGATGTGCGTGATCGCGTCGGGTTTGCACTTTGAAACAATGTCCTAGAAGGTGCTAGTTTCATCAACCGTATTCGGGAGGGTCTTATTACCTCGAGCCGCATGGTAGCATCAGCGACGACGGTGCCTTGGTGCTGGAGAATGACTTGTATCACGCGCCCTGGTACGATACCGGTGTCCCAACACTTCTCCCAGTCCACTTGCATCGTTTTCCGCTTTTGAATGAGGCGGATCTCACCTGGAAGGGAACATTGATGCCGTTTTGTTGTGTATTATCGAACTGTGCCCCTTATCAGAACGTATTTCCGGGTATAAATGTGCATTTCAACACGTAGGGATTACTTTTTCTAGGTTCAAAGCTCGTAAACACATTCTGCATAGCGTTTCAAGTATGGACAAACAATTCCTTGGGAAAACATTTTTGTTTTGCATCCAGTCGTTATTCAAGTGCTCTTGAATGGTGTCGAGCAGCAAACACATGTAAAGGAAGAAGTCACAAATCTTTGTGTCTGTTGACAAAAGACCTTCCATGATAAGTTGGCCCCACGAATCCCATTCACGCATGTAAGACCAAAGCACAGATTGTGCATAAAGTTAAGTGGCTGTCCCCATGCAGATGCGCCCAATGAAATCCTCTTTCGGCTGCACGACAGCGGGCGTAAGTGGCCATAAAACAAACCCGGAACTCTAAATGGCCGAATGGAATCACTTCCTGATTTCCGATGCTTTTTGTCTTCTGTTAAACGGAGGATAGGCGAGTTGCCGGGCTGGATAGAGTGACAGACAGAACTGACCGTCAATTTCCGCCTTCTCCTTGATGTTCACGGAACAGGTCAGTTCGGTGACTTTGACGCCGTCCGGGAGCTTCTCGTCGGGAATCTCGGCGCGAAGCAGTTTGAGACGACATGCCGTTTCCGGATACTGAGTTGGCATCGCTGTTCCCGGCGCACTTTCTTCGGGCGGCGACTCTCCGAGTTGAAGTTCAGTATCCAGGTGGTTGTCCTGCGGAAATAGGTCGTAAATCTGCAAGAGAAGTTGCATGAGCGCTGTGCTCGCGTATGAATGAATGCATAATTAAGAGTGCTGTTTATAGTTTGAAGCTTTCATGAAAGCTGGACCACGCCTTTTTTGTTCTTTGCGCGGAGCGTGGCGCGCTCAGACGAGATTAGCAGTCATGGAGGCGTCATCGAAGCCGCCTTCAATGAGCTCTTCATTCACGCGCGCTATTTTAGCTCGATTAAGCACATTAATAGCTACCGTGTCGCGACATCCGTGGTCCCATGCGGGCAGCGGTCGGGCTAGCAAATCTCCTTGCTCCCGCACCAGCGGCAACAGCACGTTTCGTCCAATTTGTAATAAATTTCCAGCGGCCCCCGACTTGCGAAAGAGGCGTCGCTAATGGCGGCAAAGTGACAGCAAATTTGGTTTTTGTGCGCAAGACGCACCCACACCTTTCTGGAGGAGGCGAATCTTCCGCGTTGGCTCATCTTGGCCAGACCGACACTGCCGGAGATGCAATAATGCAACGTGGAGCAAGTTGGCCATTCTCACTGTTCTCGGGGACAAAAACACTTCCGCCAAATTAGATATACACACCCATGTATACAGCGGCCGGTAACCGAACTGGTGAGGAATACACTTCATGGGACGGAGAGAGCCAATTTACACACCATTTTTAGAGCGCCTATGCGAGAATTCGACTCCGGGTTGCCCCCGAACCTACGCGCGTCTTTCTCACTTCAATTGGCGTACTATCACTTGAGGCGCGAGGCTTTTCCAGACGCGTACAAAGCACTTTACACGAATGTTATGTGGACGCGAAAACGGATGCCAACAAATGGAATTGCGCGTTTGTCAGGTCGTCGACGAGAATCGGCGTCCTTATATGAGAAACGTTTTGCCAGTTAGAAAATTAAATTGTATAACTCGGAGAATTGACGAAAATTGGTTATAAGCGCGCAAACGCGCGTTTGTTGATCGGCTGGCCGCCGGATGTACGAGCATGAACTACTTGATCTGCCTCTTCCCCGCGCCGCGACGACATGGGTAGCGACCGAGGAGCAGAAATTGCAACTAATTAAGCGTGTAATATGACATAAACGGTGCCGGAGAGAATGGGCGACCCCGCCGACGGCAACAGTGTGCACGCGCGTATCCGTATCGGGGCCGGCGACGACGATCACCGTCAGGAGACTATGTGCGAAAAGAGGCCATCATTAACAGGAACGCGACAGCTTACTAATAATGCGCGAACTGCGCAACGCGCAAAGCGCCCAACCCGGTCGTGCACTTTGAACTATGATCAATAAACACGGGCGGGAAGTCAATGAGGATTTCGGATGGAAGACGCAAAAGACGACTCCAGGCGTGCGGGCGGACCGACAAAGCCTCTCCTGTCCGCCGGCGGACATATGCGCATGCCGCAAAGCAGCATAAGTGGCGCAGATAGGGGCTAAGTATTCATCTTCAGTTAACTGCAGATCTCCTTTCTTCCGCGAGGAGCACAAGTGCACGACGGGTCGCGGAATCTCCGCGCGCACACTCTCCGGCTCTCCCTTACTTTCACTTAACATGCACGCGCGGGAGTGGTGAATAATTTCTGGCGATAATTTTCGAATGCCACCTCGACGGCGACCGTTTGCGCCACAACACGTGTTTTTGAGTACATCCTCCTGCCGCGGACACTGTTTTCGATGTCTGCGCAAATCGCGGCGACATCCATCAAACCGCTGACAATCATTATGCAGTAATTTGCACACCGCCGCGTTTGTCCGTGGTAATTGGAAAAAATGGCTAGCTTCCATCAATTTGCCGCTATTAGGAACCATCGATGCGACAGGAAACGCGAAAAACCAGAGCGATTAGAAAAAATACGCATTTCTAATTTCTTTTGACAAAACACAACTCATGTCTGGGGGAGGGCGCCGGTGTGCCAACTCCCGTCGCGCGTTCACAACACAATCGGGGTTTGTGCTGAAAGGGAAGGAAGAAATTTTCAGATTTTGTTTGAGTTTATAGCCGCACAACAGTTTAGCAGAGAAGCCAAGGCCAGTAACGTGGAATGGCCTAATAAATTCAGTTAAATACCTGCGATATGCCAGGTGCATGTGGGTGATTTCCACGGAATAAATTTGTAGATTTTAATTGGCACCGACAAGGATTCACAGAAGTTTTTTGGATTTTTGGCATCATTTTGTGTCGTTTCAAAACGCTCAATCGAAAACAATTGGATAATTCCTAACTTGTGTCCAGATGCACCAACTCTGAAGAGAGACCTAGGAGGGTAGAGCCCTATGGCACTGCTAGGTGTTTAAAATCAAGCATTATAATACTCTAAATGAGCAGGTTTGAAGCTCATCAAGTGAAAAGGATCAGCGCTAGACAATTTTGGAATCATAACAATTTGAAAATGTCCGCACATATTCTAGATGTTTTGGAGTGAGCAGGGCGACGAAAAGAACCGCGAAATGAAGATCCATATTCGCTGCCATCGAAGACATTATTTGTGAGAATTCCCATGCTTGCTCGTAAGTGGCCTGAGAATGATGCAGCAGTGTAGCAGCAAACAACTTGTTTTTCAAAAGTTTCCCGATGTCTACTAACTGTCGCGGAGGCACGAGATTGTCACCATTCGAACAATCAAGCTAATACTTTTGTAAATTACCTGTCTTATCATTAGCGGAACGTGTAAACAACAGTAGTCAGTCAGAGAGAGTATCAGCCAAACGCATTTTATCGAAGACCTCGAAAAAGCCATCAACCGCAAAGCTACGTCCAGCAACAGCAATATCCATTTCCGCAAGGTTGCAGCCGGCAATTCCATTCCGCCGGCCATTATTTTTAATACGTGAAGTGAGGGAGAAAAAACAATCGTGATTAACCACTTCTTACGCACAGGAGCAAGCGGCATTTTAATGTCATTTCGATGGGAAATACCGCGAGGGAAGGGGCAATCAACTGTCATGTCGCATGTGTGTAACATGGATCAGATGATTGTTTTGGAACCGACGGACGACCAACGCAGAATGTGTCTGGAGTGGCCTTCCGCAATTGTCTCCACGAGGAACGTGTCACCCATTTGTCACAGATTGTGAGTCACTGGACAACCTGACGGACACTAAATGGCTGAGACATAAATGTGGAGTCGATCAGGTTTTCACCACAACTTCCTCTGTGCGATGCGTAATCGACCAAGTACTGTTTTCGATGGAAAACACAGACCTCAGGATTCTGAAGGAAGGGAACATTAAGTTTATGGAAGATTAGTGTGATTTGCCAAATGAGAAGAGGTACCTATGTAAATGTGTTTGATAGGTAGAACTGTGTTAAGTGTATTGTGCCGTAAGCCTAGAAGGATGAGAAGATCCAGTGAAGTATGACTTTCGGTTTTTCAACATGAATCATGTGAATCTGGGCCTTACTGGACCGTTTTGATGTCAGCAGTTTCTAATGGTCATCAGTAAAAGTCGTGGATTTAAAACAATCAGTTGCATGAAAAGACCACCCACGGTGAGAAATGCTAAGAAATCATTCACTTTGATTGCTGGAACGTCTTCTCAGCTGTTAAAGGTTCACCTCTTTATGACGACGTTAAATGTAGACAACAGCGATGTCCTCAAGATATTACGCAATTGAGCATCATGGTATGGACGCTTCAGACACTCAAGAAAGTGGGCAAATTTACGTTGTTTGACTATAGTATGTTTTCCCAGTGAAGACTGCCTCCCTATTTTGGCAGATGAAACAGGCCGGAGGAAAACAATCATGATTAACCGGTACCGTGCGACAAAACAAGCAGCGCGTAATGTCATTTCGACGTCGCCAATTATCGGTCTAAACTTAATAAGGTAGTGCGGCGCCCACGTCATGAATATCACAGAAAGAAGAGGAAAATGGTCAGCGGAATAACTCTAAGGGCATTATTGCATATGAACGTAGAAAACACAGTACTCATGCGCACTGTTAACAGAAGAAATACTTCAGGGCTAAAACGAATGGTAAGAGAGTCCGCTAAAGGCGGTGTTCCCCTAGAAGAGGAACTGACTACAGCAAAACCGTAAATTTAGCTTCAATAAGCACAGAATGCGTTATGAAAATATAGATATCGTATCTCGGAACCTCAAAACTTCCAGTGTGGAGGTGGGCTTGCAAACTTAATGATATTTTGAATCAGAACTTACCGAAAACTGTTCAAAAATTCATTTGTTTTAGCGTAATGAAAGAAAACAGAGGGCCAAATAAATCTAATTCTGTTCAGCTTTTGTCGCGATTCTCGCCAGCTACACAACTGCCCCTGCAGAAAACTTGATTTGTTCAAAAGGGTTTGGCACATTGGAGCTGCTAACTGTATGAAATAGAGTTGCACGGTATCACAAGGCTCAAGGTTCGCGCAAATCCGTAAGTAAAATAGCACGCGCGAGGCAAGGCCGTCAAACAGAACAGGGAACAGTAGACCTCTGTTTTGCAAACGGTGCGCGACCTGTTGTAAACAGTGGCGCGCAGAAGACTTGAGATGTTTGCTGAAGAACTGATAGTGAAGGATTTCGGACGACCCGCCTCAAAATCTCCGCGCACTTTACAAAGCACGGTCGGCAGCTCCGGTCACCGTCTGAACTATCCTCTAGACCGAACGGCACTCCGAAGAGTGCAGACGAAGATCAAAAACTTAGACGGCGCAGTCAGCACATCAACACAGCTGCGCTGCGACCTATTAATCGGGCACGAAGACAGACGCCAACTCGTGCTGCTGCTGCGGCGGCGGCGATGGCGATGCGGTGCCGGTACAGAACAGTGACGGACTCTTCGGAGACGAACCACCCCGACGGTGCGGACCCCATCGTAAATCGTACTCTTCGGAAACCTAATTTCGCAAAAACCACCGAAGCTCGTTTCTTTGCTGTTTACATGTGTGGAAGTATGTGTGTGGTAACGGCTACTTTGATCGCCGATGATCGATGTAGGTATTCGAGCGGTAGGTGTCGCCTCGAAGGCGAAAGTTCGCAGCAATGTTGCGTGCACCACAGAACACCTTTGCCCCACCGTTTCTCGCGATTGTTCCGATGGTCTCTGTGCTTCTGCCTCTGCCAGTCGTTCAGTCAATAATGAGAGAAGACGAGCAGAGAAAGAGGGGAAGCGCTCGGTCTTGTGGCCGCACTGTGCACTCGGGACTGGCCCTAACACTTATAGTACCGTTTGTCTTGCTGATAAACGGCGAACATGCGCCAGCAAGATGTCGAGGGCCAATGTGGTGCCGGAAAATTGCGCGCCGGTTCATAACAAGGAACGGATGTTTTATTGAAAACGTGCGACTTACCTCATCGGGTGTTGGCGGACGTCCAATGCGGCGGTTGACTCCGAATACCCGGAGACTCAGGGCGAGGGAGCGGAATTTCATGGTGTCTAGAAGACCGTGGACGGAGTATTAAACCAGCTTTTTAAAATAAACAATTTTGGTGCCGGCTCTTCCGATGCAGCTGAGAGTGTTTCACATTCCTGTAATTGTGCACCATTGAGCGGAGGCGAGCGAGAGGCCCGAGTTTACTTTGTCGCCAAATTAGCGGCAAACGCGCATAATCACCGCCTTGAGGACGGGGTAAAGTGGATCCGGAAAACGGGTGGAGTTCAAAGGCGCGGAGGACAGGGCACGTGTGCAGCGCAGTACGTGAGTGTTGCACGGAATGTGCAATGACTTCCGATGGCAATAATTGTTAAAGCGCGCGGCCAGGACTCCTGCATGACGAGTCGCGATTTCGAATTTAATTAGTCGGTTTAAAGCGGATTTTCGTACAGAGCAGCTTGGACACGCAGCCATCGCGTGAACGTGCCTCGCATGTCGCCTCGTACACGGCCTACGGAGTCCGCTCACCGCTGAGGATAGTGCGCCTTCAAATCATTATTCAAATTACGGATCAACCGCTTAGAGCGCAGGAACGGCAACTTAACTGAAGCAATTATGTGCTCTAAGTGCAATTTCGCATGCATCCAAAATGGTCGGTTGCAATTTGTCGACGCCGTCTCGAAGCCGACGTCTTGAGCCGGCCAGCTGAACTTGGCCCGATTGCATGCAACACGCTCGCGCGCCGCCGTTTGTAGTCGCGTGTGAGTGATTGAGGTGGATTAACGAGTTGACGGCTTAGCAGATTAATGATTAAGTGTGTAAATTGGATCTGGCACAGCGGAGTTACGTGTGCTAATCAACTGATATGCGCAGAGGGAGGCGGTGGCGGAGAGGCAACACGAGCAAACAGAACCGAAACCGCCTTGGGTGTTTTCATAGGGGCCTTAATTAAAAACGTGAGAATTCCCGGCGAATCATACAACTTATTGTATTTTCCAGGTACGCCCGCGCCTAACGCCCAACAGTCAATGGGACGCTGAGTAACGAGGCGGCCGGGAGACGAGGCCCACATTGAGCACGGGAAAAGGGGCATAAAACATCGCGTAAAATATCATCTTTCGACGAGGCGTCAAAACGCGTCACGCCACACTGCTCCTTGTCGCGTAAGTTGTTAAATGAGAAGAACGTACGCTGCTGCTGCTTATGGAGCTTCCTGTAATTGCGAAAGGATGCCCTTACGTCGATGCGCCAGACAACAGTTACCGACGAGCCTGAGCACGGCGGATTAAAAAGATTGCCCCTAGTGGCAACAATGCGGCCATTTCAAATGGACCCGACCCCAAAAAAATTTTCAGCAGCGGCACGCCTGGTTTTGGACGTGTCCGCAGCTTCGCAGAAACAGGTGGGCAGCGGTGCGCGCGCAAAACAAGGCGCAACCTGGCTTCGGCCGGGCAAAAGCCTACACATCGTGGCTTAGAAGTCGGATGACGCGCGCACCCTTGTGGAAATTCCTTTCATGGTCAGCGAAATGCGTTAAAGGAAATGAAGTTACACAGGAGCCGCTCTAAATCAAAAAATCATATAAGCTGTTGGAGAACGCGTTATTCTGAACGCACTATGCGTGCATACATCCGGCCAGGCGACGTTCTCGGCCCGACGCCACTTGGCGACGCGAACCTGCACGGCTTGGAAGACAGAAAATATGTTGCTCTTCATTTTGTGCTTCTCACTTATCACATTAGACGTCGCGACATCTCATTTCCGAAATAGCGTCTTTATAGATCAGTGTCGGCCGGAGGGCGCAAGCCCTCACCGCGCAACGTCGCCGCCACAAGTAAAGATGGTGCCACTCAGACCGATGACGGCTTAGGGAAGCCATCAGGTGTGAAGCGACCGCGCTCCTCCACCGTCCCCCTTATACGTACGTGTATCGACGTTTTTGACGCGATTTGCCGAAATAGGAAAGTGAATCACAACGACAGAACGTAATGATTGCGCTCTGTTTTGTCTTGGACAATAGTGTTTTAAATGCGGGTATGTGTTTGTTCAGAAGAAGACGGCGCAGCAGACTGGCGAGAAGAAATGTTTTTGTCTCAAAGCAGATTTGAAACCTCTTTGGCGAAGTAACCAATGTGAAACTCTCAAAAGAGGGAAGAGACTGCGAAACAGAGCGGCTCAGGATATCCTCTGCCGGGTTTATGGTCGTTTACGACACTTTCGTGCCTGTTGTTCCGTTCCACAGCACGGTAGCTCACTTTTCTGCTCAATTAAGGTACTAGCAGAGCCAAGGGGTTTTAGGCCTTTGTGCACTTGGAGAACTCGGAAACAATTAAGTGCTTCCTTGACAAATGGTGTCTGCGAGCACATTTCCTCGTGACTTTACATAGCTTAAGAGGATGGGCTCAAACTCGGCCTAATACCCAAGCGAATTTCTCTTTTTTTCCAGATTTATTAACTTAAAACCTGGTGCTGCAGACCTTTTATGACTTTGAAACGCGGGTTGGAACTACAACCCGCACCTTACCGTAAGATCCTTTTGTTATTGCAAAGCGAGTAGCAAAAAAAACATAAGTGCACATAGTTTAAAAGCAGAAAAGTGAAAATACGGTCGCAATTAAAGTATCGATAAGGGTTTTAATTGACGAAATGCTGAAGTTCTCCTTTGTCAACACCTTATGCGTGACGAGTGATCAGAAAAGAATAGAAGTAGTGTTTCTGGCGAAGCTTCTGGCACTTTTAGTGTCACTTTCTGCTAACGCAGAGATCACTTCTCAAGCGGATCATAAAGCGTTAATCTCACGTGGACAACACCGACGGAAGATGAGTGGAAACTCGCATCACTTTTTAATGTTTCCCTCCCACAAATTGTAGAGCCTAAGAGACTGCTTTTTCCAGTGGCAACAGAATGAGACCGTCTTTTCTTATTTCATCTAATTTTAGCGCATCGTGTGTAATGCTCATGGCATTTTAGTCTACAGTCAAATTTCCCTTGTCACTATCAGTCTTCTCGCCCATTGGAACACCAGCTGAGGAGAATTCGAATTCAAGGTAAGTCATGGTTTTAAATCTTGGAGCACTTAACACGAAGTAAACTATACAAAAAAAAGCCTATATTCGTTTTATTTGTTCAATCAAGACAGCTTGATAAATATCGGGAAAGGTCAACACGTTTGCAGATTCTACTAATCAACAAAGAAGATAACAATCAACCAGAAAGTATGAAAAACTCCGACAAAAGAGAAGCGCTGCAATCTGAAGTCCGTTTGAGCGGACGGAGGGTGACGAACGACCGCCCTTTGTGTCGCAAGGGCCAGATCTGCGAAGTGAAAAAGCGCCGAAAAAAGGAAGAACGGTACACCGCGCTCGACGGCATTGGTCCTGTCAGTTGCAACACATGAGACGCTGGGAAAAAAGAAGTGAAAGAAGCAGTCATCCCGTACTGTCGCGTAGTATGCGTGCGCGACATCCCATGGCCACAGTTCAAGCTGTGGATCGTGCACGTGGAACAGATCAAGGCAACGGAATTTACTCTCAATTTAGAGCTCGAGTCTACACGCCTTCTAGTCGGAAAATTACAGAAGATCAACAGAGGACACTTCCTTTTGCGAGTGCAGCAAATACTTTACGTAGGTTCGCTTTAGCTTGGGATAGCACTCTGTGTTTTTGACCCAATCTATCAGTCATTAACGCTTATTGACAGCCACATCAGAGAGGATTGTCCACGATGGCTGTTTTGACTATGGCGACAAATTCAAAACGTTGTGTTGTTTTTAATTGGCAGCTCGGATGACGTCTGTCCTTGCGGCACAATGGTACCGACAAAAAACATCGCGCGCAGACGGCGTCATCTTTCGCGCCATGAGGTCAGCATGGCCTAACAGGAAGTAGCTCTGAAGAAGCTGACAAAATTTTGCGGAAATTAGAAAAGTCTCGCTTTTATAGGGAAGGAGGGTCCACGGATGTTCAGCGTTATCCATTTCTTTTGTAATTAGCGGTCGCACTCCGTGTGGTGAAAGCACGAGGATTTGGCTTTGAATAGGAACAACTACTCGTCCAATTCCTAGAGGGTATCTAGTGGCTCAACGAGCGCTTAGCCTAGCTCACGTAGGAAACCGGTGGCGCGAACGAGCAGGAACGACCAGCGAGAATGCAACAGGAAAGAACAATAAGCTTAAATGTTCTTCCACATCGCTACTAGGCTCATAGTTAGCAAAATAGTAGAAGCAGCTACTGAGAGTGGAAACACATCGGGAAGCCGTGCGCGCTCAAAAGAGTGTATGGCGGAACGTGGATATACTTGGCAGGAAGCAGACGAAAAGCTTTGGGGTGAAGGATGCTGATGCAGAGGACGTTGTAATTAGCCAAAAAAGAATTCGACGTTTCCTTTGAGGTGAATCAGGGAACCATCCAGCATTGCAGCAGCTTTAGCAGATGAGTAAGTGGGAGAGTCAGCCTTTTTGGAGTGAAAACACACTGATGGTGACTTGATTGCAAACAAAACGCTCAATAGTATCACCAAGGAATAACTGTAGAGTAGCATTGATCAATGAGGGGAGTCCTTTCGGCTTACATATTGTATTAGTTGATCCAAGAACCGCATGCAATGGACAACTTTGTGTAGCAAAACACAATCATCTCCACCCTCGTCAGCTAGCTACAACCCGACTCGGTCCATCATCCTGCTCAAACTCCAACCACTTATTCTGCATCCCACTTAATGCTTTTCGTAAAGTATATGGTCTACTAGTGCTTCAAAATGACATTTACTCGGCTTGTTTAATTTTATACGGTAGTTGGCACTTTTAAGTGGCTTAAAAGTATTTGTTCTACATAGATGCCCCTAGAGAGTACTACTGGCAAGTAGCAACCGTGGTCTCGCATCTGCGAGTTTGAAGCGCCGATCTATTTAAAACTTCGTCCGAAGAAATTGGTTCCATTGTAGCTCTGCCCGATCGTATACTCGATAAGGCCTTTTCCCACTTTATTGACGACGTTAAATGGCTTAGAAGTATTTCTTCTACATAGCCGCCCATAGAGAGTACTACTAGCTAGAGACAACGTAGGAAGGCGAAATTTGTGCGCAAAACCCCGTTCATAGATAAACACCAATTCAACTTTACACTGCATATAGAAACTGTGGAACTTGACACTTCTCGTCAGATTGTCATTGCGTGAAACAGTAACGTTCCGATTACTTCCTCAGTAGGATCACATTTTTGTTTGAGCAATGTGATCTGATCGGAGACTATAAACAAGCATTTAACTACCTGGTAATCATTTTATCGGACAAACTGAAGCATTGTTAAAAGAGAAAACCCAGGAGCGTGGCCCATTAGTTGTTGGAAAGAGCAGGCTCTCAAACTATTGCCGTTTTCCACTTGCTACAAATGGAAAAAAATAACATTGGAAAACAAACAAACGAACTACCTTGAAGGTACGCATCACTAGAGTCAAGGAAACTGATTGCCCGTTGACTCACATAACGTCTTAGTCAGTCAAACTTAAACGGCCCACTTAAATCAATCTCTGGTTTTCGAGTTCTGGTCGATAGCATGGGATAGCACGGTCGGTCGCGAATCCACCAACTTTGAGCCTCAGGGTCCTCCCACAGTGTAAGGTTCAGCGACGGGATGATGTTGCACGGGACAGCACTAGAACCGTCGTCCACCAGGAAAGCACTTGGCGAGACAGCCGGTAAGCTCTCGGCCGTCTGGCAGAGAACGCTAGCAAGCGAGATCCTCTTCAGGCTCTCGACCTGTTCCGGTGTGAAGACGCCAGGGTTATCGAAGTAGAATCTGTCTCCGTCACGAGAGCGGACAAACTGGTCGGCGATGATGCACGAGAAGGTCGGTCCGACGATTCTGCGGAACCCGGGCTCTTCGACGACGCCTCCGACATAGAGGTCGATGTTCTTGGGTTTATTCTTGTAGAGCTTCTTAAGCTGTTTCCGAATGCCCTTGTTGAGGACCTCTGAAAGTGTTCATTGAGGTGGCTAGGTCGAGAGGAGCCACATACCGTGCCACTTCTTGAAGCTCCGCACAGGCGGGAGCCCGCACATCGCTCGGTACTTGTTGTAGGACTGGAATCCGTGATCGCGTCCTCTCTGTATGTTGATAGAAGCCAAGTCAACAAACCCGCCGAACGCCTTCTCGGTAACCTGAAATATCGAACAGTGAAAACACCACAGGGTTCATTGTGACTATGGAGGGTCCGGGGCTTCATTCCTACCTGAAGGTGGATAGTCTGGGGAGCTCTGCTAGGAGTGGAGATCATTCCACGAATGAGGTCGTCGGTTCCTTCCGTCACTACACGACTATCGTTACCCTGCATTGCGGAAAACTGATTTTCTTTATACTGATGCCACTTGTGGTTGAGTGACGGGAAGGATGGCTGAAAATTAGGTGACCATAAAAAGACTATAAGAAGTGGATTACCATAATGAGTCCGTGTAGTCTAAATGCCGCGCCGGCAAATTCATTTGCGACCCTTGGGTCAACTGAAAAATATAGAAAAATATAGACCGGAGATCAACGCTGTAGCAAATGGTGTGGCTTCTCCACCAATCAATCCAAAGATGCGATAGATCTGAGTTACTCCTTGTGGGGCAAATTTGAACGTTCCATCGCAGACGATGTGCTCACTACGCTTCAGTAATGCCGATCCATAA